>CM061062.1:189851646-190349772 GCA_030762895.1 Sophora flavescens | reverse complement strand
GTAGTAAGCTATCTTGGTTGGCTTGTTTTGGGATTTTAGTTATTATTTCAAACTAGTAGGATTATGTTCAGCTGGGTTGAACTTTTATCTTTGTCCCTCTAGTATATGTTTTGGTGTAATCTAGTTTGGTAACCTAGTAATCCTAAAAAACAACAAAAAAACCAGGAATGGAATAGAAAGAGAGAGAAGGAAAATAGAAAAAGAAAAGAAATAAAAAAGGAAACTAAATAAAAAGGAGAATTTTATATAGGTGTTTTCTTCTGTATATGACTTGTCATTATCATCTTAAGTTCATTTTTTTATAGGCAGTTTCCATCTCCTTTGGGGAAGCGTCAGTGGTTGGTCAGGTGGAGTTCTAAGGATCTACAAAATCTGAGTATGGTTGATTTATCTTAGAGGTGTTTATCTGGTTACTATCTCCTGGTGTGGTTCCCAGTTCTGTTTGGCTACCTTATCTTCTTAGTGGCTTGTTTTCTCAAGTTTTCTGGTTGCTTCTCTTGGATGGTGTTTATCTGGTTACTATTTCTGGGGTGTGGTTCCTATTCTTGTGACACCCCTTACGGGGTCATCGCACAGTAACGCGTTGGGAAAATAAAATTGATTATCTTTGATTCTTCGGAAAATGTTTTCTAATATTACTTATGCAAAATTGGTGATATTTTCCTTTTATTGTTAACTTGACAACATGTGACATCCTGACAACATAAGTAACACACGCCACACACACGCACACACACACACATGTGGCATACGCGCACATGCATATATACTTATCATCATCATTTATGGAGTACTTGGCCCATATAGAAGGCACCATTAGAGCAATTAATTGCTTGAAGCTAAGAAATAAAACATAAGGACACATGAGGCAGAAACGTCTAGGCGTATCCAAAAATCCTTGGCTCTCGGGCGCTAGAAAGGCTGGCGAAATCACTTACCCCGAAATGAAACTACCTACGACTGGTCATGAATATGAGCACCCATTGGGAAGACCCGAGTTCAATCTACTCCCCGAATCGATGAGATGGATGAAAGCCGCGAGTAACACCTTAAACCGGAGTAGATCATCATCATAAAATCAAGAGTATATCTGACGAGTACATCCTCCACTGACTCCTGAGGATCTCCTGCGGGTCATAACCATCTCCTGGAGTCCCACCCACGATCTCCTCACCAGGTAAGCTAAGGTCTTGCCTCAGCTAAGGGTGAGCTTCAGGATGTCCATGATCGATCGAGATCTTGTGCAAGTAGCCCTGAAGGGTAAGCGTGCCTCAATCGTCTCGCGGAGCCTATGCTCCCTGCGGGGTCCGTCTGATGTGTCTCCCCCATAGTGTGCACATGCCGGGTATAACGAGCATGCAAACCGGGTGGATCACCCACGTATTTATGTTCTCACCAAATCTCGAAATGGAGCTTGGAGCCCTGTATGTGCTAGCAGTGTAGTGGGATCCATCTAAACTCGGATAATAACATACCGTACACAGAAGAAGACCAACAATTAAACATCACGAGGTGAGAACGATACATGGATTTAAAGCGATAACCACGTATACGACTCTCAATTACCTTAGCATGTATATTTAAAGATAAACAATACATATTTATCAATAGGTTTCATACACGATCCCAGTCGACCCGTTTTAAAACATACAATTCTATATTCAACAACTAACTTTGAGACCTAATCTCTAGGGACTCCGCCAACAAATGAATGGTGATCGACAATTGCCAAATAAGCGAGTCAATGCTAAATATGGCCAAGGGTTCAAATAACATTTCCACGGTCAAAAAGCGAGGCAAAGTGGTGACTGCTATAGCACTGGTTTACATTGGTCATATATCCATGAGACACCCGGTGATGCAAGGGTCATGCATACTTGCCGTAGCATTCAAGTCTATGCAAAAGAAACGTCACCTTTTTATTGCATGTAAAGCGTTTTTGTTCTCATTGTTTTCTTTGTGTTCACTCTTCATGTGTCGAATAAAAAGTCTCACGACCAAATCACCATTTAAACTTTCATGTTTAATGCCATTCAAAATAGTGACTCCAAGTCAAAGGTGTGCGAATCATAAGTCCGGACCGATGCCGCATTGGATCGTGGATTTTTAGTGCACAAAACCAAATATACGGTTCATAGGACATTTAGTCCATAACTTCACCTTTCGGATCTGACCCGTATCATAGAACTCTAGACCCGGCGTCTCGCGTTGCTAGGTTCGTTTGAACCATTTTCATTACGTGAAAATACAAACAATACAAAGTTTCCTCAGCTTTCCAAGTTGATAGAAATAACTCGTTGTTTACGAAAAATCCTTTTACTTTGGAAATTAGTTTTGTAAACTTGTCAAAATTCCTTAAAACTCACTTTTGTTCAAAATCTATAATTTGAACAGAAAGCCTTATTTGAGACAAATTCTCGGTATTACTCAATATTACCCTTTTAGAATACTTTACGTAAATATTGTGAATTGTCGTCGTTTACCTTTTAAAACGCTTTTAGGTAAAAACATGACTCTTTGTAAATCGAATTAATTTTTCCAACAACTGTAATAAAATTATTTTGAAACTTAGGTGAAAATTAGCAGTGCTAAAATATTTTAACGGTTACGTCCCTCACTATGTATTTCATAAAAGCATTCTTTTTTTGTTAAATGATTAAAATAATATTATTTTTCACTTTTTCCCATTTTCATCAAATAAATAACTAAGTAATATTATATTACTATTTCCATGGAATTAAACTCATTAATTCATCAAAAAAGCTTTTAAGCGCTTTTAACTCTTATTAATTGACTCCCACTACAAAAAAAAACCTATTTAGCGACGAATATTTGGTCGCTAAACATGATGGTCGGTTGCTATCTGGTGCTAAATGTTTAGCGACCCGAATTTATATTTGCCCCTCTGCTCGTATTTCGCAAAAGTATATATTTTTAGTCGTGAGTATAGTTGGTATACCCAGCTGCGCCTATTTTGGTGACCCGATATTGATGGGAAATTTACGATTTTTAATTTTCTTGACGATCCTACTGGACCCAAATATAGTTTTCAACTATACCCCATTGATTTTTAATTTACGATATAAACAAAATACACCAATATTTTTTTAAATAAATAGAAAAAACGTAAATATGATGTACTAGCGATCCAAAACCATAGATCAATGTGATCAAATTTATATACATTAAGTCGCAAGTTTAATATTGGTTTATAAAAAAGTTTAATAAGTACTAATTAACGATCAAAACATAAAGTACACCGTCAATGAGTACTAATCAAAATATCAAAAACTCGTCAATCTTCAAAAGGGATGAACATGTAGAAAGCGAGAACCCCAAAGGTACTTAAACTTTTGCCAATGCATGAGTGAATAACAAATACAACTCCTCGATACCATTTGTATACTTTGCAAAATATGGGGATCCTGATGGATTACTATGTTCCAGTTGAACAGTTTCCGCTTTTGTCTTCAATAGTCCGGCAGCGGTATTTGTTGTCCCTAGCAGCGGTAGAATGATCGTGGGATTGAAATCAAATCTGTAAATACACAAGAACAATTTAGTAAATGATTGGTTTGTACCTTAACCATCATTCGTGAATAGATCGTTATTCTTAGTTGATGAGATCATGTAGGTCCATATGGATGGCTGTCTCAAAACATTTAAATAGGGTCCATTTTACGAATAAAACGATAAGGAAAACAAGCCATATCTAAGCTTCATCAAGTGATAATAAGAAAGATGGAAAGATCCATGGCATACTAGCATGTTAAAATAGAACAAAGAAATGCAACTTCCTGCGACTTTCAGATTAGCAAACATAGTAGTTTTCGGGAGGCGGATGCTTTAAAGTCGTTTTGAAGGATGGTCAAGAGAGGACTTTTCCCTCTGGAAGTGCCTAAGATAGCCTAGTAAGGATGGTCATCAACAGCTATTTTGCGAAAGCTCCATTTCTAGTGAAACAAATGAGTAAAAAACCAGAGTTGTTTTCATAATATTGTGTACAAAGCTCTTTCTAATGTGAATAATGTTTTAATGATGACGACCACGTCATGCATGTGCTCACAGCTGTGCCTAGCCCTTCATTTTATCCAACCTATGCTTAATCCTTCATTATCTAAATCCCTCGCTTTTGTTGGCTTCGAAACTTTCTAGTTAAGCTCATGGGACTTTAAATTAGTAAATGAATATTAACAACAACAAAGTCATGCCATTTCTGAACTAATAACACTTTATCAATTCATTCCAATGCTTATAATGTAAATATATACAAATATGATTCCATAATCATTTCCAAACAAGTTATCAATAAATACATATCAAATTATTCTAATTCACATTGATTCATTGTTATTGAAAGATTTTATTTTAAAAAAGAATAAACTATTCTTCATAGCAATCCAAATGTATGAACATGCTCGGATATAAGTACCAGCCTTCAATAAATTTACATCATCAAACATAAAAGAGATAAGTAGAATTACCAAATGAATCCGATTCAAAATGAGTGAAAAGCTCTCTTGGAATTACAGGCTACAATAATGTTTTAGATCATTTCATACTCCAACAAAGAATACTTTTTGTTTACAAGAAGTGAACAAGAACTTGAAATCCCTAAAACCCTCTTTTGAAATTTTGAAACAGTTTCATGGATCCAACGAACAAAATACAATCAGAATGCATGCATACGAGAAACACAAGAAGCAGAGAGGCTAGATCATATATATTCAAAACAAATTGCCAAGAATTAGCCTCGTATTGGTCATTTGTTTGAACTATAGCCATGAACTATCCATGTTTGAAATTGTAGACACCTAGCACAAAACAAATTGAAAATCCACTTGCACACATCCTCACTAACCAGTTTAGATGCATTTCAAAATGCAGGACGAACCTAAATCAAAGACTAAGATCTTGAAATGGAAGGTAATTTCACAGCTAATTCAGCAAGAAGCAAACCCGAGAAGGGTTCTCGATTAAATTTTCCCGTTAAATTGGTGCGTCAATAATCAACAAAAAACCAAAACCTGTTTATGTTTCCACGGTCTCACGAGCGACAATGGCATTAAGTGGCTCAAGTAAACATCAATTCTAATCTCCGTGATCTTGACTTTTGATATTTAGATGCATTGAAAAAAAGTTACAAAAACAGATTTCCCATGCTTTCTCGATGAGAGCTTCCTAATCCTAATAGGAGTGATTAAATAATGACACATGAAAACAAATGATCATCACAACTCACATCACATGAAATACACAAGTAGCTCTTCTCGGTGGTAAGTAATAAAGCAAGCAATGAAATACATACAAACCACAAAATTTTTGAAATGAAACAATGAAGCAAAATAAAAAAATGATACATAGAGAGTCATGCATGGTTACCTCAAGGCAGAGCGGGAATGCACAAAATGAGGAGAGAAGAGGGTAGGAGGAGCTTTGCGCGTCTGCGGTGACCGGAGGGCTGCGTGTTGGTAGCCGGAGTATTGGTTGGCGGCACGAAGCAGGGGGAGGGGGATTAAAAATAGAGGCGGGGAAGAGGGGAAAGGAAGAGAGGAGAGGAAGAGGGAAGAGAGTGGAAGAAGAAGGGAGGAGGAGGACGGAGGCTTACCGGAGAGCGGCGGTGGTGGCGGTGCGCACTTGCACGGTGGTGGCGGCGGTGACCGATCTTGGCGGCCTGAGCGCAAGGAGAAGAAGATGGGTGAGGAAGGAAGAGATGGCAGAAATGAGGAAGAAGGGAAAGATTTCACGATTTAATGGATTTATAATTTGGCGACCGAAATAATCGGTCGCTAAATCGTCAGCCAATCACTTAAATAAAAAATGGTCGCTAAATTCGGTCAGCGGGGTGAGTTAATTTGAAATTTGAATTCATAAATTTAGCGATGGAGTTTTAAATCGGGCGCTAACACGCGATTTTAATTTTTTTGCGTCGTTTAGCGACCAGAATTAATATCGGTCGCAAATGTAAATAAAATTCAACCGTTGCATTTAATTCAAGTGGCTATTTCGGTCGCTTAGAAGGAATAAAATTACTGACTTTTAAGGTCCTTTGTTTAGCGAGTGAAATAGCGGCCGATAACCTGCTACGCTCTATTTCTAGTCGCTATTTCGTCGCGATATTATCTCTAATCAGTCCTCCATGTAGATCCTACAATCGGTCGCCATTTCGGTCGCAAAAAGCAACTGAAAAATTAGGTCACTATTTTCGGTCGCTAAACAACCTTTTTTTGTAGTGCTCGACCACCTTGTTAAGCTTTCCAATCCACGTCAAATAATAATATCATGCCAAGAATATAACAATTAGCAATTAAAACACGAAATAAAATAAAACACATAATTAAATGCAGAAAATGTAGATAATTAACAGCAAATAATAACTAAGCAATTAATGCTAATTACTTAGATATTACATACACCCAATACAATTACACATGGCTATCGGAAAAAAAAAACCCCTAATGTAATCCCCTTTACAAAGCAAAGTGTCTCTGAAAAATAGATCGTCGGAAGTCCTAGTAATGCTGATAACGCTGCGTACAACGATAACTTAGCTTATCATTCACTAAACACAACAATCAATTAACAAACAAACAAATAAATCAAGCCTAAAATCCTACATGTTGGTTTCAGTCTAGGGTTGTTTTTGGGGTTCAAAATCCTTAAAATTTCTAAACTCTTGTATTAGTGATTTATAATCACTTAAAACCCTAAATCAATGATCATGGCATAAATATTGACATTAAATCTTCCAATCCTTCAACAAATGATTTTCAGCCATGATCATTAAAATGGTTTAGAGACTCTAATTTAACTCAAACAACATAGATCCAATACCTATATAGCTTATAAGATTGAATCATGTAAGGAAAATGAACAAAATCTTCCCCCAACAAATACCTAGGTTCGGCCTCTTTAGGTTAAATAGGTTAGAAATTTTTGTTTGATGCAAGGTTATAGAAATTGGTTTCATGCTCATTGGATTTTCCTATGATTTTCTATGAATTTTTTTAATCTAGAAACCTAAAATGTATCATATTGAAAAAGACTTCAAAATGAAAAACTTAATGAAGAACATGATGCTAAACAAGGAATATGAGCATGTTTTACCCATTGGAATCAAGAAATGAGCAAGAAATATCCTACTTCCTTCACAAATCAAGCCTAGGTAACTTAGTGTTTCAATGGTGAAAAATGGCAAAGTTTGGAAAGAAGATGAGTTAGCCTTTTATAGAAGTGGGAATGGCCTCTTGGGCTGGTTTGGGCCGTGGGGAAGCATGGGCATTTGTGTCCAAAGCACAAAAATTCAAGGGTAAAATGGTAATCTTGTACAATGGCAAACTTGTAAATAAAACCAACATAAAAGGTAATTTAGTCTTTTCCTCCTAAAAACCATCATGACAATGAGGAGTCATCTTGTGAATCACCTCCTATGACTTATCTTGATTTTACATGTCCTTTATCTGTTATCGGGTTCCGCAAATCCCGTTTTCAGCTCCGTCGTTTTCCCGATTTCGTATAACAGCCGCATAATATATATTATTTCACTTTTTAAGTGAAAAATTTTAAAATAGCCAAAGAAGTTGGAAACTTCATAAAAACTTTAAGTGTTTCATTCACAAAGTCAAAATTAGGTCATTTGAGCATTAAAATTCTTTCAGTCATTAAATCGCAGACCGGGTTTAATCTCGAATTTTCGACCCAAAATCGAATCGTAGCTCTCCACGGTAAAGTAGAGTATGAATATGACCTTGCTTTATCCAAAATCATTTTATAGATTTTAAAATAAAATTATAAACATTTTTGTTTATTTTACTGATATAAAAGCAGTAAACAGTTAAAAAACCGGGTGTTACAATACTACCCCACTAAAAAGAATTTCGTCCTCGAATTTACGTGCACTGTGAAAATTTCAGGGTATTGTAATCTCATCTTGTCTTCGACTTCCCAAGTTACTTCTCCAGTTGTATTATTCCAAATAACCTTGACTAAGGAATTTTTTTACCCCCGAGTACGCTTATCGTCTTGTCAGGGATTCGTACAGGCGTAGTTTCATAAGACAAGTTCTCTTTTAATTGTACTACATCGGGTTGGATTACGTGAGATGGATCAGGAATATACTTCCTCGGTTGTGAAACATGAAAAACATCATGAAGATTGGAAAGAAATGGTGGTAAGGCAATTTTATAAGCTCACGGACCTACCCGACAAAGAATTTGGTAAGGTCCAATAAATTTAGGTGTGAGTTTTATGGATTTAATTACTCTGTCAACCCGGTGGTTGGCGTGACTCTCAAAAAACACATGATCGCCTTCCTCAAACTCAAGAGGTCGTCGCCTTTTGTCTGCATAACTTTTCTGTTTACTTTAAGTTGTCTACATTTTCTCATGAATCTTCTTTACCTTTTTTGTTGTATGTTTGCACGATATCTGGTCCCTAAGTGAGACTTTCACCATCCTGGTACCAACATAAAGGTGTTCTACACCGTCGACCGTATAAAGCTTCATAGGGTGCCATTCCTATGCTTGAGTGGAAAGCTGTTGTTGAAGGTGAATTCTATCAGCGGTAGAAATTCATCCCAACTCGAGTATGTTCCAAAACACATGCTCTCAACAAGTCCTCTAGTGGCTGGATTATCCTCTTTGATTGTCCATCTGTTTGTGGATGATAAGCCGAACTCAATCTGAGTTTCGTTTCCAGTGACTCTTGTAAACCTTGCCAAAAATTTGACGTAAATCTCGGATCACGATCCAAACTAATACTCGAAGGCACACCATGTAATTTAACAATCTCTTCAATGTATAACTGAGCTAATCTCTCCATTGAATACCTTATGTTAATAGGCAAAAAGTGAGCCGAATTGGTCAGTCGATCAACTATTACCCATATAGCATCATACCCCTTTTTAATTCTTGGCAAACTTCTTACAAAGTCCATCGCAATTCCATCCCATTTCCATTCGGAATGTCCAAAGATTTTAGCATTCTTGCTGGCCTTTGATGTTCAACCTTAGCCTTCTGACAGACTAAACACGAAGCTACATATGCCATTACGTCTTTCTTCATTCCATACCACCAATATAACTGTTTAAGATCTCGGTACATTTTGGTAGCTCCTGGATGTAAATTCAATTTACTCCTGAGCTTCCTCCAAAATTAACTTTCTAAGTTCAGCATCTGCAGTACACAAATCCTTTCATCGAACCTTAGAATTCCATCTGTTCCTTCTTTAAACTCCGATACCGCTCCTTTTCGTACTAATTCTCTTTCTCTTGTAGGTAGTGATCACTTTCTTGTTTCTCCCGTATTTGTTCCATCAATTGATTGGAAACGGTAATCATACCCAAACAAAGCTTTCCTGGTGACGTCTTAACTGCATCAACCTCATATCTCGAATTGTTCTAACAATTCTGATCCTTAATCATTATTGTAGACGCATTCATACACCTTCTACTCAAGGCATCCGCTACTACGTTTGCTTTCCCAGGATGATACTGCGGTTGAAAATCATAATCCTTCGGAAATTCCAACCAACATCTTTGGACGCATGTTGAGCTCATACGATCAAAAAGATATTTTAAACTTTTATGATCATTGAAAACATTAAACGTCGATCCATACGGATAATGTCTCCGGATCTTCAACGCAAAAACTACAGTGCTAACTCCAAACCATGAGTAGGGTAATTCCTCTCATGAGTCTTCAATCCTTTGAAGCATAAGCTACAATTTTCGGTTTTTGCATTAGTACGCAACCTAACCCTTGATGCGAAGCATCACAGTATACCTCGAAAGGTTCCTTAGGATTAGGTAATACTAATACAGGCGATGTAGTCAACCTTCTCTTTAACTCTTGAAAACTTTCTTCACACACTTCGGTCCATTTGAATGCTTGGTCCTTCCACGTTAATTGGGTA
This sequence comes from Sophora flavescens, assembly GCA_030762895.1. NCBI lineage: Eukaryota > Viridiplantae > Streptophyta > Magnoliopsida > Fabales > Fabaceae > Sophora > Sophora flavescens. The sequence continues at coordinate 190,339,860 of CM061062.1, read as the reverse complement.
AGAGGTCCTACTATTTTAGAAATCCCTCGATGAATCTCCTATAGTATCCAGCTAAACCCACGAAACTATGGATTTTTGTTACTGTCGTTGGTCTTTCCCATTGTACAACAGCTTCAACTTTTGATGGATCCACCGCGATCCCTTTATTCGATATAACGTGACCTAAAAATTGAACTTGGTTTAACCAAAATTTACATTTTTCAGGTTTTGCGTATAACTGTTTCTCCCTTAAAATTTGAAGAACCATATTGAGATGTTCAGCATGCTTGTCTTCACTAGGATAATAAATTAGAATATCGTCTATAAAAACAACGACAAACTGATCTAGATAAGGACAAAAAATCCTATTCATGTAATCCATGAATATAGCAGGAGCATTCGTCACTCCAAACGGCATCACAAGATACTCGTAATGCCCATAGCGTGTCCGAAACGCTGTTTTTTGGATATCCTCCTCCTTCACGGGAATCTAATGATAACTCAATCGTAAATCAATATTTGTGAAAACCGCTGCTCCACGTAACTGATCCATTAAGTCATCTATCCTCGGAAGCGGATACTTGTTCTTGATCGTCACTTTATTCAACTGTCTGAAATTCACACATAAACGAGAAGTCTCGTCTTTCTTCCGTACCAGTAAAACTAGAGCTCCCCATGGAGACACACTGGGTCTAATAAATTCTTTCCACATCAGCTCCACCAATTGCTCTTTCAAGTCCTCTAGCTCAGATGGCAACATATGATATGGTGCCATGGATATCGGTCCAGTGCCCGGTACCAGATCAATCGTGAACTCTATGTCCCGAACAGGCGGTAGTCCAGGTACATCTTCAGGAAAAACTTTCAGGAACTCATTGATGACAGGTATGGACTGTAAGTCTAACTTATTCTTAACGTCTAAGGAAAACAGTAACATGTATCCTTGAGCTCCCTTTTTCAAAGAAGCTTTTACTTGATTAGCAGACAAAAATCCATAAATCTCATCCTTAGGAAAAATTAAGGTTTTATGGGCACAATCTATAAGAATATGGTTAGAAGATAACCAATCCATGCCTAAAATTACATCTAACTGTATTAAAGGCAAACAGATCAGATCAACAAGAAAATGTCTATCCTGAATAATAATAGGACAGTTCAAGCATATAGTATTAACAGTAACTAGCTTAGCAGTTGGAGTTGAAACAATAAGATCATATGGTTATTAAGAAACAGGAAATTTCAACAGTTTCACACAATCCATCGAAATAAATGAATGCGTCGCACCCGAATCGTAAATTACAGTTAAGATATTACCATCAATGTCGCAGTCACCTTGTACAAGATCCTTGGAGTTCGATACCTCATCTCCACTCAGAGTGTAAACTCTCCCCTTCACCGTCGGTTTATTGGTCCTGGCGTTGTTGATGAAAAAATTCATGCTTTGGTGTCGTACAATCTCTCTAGCAAAGTGTCCCCAACGATTGCAGTTAAAACATTTGATTCCCACTACTAGACACTTATCTACCATGTGACATGGTTCTCCACACTTATAGCATCTCTTAACTTGGCCTTGATCTTGATTCTTTTGGCCTCTACTTCCTGTGGCAGTAACATTTGAACGGTTTTGTTGCTGATTCTGGTTTTGGTTATTTCCCGGTGGTCGGAAATAAGGCTTCCTCTGATCCTGCTTCCCTTTCTGACTCTGATTCTGATACTGGTTCTTGGATCGAGAAGATCCTCCAGTATTTCCTCTGTTGTCTCTTCCCCTTTTCATCAATTCTATCTTCCTGCTCATCTCAACTAGCTCTTGAAAATTCCTGAGCTACAGTGGTAGTACGGATTCCATGATCTCGAACCTCGGACCAGCTTGAACCTCTCATATTTCCAGCTCTCATTTGGTTGTGCTTGGAAGAAACGGAAATATTTAGCAAGCGACTCGAACCTTGCTTGGCAGATTCCCCCACCGTCGGATCCTCTCGATACAATCAACTCTTGTTCTTTCGAATCCGAACACTCTCTGGAAAATACTTGTTCGAAATGCGGTTTTAAACACATCCTAAGTAATTTCTCGATGAGCAACTTCTAACAGTCATCGAGCACCTCTCCACCAAGTACTCGCATCACCTATCGGTAGGAAAACAGCATAGGTAACCCTAACATCTGCTTAGGAGTAGTCACTAACTCAAAAAATTTCTCCAGCTCTTGAATCAATAGATCGGCTTTCTCATGGCCAACATCTACACCTAACTGTGAAGGATTTTGGCTTCGAAACGCCATCAAAGCCTTGCCTTCCGCAGCTTCTAGATTCTGAGCATTCATGGATGCAGTTTGGTTTACAATTGCAGCTGCCACACTCTCCATTACCTGAGCCGCATAATCCACACCTTCCTCATAATCCTCATTTATATTACCACGGTCGCCAACAACACTGCCTCTACGCCCCCTTCCACGGTCGCGTCCACATCCATGACCACGTCCACGTCCGACCTCGGTTCAATAATCGGGTTCCATAATCGACCTGAAAATCACAATCAGTTAAACCAAAACCGGAAGGATAATGTCGTGCCTCATTTTACTGCAGTCATCGCTGCTAGTGGTAATGGCATTAGTGCAATAAGTGCTTTTTACGTCAGTTAAAATTGATTTTATACTTCAGAATATTGTCTGAAGTAAATACAGCTGACGTTAATAGTTAATATTTTAATGTCAGTTGTTTAAACAACTGACGTTAAATATAAAACTATTAACGTCAGTTCTTTAATACAACTGACGTTAATGTTGTTCAAACTAACGTCAGTTCTGTTAAAGAACTGACGTTACAGGTTTTATTTTTAACGTCAGTTTCCTAACAACTGACATTAATAGTGTACTCTATATTTTATAAAATACTATTAACGTCAGTTGTTTGATACAACTGACGTTAATAGATTTTTTTTTAAAATTCAGTTTTAAAATATCACTCCCCTCAGCTATCCCTGCATTCAGTAAATATCCCAGTAACACAATATCACACACATTACAGAATTGCAAACACTACCCTTAAATTTCAATATTAACTAAATGAAAAGAAATATACAAAGGAACAATGGGGGGACTTAAAACCAAAACCCATGTATAGGAAAAACATAACTATCTACAAGTATATATATATAAATTTTAGTCTCTAATGTCTAAAAACAAAACTACCAATCTAAGTATATATATATATATATATATATATAAATGTTATTAATTAGTTTCTAAAGTCTAACAAAAAACTATTCATTCTAAGTATTGCGGAGGTATCTTGTCAATTCCTTTTTCAGCTGCATACTTGAGGAAGAATTCTGCCAAGCACATCCTCAAGTCTCTAAACTTATCTTTTTGAAGAGGCAATTGGTTGTTAAATGCCTACACACGTTCAAATAATAATAATAACATTAACGCAAGTCGTCACCAAAACTATAATGTATAATTTAACAAGTTGTTTAAATATTACCTTCTTCCATCCATCCGTAATAGATGCGGAGACTATGTTCAACATTTGAAGCTTCACATAATAGCCGCACGACCACACGTCAGGTTGAAATCGAGACTACAAACAAAATTAATTACAATGTCGGTTAAATATACATATAAATTAGTAATTATAATATTAATTATTTGATAAATAAACTACCAAACCTTGAGGATGATCCAATCGGGATTTCCTTTAGCCTTAGAAGTCCTACTTCTCCCGTTGGCGCAACTTATGCTACTCACCTTCAGCGCGCTATCATAAACAAATAATCATGTCAATTAAAAAAATTCATATATCATGTGTGTAATAAACTAAAAACAACTTATATTAAAACTTAAATTAAATTGAAGATTAGTTACTTACGTATTATGACTTCCACCACCTCTGTGGCGGGTTTTGGTGGAGAGGCGGGAGAAGAATATGATAGTATGCCTAGACGGGTGAAGTATGAGCAACTGCCAATGGTTATTCATACAGTAGGGAGCCATATATAATTCTTTCCGATTGTCTCCCATCAAGTTCCTTATATATTTACTTAATTCATCGCCAGCAAAGAATTGAGGCATAAGGATTGACAGATCTAAGAAGCCATAAACTGATTTGGAGCCCTTATCAAGCTGAAGACTATGGAGATACCAAATATATGAAAAGGTGTTTATTTTAATTACATAATATATATATATATATATATATATTGAAATTAAAATAAATTATTAAATGGAAAAATACCAAAAATAAATAAGTTATAAAATTAAAATTAACTTACCTACACCAGAGACTCAAAACTGTGTTGGCCATCCACACGTTATCTCTCGCAGGCATGCCCGAGATCTTCACCACGGAAGGAAAATATCCTCTCTTGATTTGGGCGTGCCACCCATCCATCATGCTCCAATGGACATTCAAAAATCTCAAAGGCATAATCCTCACAAAGTGAGAACAAGCGAGTGACAGGGTGACTACGACACCGAGCGTCGACTTGGCCTTCAATTTAGAAAAAATAAAATAGATAAGTTGTTGATAATTAAAAAAAACACAAGCAATTATTTGACTAATTTGGACAATAATAATGAATACATACCTTTGTTACCATTTCGAGCTCACGGCGTTTGAAGTCCAACTTAAGCTCACGCCTTTGCATTTCAAACTCAAGCTCACGGCGTTGGACTTCCAACTCCCACTCCCTAACTGCCAACTCATCGTCCTCCACATGTGCCCTACTATAACTCTCTTTTGTGCTCACATGTGAAGGGTTGGCATGTCCTGCGGTGTCCTGGGATGAACCGATGGAGGAAAGCTCTCTAGCAAGCGTCTGCTTGAATTCTGGGTTCGAAAGGAAGCTTTTCATCAGATGCATTGTAATAGTAGGGTTGGAGATGAGCTGCTGAGTCATGGATTCCAAAATTGATGCCTCATCGATGACCCGCTTTCGTGAAGCAGACTTGCCCTAATATTCTCTGATGGTCACGTTCCCAGGAACACCGATAACCCGACCAGGGTGGTCTTTCTTGCCTAGAAAGCGATCATCAAGACGTCCCGCCGCCCGAAGGGACGAATGAGACCGGGAGCATTGTGCTTTAAGATCCATCTACAATGAAGAAATGAACAAACGTGCAAGTGAAAAGTGTTAAAAATATCTATACAAATATCAATTGAAATGAAGTTAATTATTTACTTACAATCTTATCTGCCACTTCGCGAGTGGCATCAACTTTAAAAGATCCTGTCTTTGTCATGCGGTCGGCTAACCAGACATCCTCGCGGTCGATGTCCGACGGAGGACTTAATGGTATGCCCTCAGGCACCTCTCCTCTTTCTATCCTAGAAGCGTGCTCTTCCTGCTTCACCGTCAGCCTATCCGCCATCATCTCCTCAATCCGAGTCTCGTACCCACCCTGAGACATGGTGTGGCAGTGGACGTTCTTCACCTGATTCTGCCTACCCTTCTCTGCCTTAGCCCATTCAAACAAAAACACCTAATTAAATACAGGTAAATGATCTATAAGAAGCATACAAAATTAACTTAATCAACCAACCTGAAATTCTTCATCCTGTCGACTCCTAGAAAACATATCCCAAGTATCCTTATCAATCCAGGGATAATCCGAGAACATCTTATCAAGCCGCTTCTTCCCAGATACATAGTACCTGGTAAGATCATGCTTGAACCCATTCCAGCGCTTTGATGCTATTTTCATACATTTCGTACGATGATCCTCGTTATTCGGCATAGTCCAAGCTACCTACACATTAAATACATAACAACTGGATGGATTATAACTCGGATAATTATCTAATAATGTAAATCAAAAGAATGTAAAGGTAAAATACCGTGATAGCCTCCCAAATCTGATCCTTAACGTTCTGTGGAACGTCATTCCAATGGTTGTAGTTGATGCTAACGTGCTGCTTCGCTTGTAGAAACACCCACTTTTTAAATTCTTTAGCACGGGGTCCCTGGGGCTTTGGATTAGCATCAAAGCACACCTCAAGCTTCTGTCTGCTTTGCCTGGATTTCTCTAATTTCTTCAAAGTCGTGGCTCCTCTACCCCGTTTCCTCTGAGACTGTGATGTCTGTATGGACAAAAAAATGATAAAAATAGAGGGTTGTAACATTATAAACTTACATTAAAAAGAAGAACTAAAGATAGTATATAACATGTAAACTTACACTAGAATCAGGCGTAGGCGCGATCGGGTCCTGCGTAGGCCCCACAATGTCCTCCCGTGCATGGGGGCCATCCGACTAATCCATATGTATGCCTGTTCAGAAACAATATATATTTATTAAAATAGGTTATAACTAAAAATAAATACAGAAGTATAAATAAAAATAAATGTATACTAAGTTTAAACTACCTATATCAATATCCCTTCGTGATGATCATCACGAGTGGCATTACATCGTCCACCTATGTCTCCTCGATTATAGTAGGCATGTTTGTTGAAAAAGAAGGAGTCTCAGGAATATCAAGATTTGAATCTTGATTTTCATCACTACCATTATACATGCTTTTTCCTTGGAGAACCACGGACAACCTTTTGTTAGAAGGATCAGTGATGTAGAATACTTGTTTTGCTTGGGAAGCCATTATGAAAGGCTCATTTATATGACCTAACTTTTTGAGGTCTACCAATGTGAACCCCAATTCGTCGGTTTGTACACCAACGTTACTATCTACCCACTTACATTTAAAAACCGGCATCGTAAGCTTAGTGTAATCGAGCACCCAAATATCTTCAATATATCCAAAGTAAGGTGTCGGTTCTTTAACGGGTTTTGTGTCCTTTGCACTAGAGAATTGCATTGCTTTGGTCACGATCATAACCCCACTATTTTGCATGGTACTCTTGTTATCTTTGTTCCTTTATATAAAAGGAAAAGTTATTGATGTTGAACGCGCTGTCGCGCACGCGCCAAAAAGAACGAGCGGTTTATAAAAATGTAGTTTAGGCGACAACTCGGATGTCGTCTCACAAGGACTCTTGAAGTGTTATTTGTCACAAAAAATAAGTTTTGGGGGGGTTTGTATTTGAATGCAAATAAGTAACAAGCAAAACAAAGCAATTAAAATAGGGCAGTTCAAAGAGATTATCAAATAGCAAACAACGGTTAATCTACTGTTCTCGAATTCCCAAATATCATTGGTTCATGTAATCCCAAGCCCTAAGAAGATTCTAATCCCCTTTCGGTTGTAGCAACAATTAACAACGAAATCGCTACTACGAATATATGTTCCTATTCCCGAAATAACAAACGGGGTTAAGCCCTCATGAACTAACGAACATGAATGAACACACGCGAAATAACAAACGCGATTAAGTATAGGAACATAACATCACCGAAATGAATCAATACAACACTATACACTCCTGAAATAACAAACAGAAATGTATAATATGGTATTGAAAAGGGAAAAGCAAGTAAAGTAGGAATTACAAAACCTCAAGTATATGGAATTCTCATACAGTAGATTAATCTACGAAATTAGTTCTCCATGACAAAAGTGAAACAGCTATCTAAACTAAAAGAAAAACAAAAGATAAAAACAAGATCCCCCTGTTCTGCCTTCAAACAGGCTTATATAGAGCTTATGGAATCCGCGGACTCGCGAGGCGAACACTGTCTCGCGAGGCGAATCTTGCAGCGTTTGGTCTTCTCGCGAGGTGAAGTACGGCTCGTGTGGCGAGGAATGGAAAAGTCATGGCTTCTGGTCTTCACTCTCGCGAGGCGAGTAATGGATTCGCGGGGCGAGACAGAGAGCTTTGCAAATTCTGGAACAGTCACCTTCAGGTTCGCGAGGCGAATGCCTTCTCGCGGGGCGAATCTCCACATTTATTTCTTTTTATTAACCTGAAAACAAGAAATAGCAGTAAGTGATTTATTTGACTCTAAATTAACTAAATTAACCTAAAAATACTTTAAGGACTCAAAATGCTGCTTAAAGACAATCAAGTCTAATTTGGGCGAAAATGATATAAAATTAGCACAAAACCACGGTCATACTAGCTATAAAACTAGATGAGCCAGCGGCTTATCAAAATACCCCAAACTTAAACTTTGCTTGTCCCCAAGAAAACTAAAACTCAAAAACTTAAAAAGACTCAAGACCTGGCAAGCTTAAAAGATTCAATCAACCTTGCACAAATTCAAGCAGTTTCACCAAAACAGTTTTCTTCAATGTTCCCCCTTCCAAGCAAAGCAATCCCCACAATCATTCATTCTAAACAATTGGGACTTTCATCATTCAAACAATCATTAATCTAAGCAAGGGATCCAAGTTACACACAAAAGAGAGATCACCAAATTCAAACAACTGCCTTCCTCACAAGGGCATTTAGTGTTCACTCAATTGCTCAGTTTGTGTCAGGCTAACAACATTTCCCTCAATTTCACTTTTAAGAGCACTTCCCATAAATTTGATTTTCATCTCCAAATGATTCCCACGGAAAACATGCATGCAACATCAAAAGGTCTTTTATGGGTTGTAATGGGGCCTGGCTAAGGGTAGGATTTACAAAGGAACTAGGCTGAAGACCCTAGCAACTAAGAGAGCATGAACACTTCAAAACATTGAAATCCCACTCAAGTTCCTTTTCTCTTTCATCTTTTTGCCTTGGGTGACTACAGCCTTTTTTTCTAATACTTTTATATTTTTTTTTTCATTTTTACACTTTGCTTTTCTTCTCTTCTTTTTTTTCTTTCTTTTTTTTTTCTTTTTCTTTTCTTGGCCTTTGGGTCCAACCTTTTTATTGTATTTTTTTTCTTTTTCCCAATCCCAAACAACACATTGCACCTTGTAGCCACCCCAAACTTAGTTTCTTGCAACCATTCTCTTGCTAAGGATTCATGCTCTCCTAATCCTAAATCGGGTTAACATGGTTTTTCAGATTTTAGGCTTGTAACATAAGGTTATCAAGAACAATAAGCTAATTAGGCTCAAAGGGGCTAACTAGGGAACATGCATTAGGGATGGTTATTTTAGGCTAAGTAGTTATTTACAAAGAAAATGCCTAAATCATTTGAAGCAAACACATAATCATGCAAACCATAAAGAGATTCAAGCAAATTCAGGAAAGTGCAACTTAAAAAGTGATTTTCACACAGTCAAAAACATGTTGGAGGCTCAAATCCTCACCTGGACATTTTGCAAATTGTTTGACTGAGATTCTATCCCTAGTGTGTGCTTCCCATCACCCCAAACTTATCATAAATCATGGCATCATAACAAAATCTCAAAGTTCAGTGTTCAATCACATGGGGATCACTTAAAATTTTATTTTTTTCAGCCTAGGGGGAAAACAGCCAACACATAATATGCAATCAATCTATGCAAATTCAATTAAAATCCAATCAAGCTTGCCAACACAAGACTCAACACAACTCCTGAGCTTCTCAAATTATTCAGGAGCTTTATTGAAAACAAAACAGAAATAAAGCAAGCATAATTAAAAGGAAAAGGTTTAGAGAAAACTCATTGAGGGGCGGTTCCACCAGGGTCCCACTGTCTGTGATACAGTGGTCAAGGGATGCTCAAATTACAGTATGATCCTCCCGGATCCCATGGCCTACAGCATAAGTATGAGAGCGGGCATCTGATAATCATAGTAACTCCGCCAAGTGCGGTGGACTTCTCACTCCCCTTCGGGTCACAGATGACTTCCTTGTCAACCTTGTCAATAAAATCCTCCCAATAAAAGTGGGGTTCAACCCCTTGGATTGGCTGTGGTGCAAGGTCCAAAGGCTTGAACTCCATCACCGGTTGTTCCACAGTGGGAGGTGGCAAACATGTAGCTGGGGTCTCCGGTGCTGCTTCAACTTCTGCAAGGTCTTCATCCACTGCACTACCAGATTCATCACTTGTTAAACCTGCAGAAATTTCAGCACACACCACAGAAAGGTTAGAGTTAGTACAGTTAGTAGATATGTTACAATAAACTAAATCAGAAAAGGTTTGAATGTCTGGAAGTGGCTTGAGCTCTAAGGAGGGTGGATGCTCAATGGATAGTGTATTTGGAGTAGCCATGATGTCAAGAACTTCGGCTGAACAGGCAGCTTCACTCACACTGTCACCCTGCAAAATAGAGTCAAGAAACTCAGCACAAACAACACACGGGTTAGTGTCAGTACAGTCAGTACATGTAGTAAAAGAAACTGAATTAGTAAGGGTCTGATTTTCTGGAATTTCAGCGCACGGTTCATCCATCCCATCACTTTCAACACATGCATTTGATTCCACATGTTCTTCATTATCCTCAAGCTTTTTGCCTTGATTGTCAGGATGGAATGTATAAGCTCGAGGCCAATAAGTAGCATCTGTCAGAATGGGGCATGCCTCATACAGGTGCTCAGGAGAGCCGCACATGCCACAAAACTGTGTCTGCTGAAACAATTGCTTCAAATAAGTGAGCCTATCAGTGAGATCCATAACCAGACAAATTCAGCAAAAATGTTTTTTTTTATTTTCTGCTAATAACACAACAAGAGTCCCCGGCAAAGGTGCCAATTTTTGAACGCGCTGTCGCGCACGCGCCAAAAAGAACGAGCGGTTTATAAAAATGTAGTTTAGGCGACAACTCGGATGTCGTCTCACAAGGACTCTTGAAGTGTTATTTGTCACAAAAAATCAGTTTTGGGGGGGGTTTGGATTTGAATGCAAATAAGTAACAAGCAAAACAAAGCAATTAAAACAGGGTAGTTCAAAGAGATTATCAAATAGCAAACAACGGTTAATCTACTGTTCTCAAATTCCCAACTATCATTGATTCATGTAATCCCAAGCCCTAAGCAGATTCTAATCCCCTTTCGGTTGTAGCAACAATTAACAACGAAATCGCTACTACGAATATATGTTCCTATTCCCGAAATAACAAACGGGGTTAAGCCCTCATGAACTAACGAACATGAATGAACACACGCGAAATAACAAACGCGATTAAGTATAGGAACATAACATCACCGAAATGAATCAATACAACACTATACACTCCTGAAATAACAAATAGAAATGAATAATATGGTATTGAAAAGGGAAAAGCAAGTAAAGTAGGAATTACAAAACCTCAAGTATATGGAATTCTCATACAGTAGATTAATTTACGAAATTAGTTCTCCGTGACAAAAGTGAAACAACTATCTAAACTAAAAGAAAAACAAAAGATAAAAACAAGATCCCCCTGTTCTGCCTTCAAACAGGCTTATATAGAGCTTCTGGAATCCGCGGACTCGCGAGGCGAACACTGTCTCGCGAGGCGAATCTTGCAGCGTTTGGTCTTCTCGCGAGGCGAAGTACGGCTCGCGTGGCGAGGAATGGAAAAGTCATGGCTTCTGGTCTTCACTCTCGCGAGGCGAGTAATGGATTCGCGGGGCGAGACAGAGAGCTTTGCAAATTCTGGAACAGTCACCTTCAGGTTCGCGAGGCGAATGCCTTCTCGCGGGGCGAAATCTCCAGATTTATTTCTTTTTATTAACCTGAAAACAAGAAATAGCAGTAAGTGATTTATTTGACTCCAAATTAACTAAATTAACCTAAAAATACTTTAAGGACTCAAAATGCTGCTTAAAGACAATCAAGTCTAATTTGGGCAAAAATGATATAAAATTAGCACAAAACCACGGTCATACTAGCTATAAAACTAGATGAGCCAGCGGCTTATCAATGTCGTATCCGCTCCAACATATGACGTTGAAGCTAGGCCTACGTGCTATCCATCTTACGTCATCAGAAGCAGTACTACCATCCTTAAGCATTTCTTCCTTGAACCATGGTAAGAAAGTCTTGTTATGCTTGTTCAACAACCACCTTTTGCTCATTCGAGGGTTTTCTTGATTGACTTTTCTTTTATGTTCAAATAAGAAAGGTTGAACAGAATCGATGTTGTTCAATACATACAAATGTGCTTGAAGCACTTCCTCCCGACCCTTGCTATTAATTCTTAAGCCATGTGTACCCTTACCTTGACATCTTATCTCATCATGCCGAGGCTTAGGAACCCCTATAGGATCCGTGTTATGAAGGTAGTCCGAACAAAACTCAATAGTTTCTTCTGCAACATACCTTTGAACAATAGATGCTTCCAGACGATGAGGATTCTTCACGTACCCTTTCAAGATCTTCATGTAGCGATCAATTGGGTACATCCATCTCAGAAAAACCGGCCCACATAATCTAATCTCCCTCACCAAATGAACAATTAAGCGAACCATTATGTCGATAAAGGAAGGAGGAAAATACATCTCCAATTGGCACAAGATTGTAGCAGCCTCAACTTCCAAGTCATCCAACATACAGGGGTCAACGACTTTGCTACATATAGAATTGAAGAATGAGCACAACCAAGTAATGGCATGTCTCACATTTTTTGGAGCAATACCACGAATAGCAACGGGCAGAAGTTGTTGCATCAAGATGTGACAATCATGAGACTTTAAGCCAACCAATTTAAGATCAGTAGAGACAAGCCTCTTCATATTTGAAGAGTAACCATGTGGAACTTTGATGCCCTGAAGACACCCGCAGAAACTTTGTCTCTTTTTTTTTTGACAAAGTATGACATGCTGGCGGCAAATAAGTTCGCTTACCATCCTCAACAACTGGAGCTAAATGCTCTCGTATACCCATAGCAACGAGGTCGAGACGAGCATTCACACCATCCTTTGTCTTGCCCTGAATGTTGAGAAGCGTCCCGATCACACTATCACGTACATTTTTCTCCACATGCATCACATCAATGCAGTGTCTGACATCAAGCTTGCGCCAGTATGGAAGATCAAAGAATATCGACCTCTTCTTCCATATGTTTTTCTCAGTAGCTTTACCTTTCTTTTTGGACTTGCCAAATATAACATCGATGCCCTTTACCCTCTGATAAACCTGCTCTCCAATTAAGGCCGTCGGAGCTTCTTCTGTCTCTTGGCATCCATTAAAAGCTTTTTTCATCTTACGATATGAGTGATCACGTCTAAGAAATCTCTGATGCCCAAGGTAAACCGTCTTCTTTCCATGATTCAACTGAGTGTAGCATGTGCCTTCTTCACATATAGGGCATGATTTATGCCCCTTGACACTGTACCCGGACAAGTTACCGTATGCTGGAAAGTCGTTGATGGTGCAAAATAACATGGCACGAAGCTTGAAAGTCTCATGAGAATACCCATCAACTACATCAACACCTTCCACCCACAGCGTTTTCAAGTCTTCAATCAAGGGACTTAGATAAACATCCAAGTCATTTCCCGGTTGCTTTGGGCCTGAAATCATCATATACAACATCATGTATTTGCGCTTCATGCACAATCAAGGGGGCAGGTTGTAAATTATCAATAGAACAGGTCATGAACTATGAATACTACTCATCTTACCATAAGGATTCATTCCTTCCGTAGCAAGTCCAAGCCTTAGGTTTCTTGGCTCATCGGCGAAATCCGGAAACATAGCATCAATATTCTTCCATTGCATAGAATCAGCAGGATGACGAACCTTTCCATCACGTTTCCTCTCATCATTATGCCATCTAAGATTCTTCGCATCTTTCACATTGGCAAACAATCGCTTGAACCTTGGAATTATTGGAAGATACCACAACACCTTCGCGGGGGGACCCTTTTTTCCCACATCATCAAGATCATCATCATCATCACCACCCTTCACTTTGTATCGTGATAACCCACATTTGGGGCAATCGTGATTGTCTTCATGAACACCGATGTACAATATGCAATCATTGGGGCATGCGTGTACCTTCTTATACTCCATACCCATCGGACACAATACCTTCTTGGCCTCATAGTTACGGTCAGGCAATGTGTTGTCCTCTGGAAGCAAGTCTTTCAACACTTCAAGCAATTCCGTGAAGCTTTTATCGGTCCAACCATTTCTCGCCTTCACACAAACCAATTTTAGCACCGCTGACAACCGTGTATGAGTAGTACACCCTGGATATAAAGGCTTATCTGCATCACCGCACAACCTATCATACACATGAGCTCGATGAAAAGATTCTTGTCCAATATCACGGATCATGTCCTCTACTCGATCATCCTCCATATCTACGTCAACGTCCTCACTTTGGGAGGCACTTGCCGTACTACTCAACAACACATCACCATGCCATATCCATCTTGTATAACTCAAGCAAATCCCTTCACAAATCAAATGAGTACGTATATCCTTCACCGTACATTTCCTCGTATTCAAACACTTGACACAAGGACAACAGAACATTCCATTACTATTAGGAACATTCCTTTGAGTAAATTCTATAAATTCTCCCACCCCTTCAAATACTCAGCACTAGTGCGCTTACAAACCATCCAACTACGATCCATAACTAGATAGGTTCTGTAGATATACAAAACATATATCCAGTATAAGGACAATGTTATCCATTACTTGTGCAGTATGGTCCACTCCACCATCGTTGTCATCATTCACATTGACACGGCCACCTAAGGGACCACCTCTACGACCCCTTCCACGACCACGTCCACGTCCTCGTCCACGTCCACCTTCTAGTGCTAGTTCCATAACTGACCTATAAAACGGAATCAGTTAGACCGCAACCAGAAAATGAAACGCTTACTTAATTATTAATACACATTACTTCTAAGAAGTAATTCAAACAAGTCTTAATCAGATAAAACACAACATCAACACAATAGACCTATTCCCCAACATTCCCGAAAGACTCGACCAGCTCTGATACCACAAATGCGACACCCCTCCTTAGGGTCATAACATAGTTACCCAAAATGCGGAAAATAAAATTCAATTATGCTGGTTGCTTTCAGAAAATAATCTTTTATAACACTTTTATTAATACCAAATTAGTGCTTTTTTTTTCTTTTCTTCGACATACATAACCTTGTTACAAATATAACCATATCTGGATATATATGTGTGTGTGTGTGTGTGTGTGTGTGTGTGTGTGTACATATATATAGACACACACACACACACACATGTGTATGTGTGTGTGTGTGTGTGTGTGTGTGTGTGTGTGTGTGTGTGTGTATGTATAAAGCAGTATACAACTATATTGCATCATATTATTTTCACATCTAGACCTTTATCCATATAGGTCTTAACAAAAAAACCACATAAATTATCATTATACATTATTGAAAATATAAACTCCTTACTTATAAAGTGTGGCTCTCCAAAGCCCGATATAAACATTATAACCAATCTAATACCCTAGTTGAGCTGGTCACTCTATACGACACCTACTAAGAAGACACTAGAGGTCATTCTTAACTCCACGGTGGCTTTAAAGGTCAGTCCTAAAGATCCTCGAAAGCACCAGGGGCATCTCCAGGTCCACCTATACTCAAATAGAATATATTCCACAAATAGGGAAAACCAACAAGAAAATATGCAAGCGTGAGAAACCAATATATGGATTTAACACGACAACTACATGCCCGACACACAAGAAAACAGATAAACATATACATGTTCATAACAACATCAGCATTCATATCCAAGCAAATAGTTTATCAATGGGTTTCACACCCCAAACATCATCATTTGAAAACTATGCATGAACACTGCACCTACTTCATCTAAAATCATACTAATTCTCTAGAGCTACAAACACCAAATAACTAAGCTGATCAGACTCGATTGCCAAATAGGGCACGATTTCTTGAATACCTTTCCATTAGGATATCCAGGTTCGCCTTCTGGAATGCCTTGTCTACCAAGATACCTAGATTCGCCTTCACCTTCTTGAATACCTTACCCTTTAAGCTATTCATATTCGACTTCTTGAATACCTTATCTACTAAGATACCCAGATTCGACTTCGCCTTCTTGAATACCTTACCCTTTAAGCCATTCAGATTCGACTTCTTGAATACCTTATCTACTAAGATACTCAGATTCAACTTCGCCTTCACCTTCTTGAATACCTTTCCATTAAGCTATCCAGATTCGACTTCTTGAAATATCTTCTCTCTTAAGATATCCAGATTCACGCCTTAGACATGTCTACCAAGTAAATGCATGTAAAACCTTTTGTTCCTAACACCTTAATTAGGATATCAAATTCAAAGAACACTATGTTCATAACACCTTAAGAATACTAGTACACCATTTTTCAATTAACACAAAAAAACTGTACAACTTATTCAGGTTGACAAAAATAACTCGTTGTTTACCGAATGCTAGTACACCATTTTTGTAAATATTGACGGAATTGACCATCGTTTGCCGTTTTAAAATGTTTTCCGGTCAAAATATGACTTTGTGTCGTAAAACAATTTTTCCAATGCTGTAATAAAATTATTTTTGAAACTTTTTTCTTTTAAAACATCATTTTCTAATAGTTAGAAATTCATTAGGTGAAAATCAGCAGTGCTAAAATATTTTCACGGTTACGTCCTCACGGTAACTCATAAAACACTCTTTCGCCGTAAAATCCTTAAAATAATATTATTTACAACTTTTTATCATTTTCTACTAACTAAATCCTAAGTAATATTATATTGCTATTTCTCATTAATTTAAAACTCATTCTCCCGTAAAAACATTTTTAACACCATTAACCTCATTATTCCTCATTATTAACATTATTAACTAAGCACCAACCACTGTCAGGCTATTCAATCCACAACAACATCAACAATCATCAACAACATTATATCAATTAACCCAGGCAGATCATGCATCACAACACTATAATACATAACTGCAATTAAATAAACATAGATAAAATAGCACGACATAAAATAATTTTAACGAACACCTCAACCACAGATAATTAATACAGGCTCGCAACTTGATAGCATGTAGCCATCGGAAAAATCCCTCAGGCAATCCCCTCATACCTCTTGAAGATCTTTCCTTCCGAGACTCGTTCGCCGATACTCCGGTTTCTTGACAGCACACATACACAATTCACACACAATCTCCTTCAACGAAACACATAACATAATTATCAATCAAAACCAAGCAAATAAAATCACCTATCCCCTATAGGTAAGTCACAGCCATGATAGGGTTTGGTGACTAAAATTTTCTAAAATTGCCTAAGTCTTTGGATTAATGATCCTTAATACTTAAGACATAGGATTAATGGTTTAACACAAAGAATTGAAATCAAATACTCCAATTCCTTTAAAACTCAGTTTCGGTCCTTAATAGAAACATGATCTAAGGATTTTATTTGAACACAACAACTTGGATTCAACATACTTAGATACTAGAAAGATGATATACAAGTTCACTTTCTAAGAAAAATAAGCAAAACCTCCTACACCCACACAAGTAGGGTTCGGCCTTGGAGGGTTAAATGGGGAGGAAAATTTTGTTTGCATCAATCTCTTGGATTATGATATTAGAAATGATAACTAACTCATAGAAACTGGTTTCATATTTTTAGGATTTTTCTATGATTTTCTAGAGAATTTCAAACTTTCTAGATCTAGAAATTGGAAAGATGATTAAGGCCTTAAATCAAGAAAGGAATTGAAGAACATGATGCTTAATGATGTTGAGGAGCAAGGATTAACTCTTGGAATTGAGAAATGGGCAAAGAATCCAACACTTTCTTCACAAAATCAAGCTATGTAACTTAGGAGTTTTAATGGAAAAATGGCAAAGTTGATGAAGAAGATGAAGATGGCCTTTTATAGAAGTGAAATGGGCTCACCTGGGAGGGTTTGGTCATGGTTTTCAAGGGCATAAGGGTCCAAACATAAATTTTTAGGGACAAAGGAGTAATCTTACAAAATGACACTTTTGTGATAAACTCCAACGTTAAGGACAAAATGGTAATTTAAAAAAACAACCATCATGACAAACATGTGGTGAGGAGTAGTTGGTGATGTGGCTGATTTGTGTCCACAAATTGTGGGGGCAAACTTGGCATTTCAATGAAAGTTTAAGGGTAAAATCGTCCAAGAGTAAAATAGTCTTATACTATTTTAAAGAAATATATTTTTATTTAAAAGAAATCATGACATGAGTGAGTCATCCATATGACTCACCACCCTAGATGGCAAGTTATCTCAGCATTCGATGTCCGGTTTTGTCTCTGCACGTCCGTTCTCAACTCCGTCGATTACCCGATTTAGGGTTTTACGCCCGAATCAAGTATAATAACCTATTTATTTTGAAAATTTTCAAAATAATCTATATCGTTGGAAATGAGATATAAAATCAATTCATTTCGTTCTCGGGTAAAAATTAGGTTTTCTGATCAGTAAAATCTTACTGTCAGTAAAAACGCACACCAGGTTCCATCTGAATTTTCAACCAAAAATTTCACCATATACTTATAAATATAAGTATGATATGAATATGACTTTGGTTTTCCCAAAATCATTTTCTAAGTTTCAGCTAAAATATAAACGTTTATTTATTTATATCGATCTTAGAAAGCAGAAAAATCGGGGGTGTTACAATGAACAAAGTCTTGATCTCTTCAAGAGCAAGATGATGATGAATGAGTGTAGGTATGTAAGTAGTAAAAATGGGTGGTGAGTGAGCTTGAGAGAGAATTGCAAAAGTGGGGAATGGATTTGAGAGGGGTATTTGTAGAAGAAGGGGGAGAGGGGCCCATATTGGAGTGGAGGAAAAATGAGGGATTTTAATTTTTTTTGGTTAAAATAAAAATTGGTTTAAAATAAAATAACGGTTACTTGTAAAAATAAAGAAAATAATTATGTGTAAGGTCATGATGATGTGAAGTAAATGTAAACACTATTCAATTCAAATCAAGTCTCTTCAAATCTACATCAAATCCATTTTAAATAGATTTTGTTCCTTTCAGGTTCCATTGATTTCTCGACTATGAAAACTGATCGTATTTTCCTTCGTTAATTTTCTATTCGAAAATTGATATTGAAATATTTATAAAGGAAAATTTTAAAAATCATGAAAAATGTTATAAGCTAGTTAGTAAAATTACAATTTTATTTTACGAGTCAAAATTCATTTTCTGGGTCAGTAGAGTTTTACTGACTGTGAAAATACAGACCGGGATCATCTGAAATTTTCAACCGAAATTTCAATAGTAGCTTCCTACTATAAAATAAATTATGAGAGTAATTTTGGTTTATTAAAATAATTTCACAAATTTAAAATATTAAACACACTTATACACAAATTGTTAATAAAGAGAAAAAATCGGGGTGTTACATTACTACCCCACTAAAAATAAATTTCATCCTCGAAATTTCGTGACTCGAAACTAAACGGGGTCTCTTAGTCCCAATGTCCTATATTGTACTTCCCACATTTAATTCTTCCTCAAGTGACAATTGTAACTTAGTAACGAAATTCACGCTTATTCTTCGTTCTACTTATCCTCAACATAAAATCTCTTATCCTCAGTTCATACTCCTCGTCCTTAACAATTTTATCTTACTCTCCCACCCTTAAAGATATAATTAAAACTTAATCTCCTCTTCCTTTAATACTAATCCATTAGAAAAAAAAATTTCCTTCGACCTCCTTAACTATTACCATTAACACCAAGATTTAAACTAAGATACTTCTCTTATAGCATTCACATCAGTTCCTATCCAAAATTCTATGTCGTTCTCCTTCATCCTCGAAATTTTCTATCATCAGATTATATCCACTATTCATGACATTGAATCTTAGTTCCTCCCATATGAAGAACAAAATCAAAACTGATCCATTAGAAACTGCTTTCTCACATCTAATTCTCATATTTAACACCAAGGTCAAAACAAATCTTTACTGCAACATGTATCAAGTTCCTGCTCAAAGTATACAATGGTAGTCTTATCCTCTCTAAACATAATCTACTTTTTCAGATTCTATCAAAATCTCATACTCCAAGTCTCAAATCAAAACATCGTAATACTTCCTCAGATAATCTGAAATAAAAAAGGAACCTCGTTGGGTAGGATTATCTAACTCATCAACTTTGAACTTCTTCAGAATCGTAATCTTAGTTTCCTTTAAATCTATACCACCACTCCAAATTATATCATAAACATACATTTCAATCTTAAAGAACATGATCACACTCCTTCATGCAACTATAACCAAAAAGGGAATCACCATGGTTGAATCATCTAAAATCATAAATCTTGAACTTCTCTAACAACTTAGCTTTACCCAAGAATTCCTCTTTACTGCTCCTGTTCAGCTTAGGGAAATTACTATAGACACTTCTCTATAAATCTTCAAACTCATAAATTCAATCTTAACCATGGATATTGATCACGAACCTAGATTCCTATAACAGTATTTTGCCTCGATCAACATTTGAGTTATAATAATTACCTCACTTGCTACTATTGATCTTAAAGATTCACATCTAACTAGCCACAATTATATACCTCAACAAAACTTTCGTCACTTGTTGTCCATCCAGCTAAAGAGATGATCGTAGCCAAATACTACCCTTACTTCGAAACCAACTTCCTAACGATCATATTATTTCTATCCCTCGTCCACTCGAGTCGAGAGTGGTTCGTTGAAATCAATTTCAACTTGGTCCTCAACACTTGGAGCGGATTTTTTTTTATGACAACATTGGTGAACCTCGGCTCTTCACTTTGAAACGAAATTTGAAGATATTCGATGGAGTATGGTCAGTCCTCTGATACCTATGTCGGTTAGCTTGTCCACTGCATAGTGGATTTTGACTGGTAAGAAGGATGTTAACTTCGTCCGCCTGTCCACAATCACTCGAAACAAAACGAATCTCTTAGCCGTCTTTTGGTAACGAAATCTAACGCAGCACTAACTTCTTGACAAGGAATGTCTCAAGCATCAAGTTATCGTTCTTTCACTGTACTCGACTAACTCTGGCATCCTGATATAAATCAGATACCCATCCTCATGACTCATGAGATAGATTACTTGTCAATGACATTTGGAAGGATACGTAGGGTAACGTTGATCAAGGATGACAAATCCTTTCGAACTATAATAAGGCAGGGCCTTGGAGATTACAGAAATAAATTTTCAAGAAAAGAAGTTTCTTGATTTTACTTTCTCAAAGGCTTAGATAAGAATTTCATCGATTTGATTAATACAGGAACATCCCGTATGAAAAACGATTCTACAATTAGGTTTGTGGATGTAAAAATGCACGGCCAATACACATTTACAAACATGAATCTAATAGAGTTGCGTCTTCCATTAGAATTTCCTCGGATAGTTTTAACTCTAAGAGTATTCAATGTGCTACAAGACGTTCATCAACTGATGATTTTAAAGGGAATTCAGTCTGACAAAATTGGACTGGGTCACCTTTACCAAGTAAAAGTGACTAGCATGAGTTTCATTAAGGAACTTTTGTTACTAAGAAATTATTTGGGTCATAACTCAAGAAATAGTTATAACCAATTTAGGAGTCCGAATAGGCTTCAAATCAAACTCCGAAAAGTTCGTCTGACACACGCAAACTTGATTCACTACGATTGTTTGATACAACCATAGGGACTCGAGGAACAAATGTCGACTGACACCTTCATAAAGAATCAAATAGTACAGTGAAGAGTTTTCTTAAACATGAGACAATCATTCTAAAATTGAAGATTCGGATTGGCTTGACTCGACTTCGTACAAGCACTAAGGTCTTTCTAAACACGCTTAATCTGGTTTGTTGCCGTCTTTCGCATTCTTCTCTTAACAACGTACGATAACCGATGACTTAGTTTGTCTCTTAATCATGCGAAGAGTTGGTTTTCCCTCGTAAGGTGAGTCAATGGCTCTAAAAATCTTAGATAGTTCCTCAACGTGCCTTTGAAAATAACCGGTTAGCCAAACAAACTACGAATTTCAATCACCGTCTGCGGTCACTTTCACAAAAGTGATGCTTCATCCTCATGAGCAACACTAACACTCCCCTCGGCACACACTTTGTCCCACAAACTATTCTGACATCAGATCCCCCTTTAAGTTGAGTCATCTAACTCGACTAACTTTGAAGGCGATATCCTCCATGAAGCGATGAAGATCCGATTGAATCAAGGAACTTGATCAATCGAAAACTCTATATTCTTCACAGGGACAAACCTGGAACATTCTCAGGGAATATTCCCAGAAAAATCTTCCACAACGGGTACCTCATTCAAATGTCTGACACCATCCCAAAAGGATAAACGAACGTGTCAACATGAATCAACGTACCATTTACTAATCATGAGTTCTCATAAGGTCTCGACTGTGACACCCTAAACTCGGGTCATCACATGGTTACCCGTTTGCGGAAATAAAACTTAATTTGCTGGTTGCTATTGGAAAATAATGTTTTCTCAACGTTTATCTCTTCAAAATATGGTGATAAAATTTTTTCCTCCTTCTTTAACCTCATAACCACAACAACGTAATCAAATCACACTTAAATACATAATGTATATAAGTCCTCCAACTATACTGCCTCATATGTTTTCTCACCTAACTCATAATCAACTTTATTCTCAAAACATAATATTACCTAAGCTGGTCGTAATTAACGGACACTACAACCGATAAAAGCAGCAGCAGCATGCCTTGAACTAGACAGCCTTCTTCTTCTTGTAGAGATCATACCCCTTGTACGACTCTGATATGGTTGTAAGGGTGAGACGCCAATATATGGATTTACCACAATAACTAAATGCGCAACACAAAAGAAGGCACATACACATATACATGTCTATAACAACGTACTCATTCATATTATATCACATCGTTTATCAATGGGTTTCACACCCCAAACATCAACGTTGGAAAACTATGCATGAACACTTCAATACATCATCTAAACATTCATACTTAATCTCATGAGATATCTCCAACCTCTTGATGAGTTGATCAAACTCGATTGCCACAGGCACACCGTCACAGGCACTCCCATCGCACACTGTCCAACATCGTGGCACAGTGATAACAATCTGAGATGGGGCCTCATTGTCCAAACCCCGGGCACAATGAGAACATCTTTGTATGATCTACCCTGACACCGCAAGGTAATCCCTCTTCTGATCATGGCACGTCTACCAAATGCATGCAAGAAAACATTTTGTTCTCAACACTTTTCTTTGTGCTATATCTTTATTTGTCAAAGCACTCAAATGCTTACGACTTAACATCTTTTGAAACATCTTTACATCTTTTATTAACAACATAGGACCTCAAAGTCCGAGTGCTCAATCACGAAGCCCCTAGACCTTGCAATCAGTCTTAGGTTCGTGGTAGTAGAAAACAACTTAAAATGTTTTAACTTCTTTAAGTAGATACCCAGTTTACAACACAACGAACCTTAATACCCCGACGTCTCGGTTATTAAGTTCCATATCATCGTCTTACATCGTTTTTACATCTTTTTACATCGTTTTTCATCATTTTACATCCTTTTACATCTTTATACATCTTTTACATCGTTTTACATGTCCAAAATAAGACAACGTCTTAAGAACACTAGCACCCCTACATCTCAGTTACTAAGTTCTATATCGTCCTTTACGTCATTAAGTAAAACTCATTTACCGAAAATTATTTCTACTTGAAATTCGTTTATAAAACGTCAATTCATAGAAAATCCACTTTTCCTTTGGAAACACATTTTTTTTTCCCCAAAATAACATCAAATCATCAACAACTTTTAACTGAAACTTCAACTCAAAAATTAAATCATTTCAGACTAAATCTCTTCTTAAATTAAGTATTGTTGTTTCTAAACTTTCCTCGTAAATAATTTCGAAACTTGCCGTCGTTTAGCATTTTCAAAGAAAACGTCTTTAAGTCAAACTTTGACATTTCTTCTAAAATAATTTTCTTATATAATAAATAAGGTATTTTCAAATATTGATTTCACAAAATCACTTTTTATATTCCAACATTCCCCATAAAACATTGAATATAATTTTCACAGCTTATTAAATCTTTTATCTGATTAATCGGTTGTGCACTGACCACTGTCAGGCCTCTCAAACAACATTCAACATTTAACAACATCATCATAATTCTATCACCAGGCTGATCATGCATCATAACAACATAATATACTACTGCAGATAATTAAAAGCAGATCAATCACCGATACACAGATAAACAACACATCATAAACAACATAAACAATTAATCACAAACCACATATAAATCATATAAGCCACACCAAAAGCAAATAGTTATTGAGAAAATCCCTCAAGTAAGATCCCCTTACCTCTTGAAGACTCAAACTAACATTTCCAAACAATCTCCCGATTTGATCCGGTTTCCTCCGTCGGCTTAAATCAGTTAACTCGGTTGTTTCCTTCAAACGACTTGCAACCAAAATAAATCAAATCAAACCACAACATACTTAGCTCATGAGGGTTAGGTTTTGGCCAAGGGCTGACTTTTAGGGTTCAAAATCCTTAAAATTTCTAATCATGGTTAAGTCATAGATTAATGGTCCTTAATCAACCTAAATCATGGATTAGTGACTAAACAACTAAGTTTCAAACTCAAAACTTCCTAACTCTTTTATACAAGGATTCGACCTCAACATGTTTATAGGGCTAGGGTTCTT
The DNA here is from genome assembly GCA_030762895.1 of Sophora flavescens. Lineage (NCBI taxonomy): Eukaryota > Viridiplantae > Streptophyta > Magnoliopsida > Fabales > Fabaceae > Sophora > Sophora flavescens. Next base: position 190,315,397 of record CM061062.1, on the reverse strand, counting down.
AGTTTAATAAACCAACTTGGATTTATAAGGCATACATACTAAGAGTTTGATTAACAAGATCATTAAGGAAAACTATGAACAAAAACTCATCAAATCTCACCCACTTAGGGTTCGGCCAACATAGAGGTTTTTGAGTAAAGATTTTCATTTTAAGAAACTAACATGGATTAGAGTGTGTAGACATACATGTCATATAGAATACATGATCATAAATGACAACACATGAACAAAACTCTACCAAACCTACTTTGATAGATTCGGCCAAGGCTAGGTTTTTAGGAAAGAAATTTTTGATTACATCATGCTCTTGGATTTAGATAATATACATGATATCAAGAAGATAGAAAGTGGTTTCATCATCATGAGATTTTTCTATAATTAGATATGAATTTTTGAATCTAGTTCCATGAACTTTGAATAAATTAAGAACATGTTGATCTAAGCCATGAATCTACAAAAGTTGTGAAGAGAAATGATTTAAATGACAAGAGAAGAAGTTGTTACCTCTTGATGATTCAAGGAAAGCAAGATTTGGATGATGTTTGATAACTAACACAGTTCCTACTTCACTTATGACAATCGAATCTTTTCTAATATACTCAAACCCTAATGTCTTAGGTGGAATGAGCCTAAAATCCCAAATTAAACCCTAATGTCTTAGGTGGATTAATAAGAGAAATTGCATTAAGAATAAAGATTCATAAGATTGCAAGTAGCCAACACCTATGTCTAGATTCTTGGACTACTTGGCATATAATTCATGAGCATGCTTTAACATCAACCTTTCAATTGTCTATTAAAGCAACTAATCATTCCTAAGATGATCAAGCCTAGGAAAGCATTAAGCATAGAATTATACACTCATAAAGAAGAAGGAAACTGTATTAAAATCAAGTCATTTTAGAACCAAGTTCAGATAGCAATAGTCTAACCCCAACAAAGGGGAGTTTAGCTACACATAATTGAAGACAAAACAAAAGAGAGAGTTACAGAGATGAACAAAGGAGAGAGCTCCATGGAATGTTGCACAGCAGCCACAGCAGCAGAGGATCTGATTTTAGGGTTTTCTGGATTCATCCTTCTGTTCTGCCCAGAGTTTCCTTTATAACTCGTGGCCGGTCAGCCATGACGGTTTCTGTCTCTTGCAGTTCTGGCAAAATTACTCTCTCGCGAGGCGAGCATATCTTCGCGACGCGAGCCAACATTTTCGTGCCCGTGATCTCCATCACGGCCAAGCCGTGATCGTCTCTGACTTTTGGTGGTTTTGGCACAATCAGTCTCTCGCGAGGCGAGCTATTTCTTCGCGACGCGAACCCACTTTTCACGCCCATGATCTCTATCACGGCCAAGCCGTGATCGTCTCTGACTTTTGGTGGTTTTGGGTCACGGCCGTGATAGCCATCACGGCCAGGCCGTGACAGATTCTGACTTTTGGCCCCCTTCTTCTTCAGTTTTCAGGCCTTCTCTTCATCTCAGCTTCCTCATGGCTAAAACTTGGGCATTTAATCAAAAATCCCTGCAAAACAACACACAATACCACCTTATCCGTTCCAAATGAAAAAACTAAACAAAATCCAACTAAAATGGCCTAACTAAATGCAAATGCATGCAGAAATGTACATGGAAAATGAGGTGAAATCACACTCATCAAATCACCCCAAGCTTAAGACTTTGCTTGTCCTCAAGCAAAAACCAAGGCCATAAGACCGAAATAAACAAAGCATGGATAGTGAACTAAGAACCCGAGTAAAATGATCCAAGCAACAGGCATTCAATTATTTCAGCAAGAGACAATCAATTCAAGTCCAATTAGGGGCTTAGTTTCCCTAGACTCACATTCTCACTGATTCGGGCACTCTATCTCACTTGAAGCTCACCCCAAGCTTGTTCATTTGCTTGGCTCTCTTTATTGCCTCACTCACTCAAGTGTTAAGGGAATATGACATTTCACTCCATTTTCCTCAAAGAATGATTCATACCATAAGCTTGACTATCAACCAAATCTTCACTTTATTAATGAAAACATCTAAGAATCAAGAGGTCTTATTCTTTGGTTGCAATGAGGCCATGGGATCAATCATTAGGTGGGGTAATCAAGAAAAGGAAATTTCAAAAGGCTAAACCAAGTATCAAGCATTTCAACACATGACACCTTCTAAAATACCTTCTTGGGTTTTTCATTCATTTTTCCACCTTTCTTTCTTTCTTTTCTTTTCTTTTTACTTCTCATTCCTTTTTGTCATCCCCTTCTCCATTTTTATTTCTTTTCTCCCTTTTTTTTTCTTTTGTTTGGAGAAGGGGAGATTTTTCAATTTACGAGAAATAATTTTTTCAGATTCATTTTTTTTCTTTCTTTTCATCATCCCAAACTTTCAACTACATTTTCCAACCCTTTTTGCACAGTACTTTAGAAGGTCCCTCATAAGCATATTTAACAAAACATTTCAGGGTACCAAGAAAAGCATGCTATTCATTCAGGCTCAAAATGGGCAACTACGGGTAGCATTATTCATTCAAAGCTCAGAAGGCCGGAAAAAATACCTATTGTCTCAATCCTTTTCAAAAATGTTCTCAAAAAAATTTTCAAGTTTCAAAATGGTTTCAAGTCAAGTTCTAGAGAAAAACAATCCAAGAGGAACACACTCTACACAAAGAACGGGGCAGATTTACTGAGTATCCCCTAATGGCTCAAAAGCTCACATTTATCAGTTCAAGAACCAGCGAGAAACACAAATCCATAGAAACACATGCTAATCATCAACTATCCAAGACCATCTCAAGCATATTTAATGAAGCCATATCACAAGAATAGAAAATCAGGGTCCAAAAATTCACTATCACAGAAAAATTGGCACTCAGCTCTCACCATCATAAGCTCAATCTAAGCAGGGGTAACCGAATCATGCGATCATGCAAACTTAAGCCTATATGAATGCAATATTTACAATGCAAGAAAAAAGATTACCCCTACCCCAAGCTTAAAGACTTACATTGTCCTCAATGTAAATAATGAAGCTTAGAGAGGGGAGAAAACTGGAATAACTCACCCAGGTGGTAGCGGTGCTGAATCACAAGCTTTCTGGTTTTGTTTCCTCCTGCCCTTCTTCTCCTCCTTCCTTCAAAATCTGAAAGCACTCAACAATTTATTAACAAACCTCTTGAGCTTCTCAAATTATTCAAGAGGTTAAAGGAAAAACAAAACTATTAAGAAAATGAAAACACTAAAAATAAGAGTTAAGAAATGTTGGGTTGCCTCCCAATAAGCGCTTCTTTAACGTCACTAGCTTGACGTGTAGATAACTCCTTTCAATTAACCGGGGTCTGCTGGACATAGAATTGCAAGAGCACTTTTCTTCCATGAAACTCCTGTAAAGAGCTGATTTTTCTTAAAAGGCCAACAATTGTGCTTCTGCTTTGCCTTTTTCGCTCTGGGCCTCTTGCCCTTTTTCTTACTCCTTCCTGGTGGAGGTTCTGTTTTCACAAGATGAGTAGGGCCAACTTCCTCACCAACTGATGCATCATTTGTCTTGCATAGCTTTAGATTTGCTTTCATGTTGGGCTTTTCCTTCTTCTCTGGAGTAGAGGGGTGGTGTTGATGTGCAATGACTTCCTTATCTACTGTATCCACCATATCCATGCGGAAACACTCCTCTTCCTTGCTCGTGCGATGCACAGCTTCCAATACATTGAAAGTTACTTCTTCTTGCACTCTGAATTTCAACTGGCCTTTTTCTACATCTATCAAAGCCCGACCAGTTGCCAGAAAAGGTCTCCCTAGTATGAGTGGAACTTCAGCATCCTCCTCCATGTCTAAAATCACAAAGTCTGCTGGGAAGATTAATTTATCCACCTTCACCAACAAATCCTCCACAACACCATAGGGATATGTAATGGAGCGGTCTGCCAGTTGAAGAGAAATCCCTGTTGGTTTTACCTCACCAATTCCCAGCTTTTTGAAAATAGACAACGGCATAAGGTTGATACTTGCGCCTAGATCGTACAATGCTCTCCTAATGTTCACATGACCAATAGTGCATGGGATAGTGAAGCTACCCGGGTCCTTCATCTTTACTGGTAGCTTCCTCTGAATTATAGCACTGCACTCTTCAGTAAGCATAACTGTCTCCTCCTTCCACCGCCTCTTGTTTGTAAGAATCTCTTTCATGAATTTGGCGTAGGAAGGCATCTCGTGAAGAGCTTGAAAGAAAAGGGATGTTGATCTGTAGCTTTTTGAATACATCCAGGAATTTAGAAAATTGATGGTCTTTTGATTCCTTCTTCAACCGTTGGGGGTACGGAATTCTGAAATATGGGGGCAGCTCTTTGGGATTATCAACCTCTTCCAGAATCTGTCTTTTAGTCTTCTTCTTCGCAAATTCTTCATCAACCAATTTCTCCCTCTGCGGTTTTTCAGCTTCTACACCGGTAGGAATAGAGGTAGTATCTTGGGAAGTTCCGGGTTCTTCGTTGTTTACCTCTTCAAACTGCACCTTATCAATTCCAGCATCACTTGTCTTTTCTTCCCTCTCTTTTTCTTGTGGATTTAACACTCTCCCACTTCTTGTGATAATTGCCATGCAACCTTCCTTCGGATTCCTCTCTGTATCTCCTGGAAATTGTCCTTGAGGTCTTTCTGCCATTTGCTTTGCTAGTTGGCCTATTTGATGCTCCAAGTTCTTGATTGAGGCATTCTGATTCTTCATAGTCTCTTGAGTAGCTTGCATGAACTGGCCTAGAAGGTTTTCGAATTTGCTTGAACTCTCTTGAGGAGGCTTTGCTTGAGTACTTGAACTTTGCCCTTGTCTCCAACTAAAGTTAGGATGGTTGCGCCACCCCGGATTGTAGGTGTTAGAGTAAGGATCATTTCTAGGCCCTTGGTTGCCCATATAATTTACCTCTTCTTGTCCCGAACTTCCAACCACATTGATCTCACAGTTTCCATTTGCATGGTTGCCTCCACAAAAATCACACACTGAGGCACCTTGAACTTGGACAGCTTGCAGTTGAGAATTCTGCAGTTGAACCGACCCCAATTGCTTGGTAAGAATAGCCATTTGTGCCTTGAGAGCGCCAATTTCATCCAGCTCTAGAACACCTCTATTGACCATTGACCGAGAACTAGGCATTTGATAGTCATTTTTAGCCATGTTCTCAATCAAGTCCTTTACTTCTTCGGGCGTCTTCTGACTCAATGTCCCTCCTGCAGCCGCTTCAATCATACTTCTTGAATTCCTGTTGAGCCCATTAACAAATGTTGCAACCTACTGCCATGTCTCTAGTTCATGATTTGGACAAGCTGTGAGTAGGGACTTGAACCTCTCCCAGGCTTCATAGAGTGACTCACCATCCCTCTGTGCAAAGGCATTGATCTCTGATCTCAGCTTAATCATTCTTGACGGAGGAAAGAATCGAATGAGGATGAGATTGAAACCATGCCTTAGCTCTATCCCTCAAAGAGAAAGGGAAAAGCCTTAACCGAATGGCCTCATCAGAAGCTCCGTTTAACTTGATGGTGTCACACAGCTCAATGAAAGTACCAATGTGAGCATGAGGGTCTTCACTCTCCAAACCTCCAAACTGGTTTTGCTGCACAAGGTGGAGAAGTGATGCCTTGATTTCGAAATTATTGCAAGCCACTGCGGGTCTCACAATCGGAGTTCCACATCTATCAACTCTAGGGGAAGTGTAGTCCCCCATTGTTCTCCTTGGTGCATTATTTTCTGCCATGGTGATAGCTGCTACTTCAATTTGTGGTTCTTGCACACTGGGTAACTCAACTTGTTGCTCTTGTCTACTAGAAGATGTTCTTTCTCTGTTCTGTCTTGCCTTGGTTTTCTTTCTATTCCTTCTACAGAGTCTCTCGATCTCAGGTTCGAATTGGAGTTCACCTGGGTCGATTGTACCTCGCATACACTGAACAAACAGAGTAGCGCAGAAAAAACAGAGAAGAACAGAAAAACAGCAGAAAAACAGAAGAATAAAGCAGAGAAACAGAAAAGAAGAAAGAAAAAACGCAGTAGGAAAACAGTAAAAATGCCTAAATTAGGAGTCCCCTTTGGTACTCGTGATATTGGCACACCGATCCCCGGCAACGGCGCCAAAAACTTGACACGGACTCGGCAAGTGTACCGGTTCGTTGCAAGTAATAAAATGGTAAGACCGGATATCGTTCTCAGGGATCGTGGACAATTACCACTTCGCAAATTAGACTACTATCTAGGCGATCAAATTTTGGAGTGAAGGTAGCTCTAACATCTAACAAGCAACAAGCATAAAATGTTTTTGTTCTTTTTGGAATTTTTTCAAACAGTTAATGTGCAAACAGAAAGATGAACAACAATTAGATAGAATTGTTAGGGTTAGACTAAGCTAATCCTCCCTTGATTGTTATGAAATGATAACTAACACAGTTCCTACTTCACTTATGACAATCGAATCTTTTCTAATATACTCAAACCCTAATGTCTTAGGTGGAATGAGCCTAAAATCCCAAATTAAACCCTAATGTCTTAGGTGGATTAATAAGAGAAATTGCATTAAGAATAAAGATTCATAAGATTGCAAGTAGCCAACACCTATGTCTAGATTCTTGGACTACTTGGCATATAATTCATGAGCATGCTTTAACATCAACCTTTCAATTGTCTATTAAAGCAACTAATCATTCCTAAGATGATCAAGCCTAGGAAAGCATTAAGCATAGAATTATACACTCATAAAGAAGAAGGAAACTGTATTAAAATCAAGTCATTTTACAACCAAGTTCAGATAGCAATAGTCTAACCCCAACAAAGGGGAGTTTAGCTACACATAATTGAAGACAAAACAAAAGAGAGAGTTACAGAGATGAACAAAGGAGAGAGCTCCATGGAATGTTGCACAGCAGCCACAGCAGCAGAGGATCTGATTTTAGGGTTTTCTGGATTCATCCTTCTGTTCTGCCCAGAGTTTCCTTTATAACTCGTGGCCGGTCACGGCCGTGACAGCCATCACGGCCAGGCCATGACGGTTTCTGTCTCTTGCAGTGCTGGCAAAATTACTCTCTCGCGAGGCGAGCATATCTTCGCGACGCGAGCCAACTTTTTCGTGCCCGTGATCTCCATCACGGCCAAGCCGTGATCGTCTCTGACTTTTGGTGGTTTTGGCACAATCAGTCTCTCGCGAGGCGAGCTATTTCTTCGCGACGCGAACCCACTTTTCAGGCCCATGATCTCTATCACGGCCAAGCCATGATCGTCTCTGACTTTTGGTGGTTTTGGGTCACGGCCGTGATAGCCATCACGGCCAGGCCGTGACAGATTCTGACTTTTGGCCCCCTTCTTCTTCAGTTTTCAGGCCTTCTCTTCATCTCAGCTTCCTCATGGCTAAAACTTGGGCATTTAATCAAAAATCCCTGCAAAACAACACACAATATCACCTTATCCGTTCCAAATGAAAAAACTAAACAAAATCCAACTAAAATGGCCTAACTAAATGCAAATGCATGCAGAAATGTACATGGAAAATGAGGTGAAATCACACTCATCAATGTTCTTCACAAATTTCTCATGGTGTTCTTGAGAAACTTAAGGAAAAAGATGAACATGATGAGGGTTTAGGAGTGGTGAATTATAATCAAGAGGAACTAAGACTATGATTAAATATTTTGAGTAGGGAGGTGATGCGTGGTGGTGTGAAGACATTGTTAGTATTAATGATAAAATTTAGAGTTAGATGATTGGAATAAGGTTTCTGGTGGAACCATGTTGATAAGAGAAGTGATTAAGTTTTGATTTTGTTTTTCGAGTGTGATAGACTCTGATGAAATTTTGAGGATAGTACGGATATGTAGAAATGACGTAAGAATGAATTGTGTTATGGAATATGGAATAAGAGGAATGAAGTGATGTGAAGGGCAATGTAAAATCTTAAGTTTAATATGAGATTACAAAATTATGTTTAGTTTTGAGTCTCGAAATTTCGAGGACGAAACTTTTTTTAGTGGGGTAGTAATGTAACACCCCGATTTTCGTTGTTTCGTAATATTGGTAATAAATATATAAATATATATTTTTATCCGAGACTTAGAAAATGATTTTGGATAAACCAAGGTCATTTCCTTGTTATACTTATTTTCATAAGGTTACGAGGAAGTTTTTGGTTGAAAATTCAGACGGAAGTCGGTCTGTCGTTTTCTGCATTTTCACTGACAGTAAAAGTTTACTGCTTAGAAGAACTAATTTTAATTTGTGAACGAGATGAAAAATGTTTTTATCGTATTTGATACGATACTGGAAGTTTTGAAAATTTTGGTAAAAAATTAAAATATTATATTTGTTGCGGGTGTATACGTCGAGATATCTCTAGGAAAAGCCTACGCCAGATGAAACCCGGAGTCGGCAACGTAGCTGAGATGATGGATTTGACCGACTTGACGAGCATTTATGACAAGCTTATCCGTGTCATAATGGCCATAATGGCGCATTGATAAGCCTCTGGCTCATCTAGTTTTATGGCTAGTATGACCAGGGTTTTGTGCAAATTATATCCTATTTTCACCCAAATTAGATTAGATTGTCCTCGAGCAAGGTTCTGAATCTCTAAAGTAGTTTTAGGTTAATTTAGCTAGTTTTGAGTCAAATAAAGCACTTATGGCTATTTCTTTGTTTTTAGGTTAAGTAGAAGTTGAGGGAATAAAGAAACAGGGGATTCGCCTCGCGATAGTTTTCTCGCCTCGCGAACCTGAAAGCCAGCAGAATAGTGAAAATGTCATCTTCTCTGGTTCGCCCCGCAAACAGGTCGTCTCCTCGCGACCCTGAAGGATGACTGTTCCAGAAATATGCAAGCTCTCGGGGTCGCCTCGCGAATAACTTCTTCGCCTCGCGATAATGGAAGTCAGAAAGCATCACGGTTGGCCCCTGATGTTCATAACGGGCGTAATAAGAAGACTCTTCAATTCTTCGCCCCGTGAGCCCTTATTCGCCTCGCGAGAATGCCAAAGGTTGCTGACTCTTCACAATATTCGCCTCACGAATTAAGGTTCGCCTCGCGAGTGAGCTAAAATGCTGAATAGTATAAAAGGTTGTTCTGGGCAGATTGAAATGACTTTTGCTTCTCCATTGTTTTGTTTTACATTTTTTCTGTGTGCATTTCGTTTTCATGGAGAACTAAATTTCATAGATTAATCTATTGTAATCGATTTTCACCGTACTTGAGGTTCTGTAATCTCTGTTTTGTATTATTTTCCCTTTTCAATGCCATGTTATACATTTCTGTTTGTTTAAATCAAGAGTGTATAGTGTTGTGTTGATTCATTTCAGTGATGTTATGTTCCTATACTTAATCGCGTTTGTTTAATTCACGTGTGTTCATTCATGTTCGTTTAGTTCATGAGGGCTTAACCCCGTTTGTTTAATTCGGGAATAGGAACATATATCCGTAGTAGCGATTTCGTTTGTAATTGTTACTACAACTGAAAGGGGAATAGAATCTGCTTAGGGCTTGGGATTACATGAACCGATGATAGTTGTGAAATCAAGAACAGTAGATTAATCGTTTTTGGCTATTTGATAACCTCTTTGAACTGCCTTGTTTTATTGCTCTCTTATTACTTTGTTTTCTTATTTGCATCCCAATCCAACCCCCAACCCCCCCCCCCCCCAAACCGATTTTTGGGATAAATAACACTTTAAGAGTCCTTGTGAGACGACATCCGAGTTGTCGCCCTAAACTACAGTTTTAAAACCCGCTCGTTCTTTTTGGCGCGTGCGCGACAGCGCGACCAAAAATTGGCGCCGTTGCCAGGGACTCTTATTTGTTATTTTTCCATTTTTTTTCTTTTTCTTTTATTTTCGTTTTTGTTTTGAATTGGTCTGGCTACTAGGTCCAATTGCCCTGAATTGTGTGATTTTGATCCTGAAATTGAAAGAACACTGCACACACGCCGTAGAGTATTTCGGGCTAGCACTAGTAGTGATTCTAATTCCAAAACTGTTTTTGACACTATGGGTGACCAAAGGACATTAAGACAGCTTGCTGCCCCTGATGTTAACTATAATGGATTATGCATTGAATATTCTGGTGCTGTTACCCCCTTTGAATTAAAATCTGGTCTAATCCATTTGTTGCCAAGGTTTAATGGTCTTGCAGGTGAGGACCCACACAAGCATCTGAAGGAATTTCAAGTTGTCTGCTCCACAACCTTGAGACCAGAGGGAGTAACTGAAGATCACATTAAGCTGAGAGCCTTCCCGTTTTCACTACAGGGAGCTGCAAAGGATTGGCTGTTATATCTCCCGCCAAATTCCATTACCACTTGGAATGATTTGAAGAGGCTCTTCTTAGAGAAATACTTTCCTACTTCCAGAGCTGCATCAATTAGGAAGGAAATATGTGGAATCATACAGGGAAATGAGTCATTGGCTGAGTATTGGGAGAGATTCAAGCAGTTGATATCCAGTTGCCCCCAGCACCAGATTTCTGAACAGCTTCTTATCCAGTACTTTTATGAAGGTTTACTGCCGATGGATAGGAATATTTTGGATGCTGTTAGTGGGGGGGCGCTTGTTGATAAGACCCCAGCTGATGCCAAGCAACTCATTGAAAATATGTCACTGAACTCCCAGCAGTTTACTACCAGGAGAAATTCTGTAGAGACAAGAGGTGTGCACGAGGTCCATAGCTCTTCTTCCAACCAGGCCCTTGAGGATAGAATGGATAGGCTCACTTCCTTGGTAGAGAAAATGGCAATGGATAGGGTTCAGCCGGCAAGGTTGTGTGGCATGTGCAGTTCTCCTGAGCACCCATATGAGGCATGCCCTATTCTGAAGGAAGAGTCAAGTACTGATTTGCCTCAAGCTTATGCAGTCCACCCTTATAATCAAGGCAACAGTCAGAACCGATACAGCACTCCAGACCTCTCGACAAATAGGTACCATCCCAATTGGAGGAATCATCATAATCTGCGGTATGGGAACTCATCCCAACAACAACCGATGGCAGCACCACAAAATCCTCCCCAATTGCCTACTTCTGCACCTTCTGGACCTTCACTGGAGGATATGATCAAGCAAATGGCTGCAAATAACCTCCAGTTTCAGCAGCAGGTTGGACAGTCTCAGCAGAGAACAGATGCTAGCATTCAAGATTTGAGGACACAGATTGGACAGCTTGCCACATCCATAAACAACTTACAGCAAGCTCAAGGATCCAGTCAACTGCCGGCACAACCATTGATAAATCCCAATGCCTCCAATCCTAATGTGAGTGCCATATCTCTGAGATCTGGAAGAGTTTTTGAGTCATCCTCTGAGAAAAATGAAGAAACTGTTGAGGTAACTCCGGAGCCTTCAGTTGATGTTGAAGTTGAGAAGGTGTGCAGACCACCAATCCCCTTCCCACACAGAGTTCAGAAAAATAAGAAGATTGGTGGTGAAGATAAGGAGAAGGAAATTCTTGATGTTTTCAGAAAGGTAGCTGTGAATATTCCACTTCTAGATGTGATCAAGCAGGTGCCCAAGTATGCAAAATTTCTCAAGGATCTATGCACCAACAAGAGGAAGTTGAAGAATAATGAGAGACTTGATTTGGGAAGAAATGTTTAAGCTCTTATCCAGTCCAAGCCTGCACCAGAAAGAGTTGCTGTTATAGCCCCTACTCAGGCATTACCACAGAAGTGCAAGGATCCGGGAACATTTACTATTCCATGCACTATTGGGGATAGAAGATTTGAAAATTGCATGCTGGATTTGGGAGCATCCATAAATGTCATGCCCACATCTATTTTTAATAACCTTGATCTTGGGCCTTTGCAGTATACAGGTCTCACCATCCAGTTGACCAATAGGACCAGTGCCCGCCCCATGGGAATGGTAGAAGATGTGCTGGTGCAAGTTGATGAGCTGATTTTCCCTGCTGACTTCTACATCCTAGACATGGCAGGGGAGACACATTCCAGTAGATCACCTACAATCTTGGGCAGACCATTCATGAAGACAGCCAAGACTAAAATTGATGTGAATGATGGGACCATGTCTATGGAGTTTGGTGATATTGTGGCAAAGTTCAACATCTTTGATTCTATGAAACACCCACTGGAGGAGCACTCGGTTTTTCAATTAGAGTTGCTTTCTGAGATCATTGATGATACCCATGAGGACCTAGTTTCTGATTTTCCTTTTATTTCTGGTTTTGATGATTTATATTCATGTACTAACTGTACTGACACTAACCCGTGTGCTGTTTGTGCTGAGTTTCTTGATTCAACCTTGCAGGGTGATAGTGATAGTGAGAGTGAAGTTATCTGTTCAGCAGAAATCCTTGACATCATGGCTACTCCCAATGTACCATCCGTTGAGCAGCCACCCTCCCTAGAGCTCAAGCCACTTCCTGGGAACCTGAAGTATGCCTACCTAGAGACGAATGAAAAACTTCCAGTCATCATTTCCTCCAGCCTTGACTCTGACCAGGAAGCTAAGCTTTTAGAGGTTCTAAAGAAGCACAAGAAGGCTATTGGGTGGACCTTAGCTGACATTCCAGGAATTAGCCCCTCCAGATGTATGCACAGAATTCTTTTGGAGGATGGAGCTAAACCAGTAAAGCAGGCCCAAAGGCGGCTAAACCCATTGATTCTGGATGTGGTGAAGAAAGAGGTGACTAAACTTCTGCAGGCAGGTATTATATACCCCATCTCTGATAGTACTTGGGTAAGTCCGGTGCAAGTTGTACCCAAAAAGTCCGGTCTCACAGTAGTTAGAAATGATAATAATGAGCTTGTACCCACTAGAGTCCAGAATAGCTAGCGAGTCTGTATAGATTATAGAAAGTTGAACCAAGCCACCAGAAAGGATCATTTTCCTTTGCCATTCATAGATCAGATGCTGGATCGGATGGCTGGTAAATCTCATTACTGCTTTCTTGATGGTTTTTCCGGGTATTTCCAGATCCATATTGCCCCTGAGGATCAGGAAAAGACCACTTTTACGTGCCCCTTCGGTACGTTTTCCTATAGGAGGATGCCATTTGGCCTTTGTAATGCTCCTGGCACCTTCAAAAGATGCATGCTTAGCATTTTTACTGAATTTATTGAAAATTGCATGGAGGTGTTCATGGATGACTTCACTGTATATGGCTCCTCATTTGATGCATGTTTGCATAGTCTGAGTTTAGTTCTACAAAGATGCATTGAGACTGATCTGATTTTGAACTATGAAAAATGTCACTTTATGGTAGAACAGGGGATTGTTTTGGGTCATGTAATTTCTAAAGAGGGTATTTCAGTAGATCCTGCAAAAATTGATGTGATTTCTTCATTGCCTTACCCATCTTGCGTACGCGAGATCCGTTCTTTTCTTGGCCATGCAGGTTTCTACAGGCGCTTTATTAAGGACTTCAGCAAGATAGCTCTACCATTGTCAAACCTGCTGAAGAATGATGCCATGTTAGATTTTGATGAAAATTGCAAGAAGGCATTTGACTACCTGAAAAGAGCATTGACCTCTACTCCCATCATCCAGCCCCCAGACTGGACACTCCCTTTTGAACTCATGTGTGATGCTTCCAATTTTGCTGTGGGAGCAGTTCTAACACAAAGAGTGGGCAAGGCTGCCCATGTAATTCATTATGCTTCTAGGACATTAGATGCTGCACAATCAAATTACACCACCACTGAGAAAGAACTGCTAGCTGTTGTGTTTGCACTTGATAAATTTAGGTCTTATTTGCTAGGTTCAAAATTTATTGTTTTCACTGACCATGAAGCTCTGAAGTACATGTTAAAGAAACCAGAAGCTAAGCCAAGACTGATCCGGTGGATGCTTTTGCTCCAAGAATTCAATGTGGAGATAAAAGACAAGAGTGGAGCTGAAAATTTGGTAGCCGATCACTTGAGCCGAATAGCAAGGGATAAGGATCCTTCTCCCATCCAAGATGATTTTCCTGATGAGAGACTTCTGCATCTATATGGGGTAACCCCCTGGTTTGCTGATATAGTAAACTTTCTTGTTGCTGGTATTGTTCCTGCAGGTACAAGTAGATCCAAGTTCCACAAGCTCAGGAGCGATGCAAAGTACTATGTGTGGGATGATCCGTACCTTTGGAAGTTTTGCAGTGATTAGGTTATTCGGAGGTGTGTCCCCGATCATGAGACAAAGTCCATCTTGCACTTTTCACATGCCTCTCAAGTTGGAGGACACTTTGGACCTCAGAGGACAGCAAGAAAAGTCCTGGATTCTGGGTTCTACTGGCCCACAATTTTTAGAGATGCCTATGAGGTCTACAGGAATTGCAAGGAATGTCAAACAACAGGCCCTGCCATCACTCGTAGGAGTGAGATGCCTCAGCAGCCCATGCTTTTTTGTGAGGTTTTTGATGTGTGGGGGATCGACTTTATGGGTCCTTTCCCCGCTTCTTTTGGTTTTCTGTATATTCTTTTGGCTGTTGACTATGTTTCAAAGTGGGTGGAAGCAATCCCCACTAGGACTAACGATGCTAAAGTTGTTTCCAAATTTGTTAGGTCCAACATTTTTTGCAGGTTTGGCATACCTAGGGCTATTATCAGTGACCAGGGCACTCACTTCTGCAACCGGACCATGGAAGCCTTACTCAGGAAATATGGGGTTGTGCATAGAGTTTCCACTGCTTACCATCCCCAGACCAATGGCCAGGCTGAGTTATCAAACAGGGAGATCAAGCAGATTCTAGAGAAGATGGTGCAGCCGAATAGAAAGGAATGGAGCCGCCGTCTGGAAGACGCACTGTGGGCTCAGAGGACCGCTTTCAAGACGCATATAGGAATGTCCCCCTTTCGGATTGTATTTGGTAAGGCATGTCATCTCCCGGTGGAAGTTGAGCACCGTGCATATTGGGCAGTCAAGTGTTGTAACTTGGACATGAAGAAAGTTGGTGTTGAAAGAAAACTGCAGTTGCAGCAACTTGAGGAGCTTAGGCTAGAAGCCTATGAAAGCTCAAGGATTTATAAAGAGAAAACAAAACATTTTCATGATAGGATGATTGCTAGGAAAGAATTTTTTGTGGGCCAGAAAGTATTACTGTTTAATTCCCGCCTGAAATTGATGGCTAGGAAACTTAGGTCCAAGTGGATTGGACCATTTGTTGTTACTAATGTGTTTCCTTATGGTGCAGTAGAGATTAAAGATGCAGGTAGCAACAAGTCCTTCAAGGTTAACGGGCAAAGGCTGAAGCCATTCCATGGTGTGGATGCTGGTGTTCCTGCGGATGCTAATGTTGAGGAGCTCTCCTTGGAAGCTCCTACCTACACTGACACTTGATCAGGGAGTTTCCTTTCCTTCCCCTCACTCTGATTTTATAGTTATGTTGTATCATTGAGGACAATGTATGTTTTAAGTGTGGGGGAGGGAACTAGTTGTAGTTTTTGTTTTGTTTTGTTTTTTTTCCTTTTCTTTTAATAAAGCTCCTGAATAATCTGAGAAGCTCAGGAGTTGTGTCGAGTCTTTTGGTGGCAAGTTTGCTGGATTTTGATTGATTTTACACAGATTGATTGCATGATTGATGTGATGATTCCCCCTAGGCTGAAAAAAATTTTGTTTTTGACAAGTGATCCCCATGTGATTGAAAACTGAACTTTGAGATTTTGTTGTGATGACATGATTTATGATAAGTTTGGGGTGATAGGGAAGCACACACTAGGGATAGAATCTCTGTCAAACAATTTGCAAAAATGTCCGGGTGAGTATTTGAGCCTCCAACATGTTTTAAACTGTGTGAAAATCACTTTTTAAGTTGCACTTTCCTGAATTTGCTTGAATCTCTTTATGGTTTGCATGATTATGTGTTTGCTTCAAATGATTTAGGCATTTTCTTTGTAAATAGCTACTTAGCCTAAAATAACCAATTCCTAATGCATGTTCCTTAGTTAGCCCCATTGAGCCTGATTAGCCTGTTAAATTCTCGATAACCCTATGTTATAAGCTCAAAATCTGGAAAACCATGTTAACCCGATCTTAGGATTAGGAGAGCATGGAATCTTAGAAAGAGAAAGGGTTCAAGAAACTAAGTTTGGGGTGGCTACAAGGTGTAATATGTTGTTTATTTGTTAAAAAATAAAAAAAATAAAAAAATTAAAAAAAAAAAATAAAAGAAATAAAAAGTACAAAAAAAAATTCAAAAAGGATATTGAAATAATAGAGGCTGTAGTCACCCAAGGCAATTAAAAAGATGAATGAGAAAAGGAACTTGAGTGGAATTTCAATGCTTTGAAGTGTTTCATGCTCTCTTAGTTCCTAGGGTCTTAAGCCTAGTACCTTTGTATATCCTACCCTTAGCTAGGCCCCATTACAACCATAAAAGACCTTTTGATGTTGCATGCATGTTTTCTGTGGGAATCATTTGGAGATGAAAATCAAATTTATGGGAAGTGTTCTTGAAAAGTGAAACTGAGTGCAATGTTGATAGCCTGACACAAACTGAGTGATTGAGCGAACACTAAATGCCCTTGTGAGGAAGGCGGTTGTTTGAATTTGGTGATCTCCCTCTTGTGTGTAACTTGGATCCCCTGCTTAGATTAATGATTGTTTGAATGATGAAATTCTCAATTGTTTAGAATGAAGGATTGTGGGGATTGCTTTGCTTGAAAGGGGGGAACATTGAAGAAAACTGTTTTGATAAAACTGCTTGAATTTTGTGCAAGGTTGATTGAATCTTTTAAGCTTGTCAGGTCTTGAGTCTTTTTGATTTTTTTTTTGAGTTGTAGTTTTCTTGGGGACAAGTAAAGTTTAAGTTTGGGGTATTTTGATAAGCCTCTGGCTCATCTAGTTTTATGGCTAGTATGACCAGGGTTTTGTGCAAATTATATCCTATTTTCACCCAAATTAGATTAGATTGTCCTCGAGCAAGGTTCTGAGTCTCTAAAGTAGTTTTAGGTTAATTTAGCTAGGTTTGAGTCAAATAAAGCACTTATGGCTATTTCTTTGTTTTCAGGTTAAGTAGAAGTTGAGGGAATAAAGAAACAGGGGATTCGCCTCGCGAACCTGAAAGCCAGCAGAACAGTGAAAATGTCATCTTCTCTGGTTCGCCCCGCGAACAGCTCGTCGCCTCGCGACCCTGAAGGATGACTGTTCCAGAAATATGCAAGCTCTCGAGGTCGCCTCGCGAATAACTTCTTCGCCTCGCGATAATGGAAGTCAGAAAGCATCACGGTTGGCCCCTGATGTTCATAACGGGCGTAATAAGAAGACTCTTCAATTCTTCGCCCCGTGAGCCCTTATTTGCCTCGCGAGAATGCCAAAGGTTGCTGACTCTTCACAATATTCGCCTCACGAATTAAGGTTCACCTCGCGAGTGAGCTAAAATGCTGAATAGTATAAAAGGTTGTTCTGGGCAGATTGAAAAGACTTTTGCTTCTCCATTGTTTTGTTTTACATTTTTTCTGTGTGCATTTCGTTTTCATGGAGAACTAAATTTCATAGATTAATCTATTGTAATTGATTTCCACCGTACTTGAGGTTCTGTAATCTCTGTTTTGTATTATTTTCCCTTTTCAATGCCATGTTATACATTTCTGTTTGTTTAAATCAGGAGTGTATAGTGTTGTGTTGATTCATTTCAGTGATGTTATGTTCCTATACTTAATCGTGTTTGTTTAATTCGCGTGTGTTCATTCATGTTCGTTTAGTTCATGAAGGCTTAACCCTATTTGTTTAATTCGGGAATAGGAACATATATCTATAGTAGCGATTTCGTTTGTAATTGTTACTACAACTGAAAGGGGAATAGAATCTGCTTAGGGCTTGGGATTACATGAACCGATGATAGTTGTGAAATCAAGAACAGTAGATTAATCGTTTTTGGCTATTTGATAACCTCTTTGAACTGCCTTGTTTTATTGCTCTGTTATTACTTTGTTTTCTTATTTGCATCCCAATCCAACCCCCCCCCCCAAACCGATTTTTGGGATAAATAACACTTTAAGAGTCCTTGTGAGACGACATCCGAGTTGTCGCCCTAAACTACTGTTTAAAAACCCGCTCGTTCTTTTTGACGCCTGCGCGACCACGCATTTATGACAAAGTGAATTTTTCCTATGAAATGACCATTTTACCCTTGTCTTTTTATGACAATTATAAGCCATGCCATTGGAAAATTTGACCAAACCTTACCCAAAACCCACGGCTCCAACATGTCTTCTTCACTTAAGCAAGTTTCATTTCCATTTTTCTCTCAAAGTTAAGCTTTTGTCTTAAGAACTTCAAGAACATTCATAAATGTTCATAATTCGTCAGATTTTGCCTAGTGATTCTGACCATTTTCTATTCTGAATATCGAAAAACTTTCAACATGAAAGTTGTTCATCTTTCTCTCTTATTTCCAATGACATAAAGATCATTCAAAACGGACAAGTATGTTGAGATATATACCCAAATCAACCTAAATCATGGATTAAGTCATAGAGTAATGGTCCTTAATCAACCTAAATCATGGATTAGTGACTAAACAACTAAGTTTCAAACTCAAAACTTCCTAACTCTTTTATACAAGGATTCGGCCTCAACATGTTTATAGGGCTAGGGTTCTTAGTTTAATAAACCAACTTGGATTTATAAGGCATACATACTAAGAGTTTGATTAACAAGATCATTAAGGAAAACTATGAACAAAAACTCATCAAATCTCACCCACTTAGGGTTCGGCCAACATAGAGGTTTTTGAGTAAAGATTTTCATTTTAAGAAACTAACATGGATTAGAGTGTGTAGACATACATGTCATATAGAATACATGATCATACATGACAACACATGAACAAAACTCTACCAAACCTACTTTAATAGATTCGGCCAAGGCTAGGTTTTTAGGAAAGAAATTTTTTATTACATCATGCTCTTGGATTTAGATAATATACATGATATCAAGAAGATAGAAAGTGGTTTCATCATCATGAGATTTTTCTAGAATTGGTTATGAATTTTTGAATCTAGTTCCATGAACTTTGAATAAATTAAGAACATGTTGATCTAAGCCATGAATCTACAAAAGTTGTGAAGAGAAATGATTTAAATGACAAGAGAAGAAGTTGTTACCTCTTGATGATTCAAGGAAAGCAAGATTTGGATGATGTTCTTCACAAATTTCTCATGGTGTTCTTGAGAAACTTAAGGAAAAAGATGAACATGATGAGGGTTTAGAACAGTTTTAGTAATTTGGGTATATCTCTCAACATACTTGTCCGTTTTGAATTATCTTTATGTCGTTGGAAATAAGAGAGAAATATGAACAACTTTCATGTTGAAAGTTTTTCGAGATTCAGAATAGAAAATGGTCAGAATCACTAGGCAAAATCTGACGAATTATGAACATTTATGAATGTTCTTGAAGTTCTTAAGACAAAAGCTTAACTTTGAGAGAAAAATGGCTTGAAAATGGAAATGAAACTTGCTTAAGTGAAGAATACATGTTGGAGCCGTGGGTTTTGGGTAAGGTTTGGTCAAATTTTCCAATGGCATGGCTTGTAATTGTCTTAAAAAGACAAGGGTAAAATGGTCATTTCATAGCAAAAATTCACTTTGTCATAAATGCGCCATTATGGCCATTATGACACGGATAAGCTTGTCATAAATGCTCATAAAGTCGGTCAAATCCATCATCTCAGCTACGTTGCCGACTCCGGGTTTCATCTGGCGCAGACTTTTCCTAGAGATATCTCGACGTATACGCCCGCAACAAATATATTTTAATTTTTTACCAAAATTTTCAAAACTTCCAGTATCGTAGAAAATACGATAAAAACATTTTTCATCTCGTTCAAAAATTAAAATTAGGTCTTCTGAGCAGTAAACTTTTACTATCAGT
Organism: Sophora flavescens; assembly: GCA_030762895.1. Taxonomy (NCBI): domain Eukaryota; kingdom Viridiplantae; phylum Streptophyta; class Magnoliopsida; order Fabales; family Fabaceae; genus Sophora; species Sophora flavescens. Next base: position 190,295,595 of record CM061062.1, on the reverse strand, counting down.
GAAAATGCAGAAAACGGCAGACCAGCTTCCATCTGAATTTTCAACCAAAAACTTCCCCGTAACCTTATGAAAATAAGTATAACAAGGAAATGACCTTGGTTTATCCAAAATCATTTTCTAAGTCTCGGATAAAAATATATATTTATATATTTATTACCGATATTACGAAACAACGAAAATTGGGGTGTTACATCGACCAAAGCAGAACCCATCAAAACACACCTACTGGTGTGTCACCGCATATTGTTTCGGCAAGGAAACAATTCAAGCAATGACCAAACAGATATCACACAACAAAAACATAACAGACCCATTCCCCAAATTCCCGAAAGACTCGACCAGCTCTGATACCACCAAATGCAACACCCCCCTTGGGCATTACCTCCTAATCACATGCGGAAATAAATTGAAAAGAAAGTTTACTGGTTGCTTTCAGAAAAAACTTCTATTATTTTCATAAGTCTGAAAACATGGGGGTAAATTTTTTCCCTTTTCAGAGGTACACTTCGGAAAAATGATACACACGTCACAAAAGTATAGTTACATCGTGCATAAACACACACACAAACTGGTTTATTTATAAATCAAAATACCACTATATATATATATATATATATATATATATATATCTATATATATATATATATTCCTGGAGTAGCTAAAAAAATTTATAAATCATACAAGGCTCTTCAAAACCACCTATAACAACTTTCTTAAAAACACCCGACCCAAAGGAAACATCCTAAGCTGGTCATTCTAAAAGACAACTACTGGAAAGAACTCCATAGTTCTCACCATTAAAACCAATCACCCACCTCTTCAAGGATCGAGATTAATATCCCCAAGTGAGGTCAGGAGCTCCTCGACCGCCCCGCCCTAGTGTTCCAAGGTACAACAGCCAAGAACCAGGAAAACCTGATATATTGTAAGGGTGAGATATCAATATATGGATTAATTAAGATAACTACATGCACACACACAACACAACTTGCACAAGTAATATTGATATTCAACTGAAGATTTTCACAAATAAGAATAACATTCAATAATCATCATCGTTTTTGAAAAATGCATGGCACTTCTATATTCAACATCTATCATAATCTCCGGAGACCCCAACTTCATTCATTTAAAAAAAAACAGTGAGCTGATCAGGCTCAAAAGGCCAACACATGTCATAACTTAATTCCCACAAAGATCCAACTCAAGGCACAGTAATCAACGCATGTGGGTTCCAGAGCATACTGTCCTACACAAGGCACAGTGAACGAGGCTCATGAAAATCATGGTCCACCAAGGCACCAATGATACACCGTCGCATGAGATACCTTTCCCTTCAAGACATTCACACAAAACAATTTGGGCACGTCTTCCAAATGTATGTAAAAACATTTCATTTTCGCAGCTTTTCTTTGTGTTTCATTCTTTCCCTGTCGAGGCTAGAGGCTCACGACCATCCATGAATTTTTCTACATTTTAAATCTTTTCATTGTCAACACAAGACGTTTTAGTCCGAGTGTCCAATCACAACAGTCCTAGACCTGTGCACTGGTCTTAGACTTTGTGGTCGTAGAAAATAACATTCACCTTTAACCACGTTCAACATGATGTATATGGGATGCACAGTCCACAACAATGTATGTAGGACACACAATCCACAACAACATATGTAGGACACATAGTCCACAACAACGTGTATAGGACACAGTCCACAACAACGTATATAGCACACACAGTCCACAACAACGTATATAGGACACACAGTCCACAACATCGTGATATGGATAATAGATCCACCTGTTTTCACTGCAGAAACACTAGCGTCCCGACGTCTCGGTTACTAGGTTCACTTTTCAATGTTATTTCTCGTTCAGTGAAAATACAAATCCAAAACAAAACCTCCATAACTTATCCAAGTTATCGGAATATTTTCGTTGAGTAAAACCTTTGGCAAAAGAAAATTTTTTCATTTGAAATTCATTTTTAAAAACTTCGAGTTATAGAAAATCTATTTCTTTTCCAAAAATCTATTTTATTTTGAAACTTTATTTTTTTTAAAAATAGCATTGCAAGAAAATCTTTTTTAAAATTTCATAGTAACTTGTTTTTCATTATGGTTTTGTACCATAAAATATTTTCAAAAATTAAATTTTCTTAAGATAAAATCATTTAAGCCTTCAAAGAATTTTCCTTCATAAGAATAAAATAAAAATTTAGATTCTTAAATTCTCATAGAAATCTTTGAAAAGATAGTTACTTTCTCTTTTACCAAAAATGTTTATCCAACTAAACTTTTTTTTCCTGATATTCTTTGTATAATTTTATTAAAGCTTTTATCTTTGATTATTAATTGAGTTCTAACCAATGTTAGGCTTTTCACACAATCAACCAAATAGTCTCATAACAGATATAGCATGTATCAGCTAATTCACATATATTCTTAAATAATTAATCAAACATATAAATTTAAACATGTTATTCAATCAAATAAACAACTTAAATTATCACATCAAAACATTCAAACAATTACCTTATTAAGACATACACAAAACAACATATAGTTATCAGATCAAGCAAACAACTTAAGGCACCAATCAAAACTCAGCAAACTCACATAAAATCAATCACAAACAACATGTAGTTACCATAAGGAGTATCCCTCAGGCGACTCTCCCCTTACCTGGTCCGAAGGGTAGAAAAAGTCTTTGTATCCGTGTTGCCCAAAGCGAACTTCCTTTGCTCACAGCATGCCGCAGGTCTAAAAATTAAGCAAATGACTTAAATTAAAATAAAAAAATCATCTTATCTTTCTATGTCTAGGTTTTTACCATGGCTAGAAAAATGATGCTAGAGAGATGTCCAATTTTTACAAATTCTTGGATTACATTTTGTCCAAAACATACTTATATATACTTTAATCCCATATTTTTATATCTTTACATTAACACTTGTTTATATTCCATTTATACCAAAAATATTTACTTGATCATGTTAAAAGGTATTAGTTTCAAAATCATATTTTTCATTCAAAAAAATTAGGATGAACTCTTTTATAAAATCATTTTCAGAACAACAGTGGGTTTAAATTGTGAATGATCACTCAAAGGACCTCTAAAATTTATTAAATTTTAATTTAAGGTACCCAACTCACATATAAACATATTGTAGTTGGTCCCATGTCAAAATTCGAAGGCATTAATTTATTAAAAATCACACACTGCCTCTGATTGTGCAGGATTTTCCAGAAATCAGAGTTCACCAACATGTAATCTTTATGAAATTGTTTCTCTTTATATACATATGTAAAAATCTCAAATCTTCAACTCAAATTTATTTATACTTCATTATTAACCCCAGAAAATTTTATAAAAGTTTTTAACTTTCAAATTCATATTTAAAATCATCATGAAATCAATTAGGTGCATATTTTCGCAGTCAGAATTTGATCCTATTTTGAGAGGTGTTTTGACCTAGTAATTATTATCCAAATACTTACATATTATATATCAAATTAAAGCCCCAGAAGTTTATTTCCAAATATGCATTTATTTTTCAGAAATATATTTTCTATAAAAATTCGTGGGCTCACGAATAAATGTATGTCATGCTGCCAGATTCATATTTTACATATGTTCATCATCAAAAAATTATTATATTCATTCTAGCATCATCCACAGGCCATAAAATCAACATGCAAGGGTCCTAGACCCTCAAAAACATACATGCAAACATATAATATAGGGAAAATCATAAATCACTCTATCTCTCTTATGCATATAATTAAAATGGTGATTTAAGTAAACATCTTTCTTTAAAAAATTGAAACAAGGCTTCCTCAACTCCCAAACTAGAGTTTAGGCCATGATAAGTAGAATAAGAGAGAAAACTAATTTTATTGATGAAGCTTATGAGCTTAAAGGTGCATGCATCAAGGATTTTGAGACATGCATCAAGGATTTTTAACAAAATCGTAAACTTTCCTCTACTAGGGTTTCGGCCACCCTAAAATTTATGCCTTGGAAAAATCTTTTTGTTACATGCAATTACATAAGTGATAGTAAAGGAGAGTATGGGTCCATGAAAATTAGTTTCATGCTCTAAAGATTTTTCTAAAGGTTTTTCTTGATATGCAACATGAAAAAAATGACATGCATGTAATTATAAGTGAGTTTTTGAGAAAATAAAGATTAGAGAGAAAGAGATATACCCTTGGTGATGATGATAAGTTGAAGATGAACAAGGTGTTGATCTCTTCAAGAGCAAGATGATGATGAATGAGTGTAGGTGTGTGAGTAGTAAAAATGGGTGGTGAGTGAGCTTGAGAGAGAATTGTAAAAGCGAGGAATGGAGTTGAGAGCGGTATTTATAGAAGAAGGGGGAGAGGGGCGTAGATTGGAGTGGAGGAAAAAGAGGGATTTTAAAGTTTTTTTTTTTGTTAAAATAAAAATTTGTTTTAAATAAAATAATGGTTACTTGTAAAAATAAAGAAAATAATTATGTGTAAGGTCATGATGATGTGAAGTAAATGCAAACATTATTCAAATCAAATCAAGTCTCTTCAAATCTGCATCAAATCCATTTTAAATAGATTTTGTTCCTTTCAGGTTCCATTGATTTCCCGACTGTGAAAATCGATTGTATTTTCCTTCGTTAATTTTCTATCCGAAAATTGATATTGAAATATTTATAAAGGAAAATTTTAAAAATCATGAAAATTGTTATAAACTAGTTAGTAAAATTACAATTTTATTTTACGAGTCGAAATTCATTTTCTGGGTCAGTAGAGTTTTACTGACTGTGAAAACACAGACCATGATCGTCTGAAATTTTCAACCGAAATTTCAATAGTAGCTTCCTACTATAAAATAAATTGTGAGAAATATTTTGGTTTATTAAAATAATTTATCAAATTTAAAATGTTAAACACACGTATACACAGATTATTAAGAAACAGAAAAAATCGAGGTGTTACATTGATCATAAAAATTCAAAAAAGGAAATTGGGGAAATAAAATCGCATAACAGTGGAGAGAGAGAGGTAGAAGTAGAAGAGCTTACCAAAGAGAGAAAAGCGGCGACGAAACAGAGAGCTTGTCTTGTCTGACAAAAGAAGAAAGGAAGAAGAAGAAGGTGAGTGAAGAGGAAGAATAAATCTGATCTGAAGGTGTGTGGGTGCATTGTTTGAGAAAGAAAAGGAGGGGAAAGGTTTTTGAAGTTTATAGGGGTATAATTGTCATTTTACATATTGAAATTATAAATGTGGGGATGGATGGAACACTTGTAGGGGTACATGTAGCCGTCCCCTTATTTGGATACAAAAGTTATGAGTCTAGGCTTATGAGGTTTTGGGTCAAATCTTATTTGGCTTAGAGTAGGTAATGTTGCAGCCCAGTTTAAAATATGAGTTAGGTAGTATTGTGTGTATAAAAAAAATCCTTTTAAAGAAGAATAAAAAAAATCCTTTCAAAATTTAAAATTCGAAATTCAACAAAAATTCAAAATGAAACCTTTTAAGTGATTGTAATTTCTTTTTAAATTATAAAAATCCATCTAAAAATAAAAAAAATTAAAATCAATTAATCAACCAAGAATTTTTTAAATATTTAGAATTGAAGAATATGTACAGGATAGTGGAAGCCAGAAGACCAATAAGGTATTTGCACATTCAATTAGTTATTAGGAGCTGTTACATGTATCCTTATAGTTGGTCCATTCATCTCTACACATCTAATTTTTTTGTGTGGTTATGATGCACCACCCATATTTTATACCACCCACTATACCATCCATATGACAAATTTTGGGTCAATCAAATTGCCACATAGGTTGGTCAAAATTTCAAACTTTCTAGTTGTATTATATTGTAGTCAAACTATATGAATACAGTATATTGTAGTATAGTATATGTACTCTTTATATTCCCAAATTTAACCCATATTAAAATAATATTTTTTGATTAAAAAAACTGATTATATTACAAAATATTATTGACAACCAACGTTATTTTAATTCATATTAAAATATTATTTTTTAATATAATCAGTTTTTTTAATAAAAAACATTATTTTAATATGGGTTAAATTTACGAATACAAATAGTACATATACTATACTACAATATATTGTATTCATATATTTGACTACAGTAGAAATACAACTAGAAAGTTTGAAATTTTGATCAAACCCATATGACAATTTGATTGGTCCAAAATTTATCACATATGAATGATACTGTAGATGGTGCAAAAAATGGGCATGCATCTTAACCCAACCCCTAATTTTCGTGCATGAAATGGCTTTTTTAAACATCTTCCTCTACTTCCGATCTGCACCCACTCACCTCTTTCTTCCTCCTCTCATCTAGTTCCCTCCCCATCTCTTCCTTTCCTCAGTTCTGCTCACCGCCACCTCCACCTGTTCCCTTTCTTCCTCTCTTATTTTCCGGAGTTTTCTTCAAGGTTCGCTTCGCGCCCCCCCGGCAGCGGCGGTTCCTGGCGTTCGGCGAGCAAAATGCCAAATGGTTGCGTTTCGGATGGGGTTTTCGCGGCGAACATCCCTGGCATGGTATCAGATTGAATGCCCATGATTCAAAATAGAAGCTTTTCTTCTCTAACTCCAATACCCACAATTGAAAATAGAAACTTTGCTTCTCTAAATCCAATACCCAAAATTTAATTTCTAGGTTTTAGACTTCGTATGTAGATAGGGAAACAAAATTGGAAACTTTTTTGTGTAATTTGAATGCCCAAGTTTCAATTTTCAGGGTTTTGGGTTTTTGAATTGGAAAAAAAAGGGAAAAACTTTGTTGCGTGACTTGAATTAGACGGTGGGAATGCATATATATATATATATATATATATATATATATATATATATATATTATAGCTATATACATGAGAGATGTGAATGGGTGTTGTTTACTTGTTGTAAGTTAGAAAAGGAAGTGAACTGAATTGAATTTAGAATTGTTGAAAGTTAGAAAAACTGAGAGGAAAAGTGAGGGTTTTGATGAGGAATGGATTAGGGGTGGAAGTAGTGGAAGGTTGCTTGGAAGAAACGCCTCATGATCATGGAATTTGGATACGTTAATTTGAGTACAAGTGTCACAAGGAAAAAGGGGAAGAACAGAGACACAAAATCCATGATTGATTGTAGCAGTGGAAATGGAGTGACAGAGAAGCCTCGTTACCTTTGCAGTTTCTTCTTCTTATCCTTTTGTAATGCCATTGTCGGTTGATTACAGAGTGATGTATTGTTTTCCCAAGTGAGAAGGAAACTTCGGGCTTCTTGGGTGCTACACTGTAATGGGTCTGATATAAGATGACAGTGAAATATACTTTTTATTGATTCAACTGAGAAAGATGAAGCATCAACTTCCAGTGTATATGCAGAAATGATGAGAAGAAGAGAAGTAGAAGCAGAGTCAGATAGGGAAAGATACTCAGAGAGAGAGAATCAGAAAATACATCACACATTTCATGACCTCCTTCTTTGCCTACATTCAGTTATATATATCTGTCATGCTCACTCCTTGATGTGCACCCCTCCTCACACTCCTTGTGTCCATGTGTCCTATAGTTATAACAAACTTTGCTGACTTGGTTTGCCTCTCGTGGAACCTTTGCTCTTTCTGTTGGAAAATTTTATGGAAGAAACTTAAAGATGAAAACCATCATCCAAACAAGACAAGTCATGTTCAATCATCAAGAATAGAAAATGAAAGACAATAGCGGAAGCGTACCCGAATTCATGGAAAATATGATGGAGAAACTTCTGGTTCTTGATCTTCCAAGTCAACATGCACAATTCTTCTTAAACCATAAAGAGCCTCTCCTTTCTAACGATGGGTGTTAGAAAAGAAAATTGATTGCATATGACTTGGGGACCATAACCTTTTATAATGAGTCCATGCCCTTTCATGAAGAGTCACGAATCTTAGACTTTTCCTATTTCTATTTTAGCCCATCATAAAAATAGAAATAAGACTTTAGGTATCTACACAATATTTTTCATGACAATTATGTCCTTATCCATAAACCATACTTGAATTAGATCGCTTTAATTTGACTAATTAAAATAATGGCCCTAACACATTTAAACATTACATATGTGACCCAAAATTTCCTAACAATCTCCCACTGGTCACATATGTATCCTTACAAATGTGTTAGGCTTTATGAGCTCAAAATCCGCCATTATAAACCTTGGACATATCCTTATCCCGTCCATTAGTTATATCAATATATAGAACCAAAGAGGTTTTCGATATATCAATCATAACTAAACCCATCAATGATCACTAATATCAATACAACCAAATGACATGGATTAATCATGAAATGTGCAGCATGAAAATCACATGAATATGGTCTGTATATGTCGATTTTCAATTGGTCCTACTTTATTCTTTAATGAGATCAATACTCAGAGTGAAAACCAAACCAAAAACTGTATTCTATAGAAAATAATCATAAAGTATATCTTCCTTAAAAAAGCATCCAAATACAAACTCCCACTGAACAAATGTATCGTCTAGTGGTACAACACTCATTCGAGCAATATGCTCGTGAAAGACCTTGGGTGGTAAACCTTAGTAAGTGGATCCACAACTATGGAGTTTGTCCTAACATGCTTTATATACATCTATCACTCTGAACTCTTTCCACATCAATAAGGAACTTAATGTCACTGCTAACTTATGGTCACAAAATAACTGTAGTGGTCTTTCAATAAATCTAAAATTCATAACCCAGTGACAAAATTCCACAACCTTATCACATAATTTGAATGCCTTATAACCATAGATAAACATAACCTGATGTAGATTTCCAACTGTATTGGCATCCAACAAAATCAGAATCAGAATACTCAATGATCTCTAACTGATTTGATTTTCCTTATGTGAGCATATAGTTCTTTGTTCTCTATTGAATAAATCATAACCTGTTTGGCTGCTTTCTAACAATTTATTCCTAGATTGCTTAAGTATCTGCCTAACACTTAACAATGTACCCTATGTCCGGATGAATACGGACTTGAGCGTACATTATATTTCCTACAGCTGATGCATAGGAATCTCCTGCATCCCTTTAATCTTAAGATTTCTTTTGGGCACTGATTGAGACTAATTTGTCTCCCTTAGCGATCGAGGCATCACTTGATTGACAGTCTTGCATGCCAAACCATTTGAGCAATTTATTGATATAGCTTTTTTGTGACAATCCTAGAGTACTCCAAGATTGGGCTCAGTGTATCTGGATCCCTAATACAAAGGAGACGTCACCATATTTCATCTCGAAATTATCAATAGAAATCTATTGGTTTCGTGCAACATGCCTATTTCATTAGTCCCAAGTAGTATGTCATCAACATACAATAACAGGAAAATATTCTTACTCCCACTGAATTTGTGTTGCACACAAATACTAACAACATTCATATCAAAACTGAATGAGAGAATTACCTGAAAGAACTTGTGGCATCACTAACGAGACGGTTATTTTAGCCCACAGATGGATTATGTCAATTTTCAAACCGTGTTCTTTGTGTCTCCCAACACAAAGTTTTACGGCTGCACCATATAGACTGTTTCGTCAATGTTGTCATTGAGAAACATCATCTTGACATCCATTTGATGAAGCTCCAAATCCTAAAGTGCAACAAGGGTCCCGATTGTCCTAAAAGAGTCCTTCAATGAAACCGGAGAGAAAGTCTCTTTATAGTCAATCCCTTTATTTTGAGTATGGTCCTTGGCTACAAGACAAGCCTTATACCTCTCCACATTACCTTTGTAATCCCTTTGGTCTTAAATATACATTTGCAACCAATGAGTTTCACACCTTTTGGTAATAGGAGAAGTTCCCAAACCTTATTGTCTTGTATGACTCATACTCCTCATTTATTGCTTCAATCCACTTTTCTAAGTTGGAATCTTGCATGACTTGACGAAAATTGATTGGATCATTTTCCATCATACCATCATTTTCCTCATGTTCCTGAAGAAATACTATGTAGTCAACTAGAATAGCATTTCTTCTTTCTATAGTGGATCGTTGCAAAGACACTTACTCTTGAAGCACTAGTTCTTGAGGATCTTGAATTTGTTCTTCTGGAACAACTAACTCATCTTGAATGGGAGTTTGAACAACAATGTCATTTAGAGGTTCCGGACTTGCTTCATCAAAAGCAACTTTATGAATCTATTCTGGAATTGAAACCAATTCTTCCTCCAAGACAAAGTCTCTAACCTTATTTCTCCTCCCCAAACTCAATGTCCTCAAAGAACGTGGCAGTTTCTGTCTCAAAAATTGTCTTTAATTTGGGATCGTAAAACTTATAGCCCCTGGATCGTTCAGAATAGCCAATAAAGTAGTTGCTCCCTGTTCGGAATTCCAATTACCTTTCATTTGGCCTATAAGGCCATGCCTCAGCTGGAAATCCCATACACGAGTTAGACTAGGAACCTAATTTCTTTGTTTGGTCTGTCTGTCCTTAAGGCTCAAAGTCTTTAAAGTTAGTGGAATCTAGGATTCCATCTGACACATGCTACTCCACTCTATTTCTAGAGATGTAACCAAGGCACTTGATGTTCTTGAATTTGCACTATTAACTTTACGCTTAGTACCATGTGATTCCACATTCAACGGTTCTTATAACATCATGCAAATATAGATTGTCATGCACTGTAATAGTACTAGTTCCAACAACATTTGAATTAATAGATAAACTGAAGTGATTGTTTCCAGACGAACAATGATAACCAAATTTGTCCAATCCAAGAAACAGAAACCAAATTTCGTCTAAACGACGGTACCTAAAAAATATCCATTAAATCCAAATAATAAACAGTACTTAAAAACAACCTAAAATGTCATATTTGCCTCTACTGACATGCCATCTCATTCATAAATGCATCTTTCAACATCATTTGGCCCTCAATAACTTGGGCAACTCTGTAATGAAACACTGATGTTAGTAGTAGAACCAAAATCTAACCATCAAGTGTTTCTAGGTAATGAAGCTAAATTTACCTTATAACAGACCAAAGTAAGGAATATACCTTTCTTTGCACGTCATGCGTGATACGTGGTATATCCCTTCTTGTCATGTCCACTCATGCCACATAAGAAGCAACTTTCTTCACTTTTCATTTTGCTTCTTTTGTGTTGGAACCTTAGCAACTTCAATATCAGCAGCTTTATTTTTGCACTTGTCATTAGAGGTACTTACCAAGTGAGTACTTTCTATTCTTTCTTGCTTCATCCTCTCTTCCTCTTGAACACAATATGAAATGAACTCGTTAAGAGACAATTTCTCCTTCTGACAGTTGTAACTGATCTTAAATTGACTGAATTGTGCAGGAAGAGAAAACAAAACCAAATGCACGAGTAAATCCTCAGATAACTCGAGCTTTAGCTCCTTAAGCTTGGAAGCAATATTAAACATTTCCATAATGTACTCTCTTATGTTTCCTTTGCCGTTATACTTCATAGAAATCAAGCTTTGAAGGAGTGTGCTTGTTTCTGCCTTATTGCTTTTGGTAAAGCATTTCTCAATTTCAGTAAGGAATTCTTTGGCACTTGTTATCCCATTGGATATAACACCCCTAAATGTCTCTGGAATGCCGCGCTTAATGATCATTAGACTCATGCGATTGGAGCGGTCCCACTTCTCATAAATTTTCCTCTCTTCAGAGATACCGAAGTCTATAGGAGAAGGGAGTTGCTCCATCTTTAGTGCAAGGTCAAGATCCATGCTGTAACACCCTAGTTTTTACACCTAGGATTAATTATTTTATTTGGATGTTTATGTTTATTATGTTATGTGGTTTAGTTGGAGTAATTAAATTACTCTCTTCAAATTATTTTATTAGGTGCGTTAGCACTGACTTATTTCAGTGAATGCACGTTTACTAGACAATAATTTACGTTATTGTCACTATTATACCAGTACAGAAAAATATTTTAAATAATGTAAATAAGAGAAAAAAATTTTCATATTCTTATCCTATTTAATTTTAGAGTTAAAAATATTTTGGTTTGACAATTATCGGAGATTAAATTTTGGACTGAGTATTTTCTTAGTGGATCAGTTCAACTATTAATCTTTACTCTAACTTGAATTTTGAAAACATATCCTTATCAATCTTTATTTTTAGATTCTAAAAAGTAAAAACATGTTTATTTTAGGCCTAATATTTATCAATCATTTTGTACCTATTACTAAATAATTAGTATAAAAACTTAAGTTTCTCACTTTTTCTCTCTCTTTCTCGACGCTATCTCTCTCTTTTTCACGTTTCTTCTCTGATTCTTTCTTTATTCTTTCTTCTTCTTTCTTTTTCTTCTTCCTCCCTACTTCATCTTTCTCCTCCTTCTTCCTTGCTTTGCTCAGATCGGCGCCACCCCTGCACCGCCACCCTGAGTCGTGCGACCACCGCGTCTGGTTCACCCTGCGCGGACCGCCTCGCCTGCACTCGGTTTGGCCCTTCGCTCCGTCGTCTGACGCCATGTCCGCCGCGGAGAGGAGCTTCTAGCCGCTGTTCAAGGTAGTTTCAACCTCCTTTTTTGTTAGTTTGAGATTCCATTCTCTTTTCCTTGAAACTTATCCCTTTGTTCTTGAATATTTCAGAAAACGAAACTGCCACTGCCACCTCGCCGGAATCGCGTCCGCCGCCGCGAGGAGCACCACAGCACCACCTTCAAGTTGTCTCCAAGCTTGGGTGAGTCAAAACCCTCTCTTGGGTCTCAGATTTAAAACCCCAAATCTGATTTTTTTGAAACCCTAACCCTAACCCTTTGATTTCAGATTTTAACTTTGAAATTTAAGGTTGTTTTATGAGATTGAGACTGTGAGTTTGTGTTTCCCTAAACCAATTTCATTATTCTGAGTTTCCCCTAAATTTTAATAAGGAGCCCTAAATCCCCAATTTAATTTTATTTGAATTTGGGTATGTTTTTGTGAAATTAATTATGATTTAGTGCAATTAGGACTCTAAATGGATGATTTCCAAAGTTCTTTTTCATGATCTTTTAATCAAAACAAAGTTTCCTAAAAGGGTATTAGGAAGCGTGAGCTTCAAATATGATTTTCTTTAAAAATAACCTTGTTTGGTAATTAGATTAAGTGTTTAGATCAAGTTAGAATGTGTGTTTGATCATGTGTAATTGATTTCCTGATTTTTGTTGTTGCGCGTTATTGGATTTACTCTCTGAGACGATTGGACACGGCTATTCTTGCTTGATGGAGTAGATATGAGCTAACGTGAGCCTTAGGACGAGGATCCTTTACTTGTCTTCAAAGGTAAGGGGAGTTACCTAGGGATATTCAATAACTATATGCATGTGTGTATGTGTGTAATTGAGTGTTGTGAATATTATTGTGATGTTTAGCCAATACTTGAATAACTTGTTTATTTGAACCATTGTGGTTATTACTTGGAGTTGAACATTTGTTGCTTTAAAGTGTTATGAATTATATGTATGTGATTAACTGTGATATATATGAATTATATATACATGATTAACTGTGATATTATTGTTGTTGATTGAAGTTTGAAAAGCCAGACTTGAGTCTGTGCCCAATAATGATAAGGATTAAAATCCTTAATAAGCCTTGAATAGAACTTTGAAAATTTTGGGTTCACTTATAAAAGTTCCTTCTTTAAAGTGTTTACTTCAGAAGAACAAGACCCTTGTTTTTAGGAAAATTTTAAAGTGATTTTGAGTTGAAGGAAACTATATTTTTATGATCAAAAGTTTTGTACGAGAGAAAACCTTTTCGAACAGTGTGCTTTATGAAGGAAAGACCCTTTGAAAATATTTATTATGAAGGAAAGACCTTTTGAAAATATTTAACTTTATTCCATCAATGAATTTCGAATACAAATGAATTTCCTAGATGTTTTAGAAAAGATTTTTGCAAAGGAAAAGGATTTTCTCCCAAATAATTTTGGAAACGTTCCGGTTACCTGGATAAGTGACCGAGGTTTTGTTTTGGTTTTGATTTTCACTGAGCAAAATGTTTTACAAGTCGATAAATTAGCCTAGAAACCGAGACGTCGGGGTTCTAGTGTTGTATGGACACGTAGATCAAGGATCTGTGTCAGGGGACGGAGTGTCCTGTAAAGTTTTGTTTTTGGACTGTGTGTCCTAAGTTGATGTGGACAGTGTGAGTTCCATATCCGCGAGCCTAAAACTGGTGCATCGGTTTAAGGGCATCGTGATTGAGCATTCGGACTGTATGTCCTATGTTGAGATTAAAAGATTTGGACTGTGTGTCCTGTATATGTTTTAAGTGAAAAGTCTTAATTAAAAGAATTAAGCATGGTCGTTAAGCTTTGTGCTTCGACAGGGAAAGATTATTACGACAAAGAAAACAAAACGAGAATAAAAGTTTTTCTCATGCATTCAATGGCAATTGTGTCATGTGATTATGGGCATTGAATCCAGTGGATCAATGTATATGGCGACGTGTCGGGAGATGATGATCATTGTGTTCGTGGGGACCAATGAGTTACCTTGTGTATGACTACAACAATGGTTGGAGAGTTGTCACAAGGGGCCGTATGACTAAGCTGCAATAGCTGTTTGAGTGGCTATCATACGAGGTCGGATAATATTTGTGCATAGCTGCAATAGCTATTTGAGTGGTTATAGCACAAGTGACTCTGTACATAACTGCAATAGCTGTTTGAGTGGTTATGTATCTCTGTACAACTGCAATAGCTGTTTGAGTGGTTGTCACAGAAGGGTCGTGTGAACAATTGCAAAAGCTGTTTGAGCATTGGTCACGTGATTGAGATGGATTATCCGACAGTGTATCTGTGTACAACTGCAATAGCTGTTTGAGTGGTTGTCACAGAGGTGTCATGTGAACAGTTGCAATAGCTGTTTGAGCACTGGTCACATGAATGTGCCGCTATTTCCTAACTGGAATGGGGGAATAGTGTCATTGCTTTGCATGAGCATCCTAACGGGAATGGGGATGTGCACAATTGTGTTATGTGCTTTGCATGAGCATCCTAATGGGAATGGGGATGTGCACAATTGTGTTAGGTGCTGGCATGAACATCCTATCGGGAATGGGGATGTGCACCATTGATTTTCTTGGGCATTGTTTTGTTCGTTTTTGCAATGCGCCATGTGCGAGCCTGATCAGCTTGAAACGAAACAAAAAGTTGTGGGATCTCCGGAGATTAGGTATCAAAATAGAGTTGAATATTGAAGTGTCATGCATTATTTTTATAAAACTGATTGTTCGGGTTTGAGACCCTTTGTTATGACACTGTTATGTTAAGTATATGCATGATTTAAAATGCTTATATGATTATGTGATGTACGTATCATGTGTATGGTTGTTGTGTGATATATCCATTTGTCGGTATCTCACCCTTACAAACATTTCAGGATTCTTCTAAGTTCGATATTGTACCCTGGGTACTCTAACACAGATGGTGCAGAGGAGTCTTTCTAAGTCACTCAGAGACTTAGATGTAGTTGCTTGATGAGGTATTACTTGCAGAATAACTTTTAGAACGACCAGCTTAGGGTTGAGACTTAGATTATTTTGATAGTATGTATGAGTTTGGCTCAGAGAGCCTTTATTTTAAAAAGGGAATGTCTATAGCTCGGAGAACTTATCTTTTGAATGAAAAATCTAAGCTATTTCTTTTGGTTTTGTAAAACTTATGGCTATAACTATTATTTTTATGTATTGATGCCTGGTTGAATTTGGTGTAACTGGAATTCTGGAGTGAAAATGTAAATATTTTAACAGGTGTTATTTTACCCTGGGATGTCCGAATTACAGAGGAGACTCTGTCGAATTTTTTTGTAAAACTACTAGCTTGTATTTAAGTATATTCTTTAAACTAAATAGGCTTGCCAAGCTATGATAGTAAGTTTGTGTGTCGATTAAGGCTTAGGTGTGGAGTCGTGAAAAAATTTTATAACCAATTTCAAACACTTATGTACTTATATAAGTTATTTTCCGAAAGCACCAGCAAATTATCTTTTAACTTTACCGCACGTGTTACGTAAGTAATGCCCCAAGGGGGGTGTTATACATGCAGCCAAGAACAATCAAAATGTTCTCTTTCCAATCCTTAAAGTTTGTACCATTAAGATCAGGAACCGAATTTAGGTTAGCAAATATAGTAGCAATAGTAACTGAAGAGAGAACAAATAAATAACATAAATATACTCACATCATAACCAAAATTCAATCATCAAATAATTCAAATAATGGCATACCCCATCTTAAGATACCTAGTGCAACATTAATATCAAGTCTTTGGACAGTAATATTAACTGCTAGTGGTACTCTTGTTGTAATGATCAAACATTGACAATAATGTATGTCAAATAATAAACCATTCTTTGGACTGATTTATCATTCACATCTACAACCTTATAATCATCACATGTTTACCATCACAGGTGTGCATGTAATCCGGCCAAATATTAACCTTCCTTTGGGCCGATTAATACTCGCATGGATACACATACACACTAACATTCAACATTTCTCATGAGCAATCTACACAAGAGAGGTCACTTTGGTGACTTCTTGCTTCAATTGATTCACTTAAAATGTCAAATAATTTCATAATCCAAAATTATGACGAAATATTTGAATTTTGATTGAAAAATTAATCCAAAAATAAATTTTATTTTTCATACAAACACTGTGTTGAAACTGTATGCATCACTGCTCTAGTGACAATTTGATTCTCCCCCGGTTCTGGTTGTATCAAAATGTGCGTCTTTCGAAAACTCTTTTTTTTTTTAAATAAAATTCTTTGGAGATCATTCCAAATAACACAACGATAGCCTCGTGGTCTGCCATACCTTATTACCGAATGGTCTCTGGTTCGAATTCCAGCTTCCTTGCTTTTGTTATATTTTCTGGTTTTCCAGAAAAACGAAGTCAGCAAAACATAACTCTGAATGCAAGGATGGGAATCGAACACGGTACCCTCTTGAAGGAACGCAACCGTACAGACCACCTAGCCACAGACCCAATAGTGTCGCAGTTTGCGAACGTTAATATTTAATATTTTAAAAAATGGTTTCATAATCAAATAAAAAATTCCAAAGTGGGGATCCAACCGGTCCAAATGGTACATAACAGTGAAACACGGTGTAGCAACCGTTACAACACAGAAATAGTTAATTATCCAAATTGGCAATTAAATATTTAAACATGGCCAAAAGTTTCGTGATCAAAACTCATGATGAATAAGAACACCGTACCCTTCACTAGACACAATTAGCAACCAATTCATTTGAATACAATTACAGCAGTTCATCATACCCAGCATTCATGATGAAAATAATGAACGAATTTCATACTAATCTAAACTTTCAATTGCTACTCAATTTAGAAAACAAAATTCATAGAATAACATAATACATTAAATCAACGTATATGATTTGATATCATAAATCAAAATTCAATCCATGAATTCGTAATAATTTAGTATGGATATGACATGAATTCAGTATTCAATAATATCCATCTTCAATAAAATTGAATCCAAATTTATTCTTAAATCTGACATTTTCACGATTTAAATCATCGAATTAAGAATATTCAATCAATCACAACACAAAAAATCTCAATGATTAAACATAGACTTGTGGCTCTGATACCACTTGTTGGAAAATTTTATGGAAGAAACTTAAAGATGAAAACCATCATCCAAACAAGACAAGTCGTGTTCAATCATCAAGAATAGAAAATGAAAGACAATAGCGGAAGCGTACCCGAATTCATGGAAAATATGATGGAGAAACTTCTACTTCTGGTTCTTGGTCTTCCAAGTCAACATGCACAATTCTTCTTAAACCATAAAGAGCCTCTCCTTTCTAACGATGAGTGTTAGAAAAGAAAATTAATTGCATATGACTTGGAGACCATAACATTTTATAATGAGTCCATGCCCTTTCATGAAGAGTCACGATTCTTAGACTTTTCCTATTTCTATTTTAGCCCATCATAAAAATAGAAATAAGACTTTAATATTTTTCATGACAATTATATCCTTATCCATAAACCATACTTGAATTAGATCACTTTAATTTGACTAATTAAAATAATGACCCTAACACGTTTAAGCATTATATATGTGACCCAAAATTTCGTCACACTTTCCTCTATTGCTATCATTACATACACCGGCTTAAAACCTTGTTGCTGTCATTTTTTTTTTGTTTTTGTGTGCGTTATGCAAGAAATCTTATACATCAATAATTAATATATGAAGATTGATTATATACGAAATGCCTAAACGACCTGCGCTTGTTAGGAACTAAATTGATGCAATTCTAATTTTTCTATCTACCTGTGCAAGTCTGATAGAGTAGCTTTTAGAATTTGAGTGGGTGTAATATCAGTATGTGGTAGACGGGAATTTGAGAAGAGAGAAGAGAGGGTGGAGCCATGGAGGGAGCTAAGAGAGAAGAGGGGTGGAGGGAGATGAGAGAGAAGAGGGAAACAAATTAGAATAGATATATTTTTTACTTTTTAAGGGTATTTTTGTAATAATTTAAAAAAGAAAAGAAATGTAGAGGTGGATGAGCAAGTGTAGGAGTACATATAACAGCTTCCTTAATTATTTATCCTTTGTATTTTTATATATTATATAAAGGCCCAAAAATTTAACATGAAATAATATATATTAAAACATGACAAAGACCTAACAATAACATGGTATCTAAAAGAGATTTAGCAATGTGGATTTCTAGTTTGAGCTGGCAGCAAGTGTTATAATTATATGACATAACAATCTTAATATTTTTTTTTAAATGGCACGATCTTAATATTTATGAGTGTATAGGAGTGAAATTTCGGAAAAGTAAAAAATTGATTGCAATTGAAACTGTTTATTCCTTTCGTCTAAGAAGATTAAACGTTGGTACCGTTAGAAAAATCAGCTGCGCATGTAATTTTGTTAATAACAATGAATTGAAATTCATAAAATAATAGTTATATTTTCTATATATACAATCATTTTTTTTAAAAAATTCTTTAATAAGTCTCCTTAGGTCCCAAAATGTCTAGACACGACCCATAATATGTAAAAGTAGAATTAATCATTCAGTCAAGCCAAAATTAAATTTTCATCATTCATGTTTATTTTCTTTATAATTTTTTAATGGATAAAACAAATATTTTCAAAGTTATTAAAGATTTGCACAATTAATTTGAGGTATTGTTTTTAGAACCAACAATGTAAAATGCTAAGAGATTCCCTAACTCCCAAGTTAAATGTCGTTTTTATTAAAAACAAAAATAGTCTACTAAAATAAATGAATTTTCTAATGTTTTTCCAAATTAAAATTTTGATGGCAAATTGACAATTCTTCTTTAATTCTTTTTTCCCCCCTTCTCGTGACGCCTTACGGGATGGTCATAACGCTCATAGCATGTTGATTTTCAACATTAAAATTATGTGGGTGTGTTCGATGTTTCTTAATTGCTGTATATTTTATTACTCGCGAATTCTTTTAGGAAAGATATTTCTTAACTATAGTTCATTGTTGTGTGATGTTGCATATGTAATTGTATGCACATTCTTTCCCAATACATATTACCTTATGACTTGCTCAATCAAATTTATAAACCATTAGACCAAAATAAAAATTAAAAAAACTTATAAACTAAAGCAGTTTTAGTGACATCAAACCACATATAACATATAGTGGCTTTTATAAAAACCAAGAAAGACATAAGTTTGCTTAAAGTAGTTAGGGTGCGTTTGGGTAAACAACTTAATTAAGAGCTTATCACGTGAGACCTTATCGCATGAGAGCTTATACCATAAGCACTTAAAGAAAGAAAAAGAAAGAAAGGGGCATGAGAGGATTCGATTAGTGAAAAATACGGAGATGGTGTTTAGTGCATAAGCTCTTATGATAATTCCATAAGCTTCTCCTAGTGACTTATGAAAATAAGTCAAAATCTCCTTATGGGATGACATAAGTTATTTTTATAAGCCCTGCCAAACACACTGCATAAGAGCTTATGTCATCAGATAAGTTAAAAGGAACTTAAATAAGCTCTTCCAAACGCCACCTTAATATATTTCAGTTTTGATACAAGGTTCAAGTAATGATCGTTCCAAGCTTAAACAATTGTGTTTATGCACCATATCATATTTTAATAGAGGCATACAATATTGAACTCTCGACCTTTTAATATCTCCTGTCAAGTATGCAACGCGATACAAATATTAGTTTGTATGATAAATAAAACCCGTTTGGATACAGCCCAAGAGTGCTTCAAAGGGCTTGTCTACTTGGATAAGTACTTCAGCCCATTTGGAGTGGTGTTTGGATCCATTATTAATTCAGCTTCTAACTTCTCGAGAAGTCTCTAGAAGGCCGGCTTTTTTGTGAAGTTAATTCCTGGAGCTTCTAATTTTTAACTTTTGGAGACATAAATGATATTCTGACATACATTTACAATAATATGGGACAACATGTATAAATAATAGTGTTTTGGCCTCTCTTTTTTTGACAATTACTTTTTTTTTAATATTTAGATTTTTTAGTTAATTGGGTGAAAATATTTGGTTAATCACCGGTAAATATTTGATTAATGCAGTTCATTATATAGTTAATGAGTCATCCAGAAACTTACAATCGTTTTTTATAACCATGTAAATATTTGGTTAATCACTTGCAAATATCTGGTTAATTCAGTTCATTATATGATTAAATGGTCATCCTGAAACTTACAATCATTTTTTCACAACCATGTAAATATTTGGTTAATCACGTGTAAATATTTGGTTAATTCAGTTCATTAGATGATTAATGGGTCATCCTGAAGCTTACAATAATTTTCTATACAAATTAACCATATAATGAACTGAATTAACCAAATATTTGCACATGATTAACCAAATATTTATATGGTTGTGGAAAATGATTGTAAGTTTCATGATGATCCATTAACCATATAATGAACTAAATTAACCGGATGTTTGCACAGGATTAACCAAATATTTACATAGTTGTGAAAAATGATTGTATGCTTCAGCATGACTCATTAACCATATAATGAACTGAATTAACTAGATACTTGCATTGAATTAATTAAATATTTATACGTAATTAACAAAAATGTTAGTATTAAAAAAAGCTATATTTTTATATTAAAAAAACACACACGCAATAACACTACCATACGTTGACCGTATGTTGTCTATATTAGGGGTGTTCATCAACCGATCCAAACCGTAAAAATCAAACCGAAAAACCGAAAACTGAAAAAACTGAAAAATGAAAAAACCGTAATTTTTTATTGGATCGGATTTTGGATCCTATAGTGAAATCCAATCCAATCCAAACCGACCTATTATATACATTTATTATTATTTTTGAAAATATAATATTACTCATACTTAAACATTATTCTTCATACTTTTACGTCCCGTATTCTCTTTAATATTTTTGTTGGAATGAGATATATAAGGCTATTTAGAATAAATATTAATGTCTTGAAGTTATATTTTACTAAAAGTTTTGATGCATAGCATATATATATATTTGATTGAGTAATCATGAAAAATAAGAAAACAATTAAGTAAATTTGAAAAATAATTAGCTACAACTTATTTGTAGCCCATTTAAGGAAAAAAATAGAATAAGTGGAAGCAGATATAGAGAATTAATATAAAAGAATGTGTTAAAAAATATCAATAATTTTGTTCTTCTCAAGCTCCCAAATTAAAACGAAGATTATCTTTTATCCACTATTAAATAAGTACAAAGGACACTTGACATTAAAAAAAAATAAAGTACGATAAAAACCGAATTATCCAATCCAGTCCAAACCGCATTTGATTGGATTGGATCAGATTTTTTTAAGGAAGCAAACCGATCCAATACAAACCGTATGATATTTTCATTATTGGATCGATAATTTTTTAGCTCAAAATCGATCCGATCCGATACAATCGAATCCAGATACCTCTCGTCTATATTGTCACAATCAGACAACTGTTTCGGAAGCCCTGCCCCAAAATTTAGATGGACAAAAATGCTACGAAATTTGAAAATTTACAACTTTCTGCTTCATTTGCGTTTTGAAACCTCCATGGTACTGAAACCCTAACAGAGCTTCAGATTCTTCCGCCGCGTCATCCTTTGTGGGCCGCGCCGTCTCTGTCGCTGGCGCGCCGTCTCCTTCGTCGAGCGTTTCAGATCTCGCTTCTCAGGTGAGTTTTTTCTTGGTTTCTTCAAAATTTAACCTCGTATCTTCGTCTTATTCTAGCCTTCAAGTGATTTTGATGAGATTATTAGATACTAGGAAGGTGAATTTGTTACTGAGTTTGAAAACGTTCTCCATTTTGTGTTTTTTCCCCTGAATTTTGGGTTTTGATATTTTGGGTTCTGTAAGCAGTGAGGTTTAGGTACTCTGTAAGAATTGGGGTTTTGGAATTGAGAATATGCTTGTCTAATTATGTGATAGTGATGATTAGTTGCATTAGGGAGGTTTGTTTCTGGTTTTGGAATTTTGAAATCATGGTGCTCGAGTTTGGAATTAGATGTTGTGCTATAAGGCAATAAGTTTTCCATTCGTATTGGTTAGAATCATGTGTTTTCTTTGTTTCCATGTGATGGATGATCTTACATGCTATAGGAGAAAAGCCATTTTGGATTGTTGCTCTTTGTTCCAGATTTGAAACACTTACCCATTTGAGTCAATTTGCTTTATTGTTTGATAATCTGTGTAATCTGGGATAATATTTGCATTTGGTTGATCTCCTAGGCCTATCAGAGAGAGTGAGACCTAATCGGCCTTCCGCCGTATGCCGAACCTGTTTCTTCTCCAGCTCATGTGAACCTAGTTCTCTGTCTGCCTTCCGCCGTCCGACCAGCACAAGATTGAAAGGAAGGAAAATGATGGCCTTCGGGCAAGTAGTAATTGGTCCTCCTGGCTGTGGTAAAACGACTTACTGCAATGGCATGTCTCAGTTCCTAAATCTTATTGGAAGGAAGGTTGCTGTTATCAATTTGGATCCTGCTAATGATTCATTACCCTATGAATGTGCTGTGAACATCGAGGATCTTGTGAAACTAAGTGATGTAATGGTGGAGCATTCTCTTGGTCCAAATGGGGGTCTTGTGTATTGTATGGATTATCTTGAGAAAAACATTGACTGGTTCCAAGCAAAGCTGGAACCTCTGCTAAAAGATCACTACCTACTCTTTGATTTTCCTGGACAAGTGGAACTCTTTTTTCTTCATTCAAATGCCAAGAATGTCATCATGCAACTCATAAAGAAATTGAACCTAAGGTTAACTGCAGTGCATTTGATCGATGCCCATCTTTGCAGTGACCCTGGGAAGTATATTAGTGCATTGCTCCTATCATTATCCACAATGCTACATCTAGAACTCCCCCACGTAAATGTCTTGTCAAAAATTGATTTGATTGAGAGCTATGGAAGGCTTGCCTTTAACCTTGATTTCTATACAGACGTGCAAGACTTGTCATATTTACAATACCATCTTGATCAGGATCCTCGCTCTGCTAAGTATAGAAAGCTCACTAAGGAATTGTGTGAAGTTATTGAAGGCTATGGTTATGTGAATTTTTCAACGTTAGATATTCAGGACAAAGAGAGTGTAGGTAATTTAGTGAAGCTGATAGACAAAAGCAACGGGTACATATTTGCCGGCATAGAAGCAAGTGCAGTTGAATTTAGCAAGATTGCAGTTGGTCCTGTTGATTGGGATTATTATAGAGTTGCAGCAGTGCAAGAGAAGTACATGAAGGATGATGAAAATATTGATTATGATGCTTGATGGGGAAAAGAATAATTGGATAGAGGATGACACCGTGATGTTACAAATCTTGTTGTGACACAGTCTGGATTTCTCCTTGAGTAATGAAGATTCTGAAAGTTTGTTAAAAGCAGAGGACCAGCTAGTTAGTTTCAAGACATTACCAAATTCAGGGTTTGTGCAGCAGAAAACAAAGCAACTACCAAATATGGCTAACTTTTTACCATATTGTTAAGATAAGAATCTTGCATCCTGGTAGTTTTGAATCAGATTTTCGTTTGTATTTTTTTTTTGAAGTCAATTCATTTTAATCTTCGCATCCAGCTTTGATGTCTCTCTTTGTTGGAGGTATGAGTAATGTGGTTGAGAACTAGCAATATCTTTTTCAGTTATGCTGGCACGATATGCGTCACACACGGCCAATGAAATCTCTAATAATTATACATCAAAAAAAAA
The DNA here is from genome assembly GCA_030762895.1 of Sophora flavescens. NCBI lineage: Eukaryota > Viridiplantae > Streptophyta > Magnoliopsida > Fabales > Fabaceae > Sophora > Sophora flavescens. Next base: position 190,271,339 of record CM061062.1, on the reverse strand, counting down.
AAAAAAATTGCATTTGGTCGAAGTTCTTAACTGAGAATTATTTTGCATTGGAATTTTCTACCGGGAGTTCCTTGTTCATGGTGGAGTCTATATATGCTGGATTTTCATATCCTTGTAACCTTTTAGTGTGGATAATAGTAACAATTTTGATTTAGTTCAGTTAGAAATTTAGAATATCTTTTTTTTTTTATGAAGAATTGGTTATCTGTATTATAAGTGACTCAATTTGATTGATGCATGAATAACTATCAAACGCCCGCATATGACTGAGATTGAAGATAACTTGTTCGTGTGATGTCATATTTCCTTGTTAAGCATATAATTTGCAGTTTCAGTTTCTCTATTTATGTTTACTTTGCTTTTTCTTCCATGAACTTAGTATTGAACTTGAACAGTTATTACTTATTGGAATTCGCTCCGGCTTGTTGATATTATTGCTATTCCAAATTAATTTATAGGGATTTTCCTCGTGTTGTTATTTGAGTTTCAACTTTCAAATCATGCTATTTTTTATTTTTATTGGGTTGGGGGCGTTGGGCTTAATGTTACCCTTTTTTGACAAATTGGAATTAAACAGCTTGAGAATTCATGAGTACAAGACATAAGATAAAAAACTTAACATACCGGTTCAGCCTTTCCGGATTGCCCTCCACTTTGGGGCCCGAATTAAGATCGAAATCGAGTTGAACTGCTTGGCCTTCAATTGCTTGGCTCTTGTTGGGATTGTGATCACTGATGAGATTCTTCTCAGCTTGATCAAGAGTAAGGTTCTCCATAGTTTTGTCATGGTTGTCAGTCGCTTGTGTAAAACAGGGTAGTTAATCCCGGATAGCGGCACGGAGCGGCGGACCCAAAAAACGCTATAGCGGTATAGCGCATAGCGGGATGATCGTTATTTTAGGTTTTTTTTATACATGTTAGATAGGAAGATAAATTTATACTAGATACTTATACATGTACAAAATGTTAAAAATACTCAAAATTCAAGTCATATTCATAATTCATCATATTGTCATATGTATGTCCTAACTCCTAAGCAAAGCACACTAGTTAAGTACAAAAAGTAGTATGCACATATCAATTTAAGCCCTACTACCCTAGACCTAGAGGCTTAAAAGAAACTAAACATTAAACTTAACATATACATAGTCATAGGTCCTAAGCAAAGCACACTAGTTAATAAGTACAAAAAGCAGTGTGCACATCAATTTAAGCCCTACTACCCTAGACCTAGAAGCTTAAAGAAACTAAACATCAAACACCATATTCAAGATCATCCAAGTATTCTTCTTCTTCTTCTTTTTCACTGTCACTACTAAGCTTGTAGAGTCTTTCCTCCTCCTCCTCTTGAATCTCTTCATCACTTTTTTCTTCTTCTATGACTCCTCCCCTTGAGCTTGAAGGCCTAGAAGCAGCTGCCCTCCGTTTTCTTGTATGCTGCCTAGTGTAGGTTGAAGGCTCACCAGCCCCTGTTAAGTCAGCAACATCTCCCCATGTTAAGGTATCATCATCAAAAACCAATTCAGCACTAGCATCTTCCCCATCTCCACCCATTTCTCCCACTAACCACTCATTGCTATCATCAATATCATTCAAGAGAATGGGATCAGTCACATCATTGCTGTCAAAACGCTCCTTAAGAGCTTGGTTATATTTAATATAAACCAAGTCTTGTAACTTCTCATGCTCAAGCCTACTTCTCTTCTTCGAATGGATCTATGTCATAAGTTTTTTACAAAAACTGAATGTTAGTTTCTATACATTCTTTGTCAAAAACTGAATGTCAAAAACTGAATCTTAACATTCAGTTTCTTTACAAAAACTGAAATGTTAAGATTAACTTACATGCTCAAAAATACTCCAATTCTGCTCACATCCCGATGCGTTGCAAGTCAAGCTCAATACTTTAATGGCAAGTTGCATCAAATCTGGACAATGTGATCCATAATTCCTCCACCACTCAGCTGCAAGTAATGCAATAATATTTAGGCATTGCTATGTTTAAAAAGAAAAAAAAATAGCACTTCCACAATTCCACTAACCAGGAGCCATCGTAGTCCGATGCCTTACAGCTGATCTTATCCCAAAGAGGCCTAAAGCTCTCTTATATTTTGACAGCTAGTTGGTAATCTTGTCCACAACTGCATCATTTGCACTAAGCCTTTCAATGCAATGATGATGTCCCTCCACCACTTCATGATCAAGTTCTATAACTGGATTGCTGTAGAAGAACTCAGGGTTTAGAAAATGGCCAGCTGCATGAAGTGGGTGATGAAGTTGGCACTCCCATATTTTGTCAATGATTTCACAAATCTCCTTGTACTTGCTTTCATCTCCATTGAAGGCATTCTGAATTGCCTCCTTGGCCCTATCCATGGCTTCATAAATATAACCCATTGCAGGCTTCTTTTCATTGTCAACAAGCCTAAGCACACGTACAAGAGGGCCCATAGCCTTAAGTGTGAAAATAACATCATTCCAGAACGTAAGCATAAGTACAACATCAGCTGCCTTTTTCCCCTTAGGTTCTTTGGCTGTCTTGGACTTCAACCAATCATCAGAAGTGAACATTTTTCTAAGGTTGTTCTTTTGATTATGCAACCTTTGCAAAGTTAGGAAAGACGTAGCAAACCTAGTGACTCCGTATCTAACCAACTCCGCCTTGCTTGTGAACTTCCTCACAGTGTTCAAGGCCAATGTGTGGTTATAAATAAAACCCACAAGATTGATGCCTCTTTGTATTGCCCTTTTAATTCTAGGAATCTTGCCAATATCTTCTAGCATCAAGTCTAGGCAGTGAGCAGCACATGGAGTCCAAAACATGTTTGGTCTCTTGGCTTGCAATAGTTTACCAGCCAATACATAGTTACTTCCGTTGTCACTCACTAGTTGCACAACATTGCTTTCTCCAATCTCTAAGACAAAACTGTCCAGCAGCTGAAACAATTTTTCCCCATTCTTCACATATGAAGAAGCATCAATGCTCTTCACAAACATAGAGCCCGTTGGACAATTCACCAAAAAATTAATCAAAGTCCTATTCTTCCTGTCGGTCCAAGCATCCGACATAATCGAGCTCCCATAAACTACTCGCTCATCCACATGAGGCTTCATCAGTGAGTTGGTGTGTTCCAACTCCTTTTTAAGGAGTGGAACTCTCATCTCGTGATAGCTTGGTAGCTTGAGGTTTGGACCATAGTTTCCAATCGCTTCGACCATCAGCTGGAAGCTTCTTGTACGCACAACATTGAAAGCTATTCCACTCCGACAAAAGCATCTTGTTATGTATTGCACAGTTTTTGCTCTTGCCTCCTTAATACAAGCATCATTCATGCTTGTTTGCTTCTTATTCTTTCCCAAAGCAAGGGTTGTTTCAGGATCTCTCCACAGCAATACATCAAGAGAGCCTTTGACATTTGTAGGCTTCTTTGTTGGGGGCAAAGAGGCACCTCCTGTTGCTTCTGTTGCAGGCCTCTTCCCTTTTGATAGCTTGAAAATTTCATAAACATCATCTTGTTCATCTTGTTCTTCAATCAACAACTCAGTCAAGCATGCATCCTTGTCCCCCTTTTTCTTCTCCACAGCTTCCTTCAATAAGTTCTTAACATCTGTTGGAGTTTTCTTACAAAGATTCACATCTCCCCTCACCCCCATTTGATGTCTCTTAGCCCTGGTAATTCCTCCGGTAGTTGTTTTTCCACAAAAATCACATGTAACACTCTTCCTATCTTTGATATCTTTCAAGCTGTTCCACTGCCATGCTAAGTCAATATTCTCACCAATAGGTCTGATCAACCCACTAGAAGCAGCTGATGTTGGAGCTGGAGCAGACTCAGATGCTTGACGACTAGAAGCCATTGTCAGAGAATGAGAGACTCAGAACAGAGGGACCGAAACACGGAGACCGAACGAAACAGAGAATGAGAGGAACAGAGGGAAGACTCGCTTCGAAACAGAGAGCCGAAGCTGAGAATGCAAGGTCCGAGTATGGGAACAGTGTTTCCTGGCCGGAAACTCTCCTGAGATGACAGTCGGAGATGGCAAATGAGCGGGAAGGGAGAGAGGAAGGGAGCGTCGAAGAGAAGAAAGTGAATGGGAGAAGTGTCGAAGAGAAAAGAAAGTGAAATAGGGCTTCGTAAAGGTTAAAACTTTGGTTAAAAAAAACTTTCAATTCGAAAAACCCAAAATACCCTTAAAAAAATTGACCTAACAGAAATATTGGAGGGCGAAAATGGAAAATTGGGGCATGTAGCCCTAGCGGACCAGAAGCGCCGCTTTTGAGCGCGATTCCGCGACAAACAAAGAAGAATAGCGCTGCGCGATCGCCGCTCCCAAAACCGCACCGCCCCGCCGCCGAGGTCGCGGTCGCCGGCCGCTCCGTGCCGCACCTGCGCTATTGCGCCGCTAAAGGCTGCGATTGACTACCCTGGTGTAAAATAGGTATTAGGAATATCAAGCTGGAGATCCAACATGGGGTTGGTGTTCTCTTCAGCATTACCAGCAATGCTCTTACCAGAGGGCTTTTGCAACACCTGAGATGATGAACCAGCACTTACATATAGTTCAGTTCGAGCCATGAATTGATCTTCCAGTGAAGCAAAGCAGATGATCTTCTTTGTAGCTTCTCCCATATTTCTCAGCTCTTTGTTGTCTTGCTGCCAAACAGGATATAAGCAAAAATTTAATTAAGATTTTCACAATCCACAAAGAAGATTCGAGAATGAATTTGTCTTACATTAGAGAAAGGATTTTTTGTTGACACTAGCTAGTCCTTCTACAGGTAGTAGTTTTTTTATATATAAGTGCTAAAGGACTGAAACTGTATATATAGGCTTCTTTGGGAGGATATCTGGTGCTTCCTTTTAAGGAGTATTCCTATTGTAATTAGGGGCTTCCATGCATGTATCCATCAAAAAAAAAAAAAGGACTGATGCGTGCCTTAATTTGTTAAGACAATGCACACATATGACATACATATTAATCAATGTTATCTTATTAAGAGAGAATTTCCTTCATTGGATTATCAATAAATATTGTCATTTAAAAAATAAACATTCCATAAACTGAATATATACAAAGGTGTCAATCTAGTTGGGATGTTATATTTTATAGTGATACTTTTGTATATCATTTTTGAATAAAAAAAAGAATATATACAAAACTATCCCTTTATTAATTATAAGGATTTGATTGTATGATGAATGTGTAAAAAAAAACTGATTATCAAAAAAAAGAAAAACTTTACACCATCAATTAATCATATTAAATCATCATTAAGGATAGTTTACTTTCTTTTCTTTTTTTTTTTTTTTGAAGGAAACCAAACTACTTCGTTTCATTAGCAATCAAAGGCTCAATACAAGGAGGAATATAAACTTGGAGACAACACTTAGATAAAACAACCATAGCAAGAGTATGGACAACTTTATTTACTTGCCTCATAATAAACTTAACCTTAAAGATTGGTAAAAAAGATAGCAACCTAGAGCAATCACTAACAATAATACCAAAATCTGATGAATTCACTCTAGGATGAAGGATGCTATCCACCACAGTTTTGCAATCAAGCTCAAAAATAACATTTTGAAGCCTAGATCACGAGTCCATTGGATGGCAAGCCACAGGCCATAGGCTTCACCCTCTGGGACCGGGTAACAAGGGGCATTCCAGCAAGGTTTAGCTAGGATAAAACACCCATTACTATCTCTTAGACAAAGACCCCGCCTAGTCCTCCCTGTAGCCGCATCAAATGAGGCATCAACACAGCAGGAAACGAAATCCAAAGGGGGAGGGAGCCACTAGGTTGGGAAGTCAGAGGCCCGAACATTGGTGCTAGGAGGGCGCATCTCCTGCGCCTGCTTGAATCTTTGGCATTCCTCCATTGGCCCACGCAGCTGCTCTTGATCAAATGGACAAGAAACGAAAACGTGCCAGTTAGATTCAAGGTCTCTTTGACAATGGACACAAGCAGAAGAGCAATGAACTCCATGCCTCTGAAGCTGAACCCTGTTAGGGAGGCAGTCCCTACACGCGCTCCACATGAAGACCTTTACTCAGGCAGGAACTTTAAGGTTCCATATATGCAGCCAATGCCCATTACTTCTCAGGTGAGTTGAGTCAATAAGAGAACACATTGCAAGTTGATAATTAAGCACTTAGGACAGTGTACACTCCCTGCTTGTTGGGGCTCCAAATTCTCTCATCAACAGACACAATGGGGGAGAGAGGGGTCCTTAGGATTGCACTAGCTTGGTCATTAGGGAAAATCATTTGAATGAGGGGGACATTCCAAGGTTGGCCCCAAACCTTGATGGATTCTCCCTATGCGCCAACGTGAGCCAGCTTTCAATAAAGGGATGGCCTCATGCAAGCTGCGCCAAGTATAGCATGGGTTATGGCCCATAGAAGCATCAAACATGTCCACACCTGGAAAATACTTAGCCTTAAAAATTCACGAAACTAGAGCATTGGGATCTTGAATAAATTTCCAAGCTTGTTTGTCAAGCATGACCAAATTAAAAGCATATAAATTTCTGAATCCCATACCACTTAAGCACTTAGGCATAGATAATTTATCCCAGAATAACCATTTGATACCTTTTGAAGAATCATTATTCGAAGCCAACCAAAATGAATTAAGCATGCGTTGTATTTCATCACCAAGAGAGGGAGGAATGCGATACATACTCATGCAATAAGCCGGGATAGCCTGGGCAACAGATTTGATAAGCACCTCCCTTCCCGCCATAGAGAGAGTCTTACTTTTTCAGGAACTAATCTTCTGCCAAACTCTGTCCTTTATAAAACCAAAGGTAGTCCTCCTATTCCTACCAATCATAGAAGGGAGGCTTAAGTATTTACCTGCACCCAAATTTTGGACAATGCCAAGAATGCTAGCCAAAGAGTTTCTGTCGTTACTGTTGACATTTGAACTGAAGAGAATCTCTGACTTTTGAAAATTTATGGACTGACTTGAGGCACTCTCATATGTGGATAAAATATCTTTCGTAGTCTGGAATTCACTATCCTTAGCTCTGAAAAACAAGAAGCTATCATCCGCAAAGAGTAAGTGCGAAACAACGGGAGCACCCCTAAAAATTTACTTTAAAAAACCACACATATAATGATGTATAATTAATTAACAATATGAAAATTTTTATATTGAGAATACATTAAAATTAAAATCTTATTATACATGTGAGAAGAATTTGTTAGTTTTGGTAGTTAGAATTGGATAATATATGGCATGTCGCAGGCAGATCCAAAGACAATAAAATTAGTATAATTGTACCAAAAAAATCCCTTGAGTTAGATCACTTGTTATTACGGAACATAAATTGTGAGTGCACGGGTTCAAACTTTGCAATACGTTCCATCTCTTTCCCTTTCTCGTTTCCTTTTTCTTTTTCACTTTCCCCCGTGTAAGGCGTACTATAAGTCTCCCCCTGAACCAAAAAAAATTGTACAAAAAAAAAGTAACTATAAAAAAAATGATTTTGTATCAATTTAATTAATATACCCAAAAAAGGACTCCAAACCATGCTATTTTGGCTAAATATATGTATATGGAACCCTTATCATTGTATGAAACCAAATTGTCAGCCCAAATCAGGAATTTATATATATATATATATATATATATAATTACCATTTACGTTCTATTTTTATTAGGCAAGTCACTTTATAAGGGAAATTTGATTTGTTTTCCTACAAACGTTTTCCAGATTTTTTAAAATCTTTTTGTGTTTAAACTTTAAAGAATGACATTTCTGCTAGCTTGGTATATAATGTAAAAATGAAAAAATGTTATCCTAAATTCAATTAATTTTTATATAATTAAATACATTTAATACAACTCTCACATTTTTACAGCAGAACCAGGAAGAACAGAGAATAATGAAGAAAAACAAAAAGAAATAACACACAGATTGAATGTGGTTCCGCTAATATGACCTATATCTACATGCAGTCAGATTTTTCTTACTCCAATAGAGAATTTATATAGAGATACACGGATTCTAGCTAAATGATAAAAATGAATGGTCACCTTGAGTAATTTTATGCTAACCCACAACTAGATAAACCGGGCTTGGGCCTATCAACCCTCACCCTCCGCTTCTCCCATAGACCTCAAATATTTTTTCTCCCTAAGTTTTGAGCTCCAGAATATTGGGGTGACTTATAATTCTAGGTGATCCATTAACAAAATTCACACCATCTTTGAGATTGAATTATGGATGTCATGTATTGGGCCCTTAAATTAAAAGCATGAACAAGAAGAAGCTTATGAATGGAAAAAAAATTATCAGCTGATAATCATTTTTTGTTGCTTAGAGATCGAATTAAATTTTCTAGTTCAATTTAGGAAACATATAATTTAATCATGAAAATTTATTTCATGACAAATCTTTGTATATACTCTACTACTACTAGTCTCCGTATATAGTATATATGAATATTTTCAGTCTTCCTTGTATGCTTTTCTTGCCAATACGCAAATTCTTCATGAGGTTTTGGTGGTTGATGAGGTAGTTGATCTAGCAAAACAATTGGGATCTGATTGCTATATTTTAAAAGTAGATTTTGAGATTGCCTATGACTGTTAGTTAGAGTTTTCTTGACTACATGATGGGTAGGATGAGTTTTTTTGACAAATGGAAAAAGGCTACTGTGTGTTCGAGATTTGTCTCAGTTCTTGTTAATGACAGTCCTACCAAGGAGTTTGAGCTACAAAAAGAGTTAGACAAGATGATCATTTGGTTCCTTTTCTATTCTTGATAGTGGATGAATGGCTTTGTAGTTTAATGAGAAAGTCGTTAGATATTGGAAAGTTCAGTCGTGGTCTCTATTTTGAATGTTCATGTTCATGCGCCATGAGATTTGAGAGGCAAAAAGGAGTTATGGGGGGGGGGGGGGGATTTGGCAACCAGCACTAGTGCAGAAAAGAGATTCCACGTCGGTTATTTTTGGCTTTCCACATCGGTTTTCAAACTGATGTGGAAACGACCAATGTGGTTTAAACAACGGTTTTCTTTTAACCGATGTGGAAAATTAATTTGTCAATTGATAAGCAGTTGGAAATTTAACTTTCTACATCGGTTTTGCCTAAAACCGATGTGGAAATTTCACTTTACACATCGGTTTTTAATAGAACCGATGTGTAAAGTGAAATTTACACATCGGTTTTAGGCAAAACCGATGTAGAAAGTTAGATTTACACATCGGTTTTTGAAGAACCGATGTGTAAAATCTTTTTTTTTTCAATCTGTTATTTACATTTCAATCATTCCTTTCTCCTGTTTCAGTAATGCAGATCAATACCAGAATAACATACTGTAAATTTTGGGGTAAACATAATGTAGTTATTGCACCAAACCAGTAGAAAATGATAACAAGCAATCACATACAATTGGAAGACACAATTTTTTATAGTTCATTCGATGACAAGAAACAGCGAGGCATTAACCACACGTGATTTAGGCATCACATGAGTTAGATAACAGATGGGCAAGGCAAACTAATTGGTAAAGTAAGAGCACTTACTAATTCATAACCATCAATTCCAGGAACTTGTTTAAGCTAACAAACCAAAGTAGACCACTCGATCAAACAAGAAACAACAACAGAACACCAAACCAGTTTTGACACAATTGCAACAAAGTTTTAACCATATCAAAAGCAAAACATACTTCATTCAATTTTCTTGGCACAAACAATCGGCTCTTACAAATATGGTTAAAAATACTGACATTTCATCAAATGACTAGTGAGCACAGAATCTGAAAACAGAGGGCATCAGGCCTAATTAATTTCGAATGAATGAAAACAACACTTTATCAAGGCTACATCAAAACACGAGAGAAGAAGAATTGAACCAGACCTGAGCACTAATACATATCATCAGTCAAAGGTACACTATAGCTAGTACATGATAAGTTTTTAAACTAACTACATATATACAAACTATGGTTGGTACACTTCAAGAAAGAAAGTTGCCCAACGCCTTTTTATGCTGTTGATGTCAGAATCAGGTAATGGAGTTGGATTGTTGAATATCTGCAAGTTTAATTGGAAAAAAAGATTATATCTTTTAAGTAATAAACTAACATAAAAAATATAACGAATCTATATTATTAATTCTAATTGTGTCAATTAACATTTACCTCGTGCCATCTTTCAGTGATCCCGGAGGAGATAATTTCCAACATCCACTGCATCACATAGTAGCCACATTCCCATGACCCACGTTGTATACGTGACTACGTACAAATGAAACCCAATTAGAATATGAGGAATTAAATAAAATAGAAATCAATTATTGTACCCACAGCATTTGATGCATTTGAACTAATAAGTATCTTACGCTGGGAATAATCCATCTGATAGCTCGAGTACGCCTTTCACCACGCAACATGTGAGTTGCATTAATAGACCTATCATGACAAAAACATTAATTAAAGTATATCTAATAGATTTCAGATAATTAAAACAACTGCATTACTGATTATAAAGTATTTTAATGCTTACGTTTCGATGATCATCTTCAGTTGATTCGCCGACTTATTTCCCAATGAGCAGAAGAAGACCACGACGTTCATTCTTGGGTACAAGAGCAACAATTGCCAATGCCGGCTGTATTTGCGGAACAGTTAGTGACTAAGTCATATATAGTTATACTTAAATAATCAGTACTTACTTATTGAGATAAGGCGCAAGATAGAATTGATGATTGTCTCGGGCAAGTATATCACGTATGGTAGTGACCGGGTCTTCCGATGCTAGGAGAACATCACCCTGAATGAACATAGGGTCAATGAACCCATAAAGGGCGAGGTTACCCTGATCGACTAACATACGATGCAGATACCTAATATATTGTAAAAACATGTTAATTATCATAGTATTTAAAAATTAATTACGTACTTAACTTATAAATAAAATGTACTTACGTGCACCAAAACGATATGTGTGCAGAACTGGCCATTTCTTTATTGAGTACCATCTCCATAAGTTCCTTCTTTGGTATATACAGTTCACCAGGGCTGGCATCATGTTCCAACCTTACCAAGGCTGCGTCATTCTCCATGGTGACAACCTGTATAGCCAGAACTTTAAAAACATCACCATGGCCAGGTGCCCCTTTGTCGATCCCCTAAACAACATAGATATATATTAGTAATCACGGATAATTAAGTTATTTAATTCGTTATTAACTAAATGGTCAAATGAATACCTTGGCAGGAGCAGACATCTCTGGTCTTCCTAGATCCGACCTTTTAGGCACAATATCATTTCCAACATCCTATAACGAATAAAAATAAAGCATTATCTTTAAACAATAATAAATTATTTCAACTATGAATATAGAAAAACACAACTAACCGAATACCTCAGATGCAACAAGAAAGTTGACCAGTCTTCTTGGCCAGAGGATGAAGTTACCGGGGGCCTGACCCACTGTTTGAACCTCCTCAGTGGGCACAGGGACTCGAGCATCAGCATCTCGAATAATCTCAACAGACACCCTCAGCTGATCATCCGGTAATAACCGATGGTGTATGGTATTACCTAAGTTATTATGTGCCCTACCCAATGCCACTAAGCGGCGATGATGATGATCATCAACATACAGCTCACACCTATCAGGGTCGTCATCATCATCATCATCACCATCATCATCATTTTCAGGATGATGAGGAGGATCACATGAGCCCTTAGTGCTCACATGGACAGAAGGTTGGATAGAGGGTTGGACATCAGCTGTCATCTGCTGGGACATAGAAGTCAATATTGCCATCTGCTGGGCAAACCGCTCGGCCATCTCCTGTCGAAGCTCAGCTGCAATCTCCTGTTTTAGTCGTGCTCTATCTGCTTCAACATCCCTGTGGCATTGGTGTGAAGATGAACCATGGTATTGGCGAATGCCGACTCCCCATCCCACACCAATGACACGGCCCGGGTGGTCTGGTTTACCGATGACAGTAGATAAGATATCATTGCGTCCTCTAGGAACAAAGGTTCCTTGGGTTAGCTGATCATCCAAGGCATCCTATCACATAAAATATCAGGTCACATTACAATTCGGTAACAATCTTAAAATGACAATTACAACAAACTATACTTACAATCTTCTCAGCTACTTGGCGGGCCTCCTCGGATGTATATTGTCCCGTTTTTCTTTGTCGGCCCCTCTTCCATGAACGATGGCGTGGGGGTGGAGGTGGATCAACAACCTCTGGAAGATTTTCAGCATTAGGATCCGCCTGAGATGCTGCTTCCTGACATGCTTTCTTTTCCTCTTCAACCATTTTCTGAACAAGCTTTTTATATCCCCCACGAGACGTGACATGGGGGTAGAGATTCTTGCTTTGGTTTTCCTGCCCCTTTTTCCTCTTCTCCTGTTATAAATAAAAGACAATTAAATTACATAAGTAAATGAAATTAATGAAATTACATAAATTTAGAGACAAATCCAATAAGTTAACCTGAAAGCTGGGATCATGTCGGCTCTGAACAAAGCGATCGCACGTCGCCTTGTCAAGAAACGGCTACACCTCAAGTGGGTTCTTTTTACTTTTTGGATTGAATATATAGTATCTGCCCAGGTCGGCCTTAAAAGCCCTCCAACGCTCTCCAGCATACTTCAGCAAACGCTTCTTCATAGCGTATGTATCCGGTATGTCAAAGGTCAACTACATTAAGGCCAAAAGAATCAACGAATTACTGTATGATATTATTAAGATAAAAATTAAGTAGATACAGACAAACACAGGACGTAGAAGTATAGATACTAGAATACTCTCCCATATCTGCTCCTTCACGTCCGCCGGTACATCTCTCCACCTATCAATGAGTATACTGGGCCTGTTCCTAGCAAGGGTCGCCACAAAACTGTTAAACTGATCTTCCATTGACCCAATAGGATTGAGGTTATTATCAAAGTCTACTCTTATCCTTTGATTTGACCCACGGTTGGCAGCCCAATAGGATTGAGGTTATTATCAAAGTCTACTCTTATCCTTTGATTTGACCCACGATTGGCAGTCAAATTCCTCATCCGTGTGGCACGTCTACCCTTTCTACCGGTAGACGGGGTCTCTGACCCGTTGCATGAAGGAGGGATATCCTCATGATCAGCCATGTATACCTGTTTAAACACAAAACAAAAAAAAAACTTGTTAGTATGTCAGGATAAATATCAAACATAACTTATAAATATCGATCAACGTACATAAACATAACTTATAAATATCAACGTAAACATATAATATACCAAACTTGATGGTAATATCAAACTAAACTTACTTTGTGGTCAATTAGTAAAGTTCTCCCATAACCCTTCTTGGTGATCATTACGAGTAGCATGTACATCATCCACTTCATTTTCCTCATTGAAATTAGGCACTCGTGTTGAGAAAGAAGGAGTATCAGAAATATCAAGAGTTGAATCGTGATTTCCCTCACTACCATTATACATGTTTTTTCCCTGGAGAACCACTGACCACCTTTTGTTAGAAGGATCACGGATATAAAACACTTGTTTTGCCTGGGATGCCATGATGAAAGGTTCCTCTTTATTACCTACCTTACTAAGGTCCACCAATTTGAATCCTAACTCATCGGTTTGCACACCATTGTTACTGTCGACCCACTGATATTTAAAAACAGGTACTCTAAAATTCGTGTAATCAACCTCCCATATCTCTTCAATGATTCCAAAGTATGAAACTGATGCTATAACAGGGTTTTTATCTTTCGAACTAGAGAAATGCATGGACTCAGCGACGACCATAACCCCACTGTTTTGCATAGTACTTTTGTCATCCTGGGACTTTGTATAGAAGGAAAACTTATTGATATCGTACCCACTCCAGCATATGACATCAAAGTTAGGCCCCTGTGCTAGCCATTTTAATGTATCAGAAGCAGTACCATCCTTTGCAATTTTTTCTTTAAACCAGTTCAAGAAAGTCTTGTTATGCTTGTTCAAACACCATTTTTCATTCATTCTAGGGTAAGTTTCATTGATGATGCTTTTATGCTCACATAAGTATGGTTCAACCTCATCAGTGTTATTCAATATATACAAATGTGCTTGAAGCACTTCCTCCCGATCCATGCTCTTAACAGTGATACCTCGTGTACCCTTACCATCATATCTTCCTTCGTGACGAGACTTCGGAAGCCTACAGGTTCCGCTTCTGACATGTAGTCTGTACAAAACTCAATAGCTTCTTCTGCAACATACCTTTCAACAATAGATGCTTCGGGACGGTGTGGATTTTTCATATATCCTTTCAGGATCTTCATGTATCGCTCAACCGGGTACATCCACCTTAAATAAATGGGACTGCACAATCTAATCTCCCTCACTAGATGAACAATCAAATGAACCATGATGTCAAAAAATGAAGGTGGAAAATACATCTCCAATTGGCACAATACAATGGCTGCCTCATTTTCCAACTCATCCAAATTTTTAGTGTCAATGACCTTGCTACATATAGCATTGAAGAATAAGCATAACCTAGTAATGGCATGTCTGACTTTTTTAGGCAATATGTCACGAATGGCCACCGGTAGTAGTTGTTGCATTAAGACATGACAATCATGAGACTTTAAGCCAACTAATTTGAGATCTTTCATTGAGACAAGTCTTCTGATATTTGAAGAGTAACCCTGTGGCACTTTGACTCCCCGTAGACATTCACAGAAACTTCTTTTCTCTATTTTTGATAAAGTATGACATGCTGGGGGCAAATAAGTCTTCTTATCCCCCACTTTAAGTGGAGCTAACTGCTCTCGTATACCCGTCGCAACTAGATCCAGACGAACATTCACACCATCCTTTGTCTTGCCTTGAATTTTGAGAAGCGTTCCGATTAAACTGTCACACACATTTTTCTCTACATGCATCACATCAATACAATGTCTTACATCAAGCTTGCACCAGTATGGAAGATCAAAGAAGATCGACCTCTTCTTCCATATTTTCTTCTCTGTAGCCTTCTTCTGGGTCTTCCCATAGATAACATTAGTGTTGTTCACCCTTTCATAAACTTGCTCTCCAGTCAAGGCCACCGGAGCAATTTCATTCTCCGGAAGTCCATTGAAAGCTTTCCTCAATCTACGATAAGGATGATTACGTCGGAGAAATCTTCGATGCCCAAGGTAAACTGTCTTCCTTCCATGTTGCAGTTGATGGTAACATGTGCCTTCTTCACATATTGGACATGCTTTATGCCCCTTAACACTATACCCACACAGGTTCCCGTATGCTGGAAAGTCATTGATGGTGCAAAATAACATGGCACGCAATCTGAATGTCTCATGGCAATACCCGTCAATCACATCAACGCCTTCATCCCACAACATTCTCAAGTCTTCAATCAAGGGACTCAGATAAACATCAATATCATTTCCTGGCTGTTTAGGACCCGAAATCATCATACTTAACATAATGTATTTGCGCTTCATGCACAACCAAGGAGACAGGTTGTAAATTACAAGGAGAACAGGCCATGAACTATGAATACTACTTAAGTTTCCATATGGATTCATTCCATCGGTAGCAAGTCCAAGCCTGAGGTTTCTGGGCTCATTGCCGAAATCCGGAAACAAACTATCAATTCTCTTCCATTGCAAAGAATCGACCGGATGGCGAAGCTGTCCATCACACTTCCTCTCATCTGCATGCCATCTAATGTTCTTTGCATCATTTACATTAGCAAACAATCGCTTGAACCGCGGAATCATGGGAAGATACCATAACACCTTCGCAGGAGGACTTTTGGTGACCACATCACAACTAGAATCACCATCCTTCACTTTGTAGCGTGATACCCCACACCTGGGGCACTCGTGCATCTCTTCAAACTCTTTCCTGTAATTGAATGCAATCATTGGGGCAAGCGTGTATTTTATTATACTCCATACCCATCAGACACAATATCTTCTGCGCCTCATAGTTTCGAGATGGCAATGTGTTGCCTTCTGGAAGCATTTCTTTCAACAACTCAAGCAATTCGGTAAAGCTTTTATCGCTCCACCCATTTCTCGCCTTCACATTGAACAATCTTAACACCGCTGACAACCGTGTGAAATTAGTGCACCCCGGATACAAAGCCACTTGCGCATCACTGCACAAAGTATCATACACATGTGCGCGCCGAAAAGACTCTTGCCCAACATCACGGATCATGTCCTCTAGTCCATCGTCCATTTCCACGTCATCAACTTCCTCTCTATCCGACACCCTCGGCCTGTCTAACGATTCACCATGACATATCCATGTTGTATAACTCTTGCAAATCCCCTCACAAATAAGATGATCACGTATCTCCTCAGCTTCTAGTCGTCTCTCATTCAAACAGTTAACACAAGGACAATAAAACCTTCCGTTACCACTATCAGGAGCATTTGTTTTTACAAACTATAGAAAATCTTCCACTCCATTCTCATACTCATCACTTGTCCGTCTAGCATTCATCCAACCGCGATCCATGACTAAACCAATACCTTCGTACTTAGTCCAACATATTCATCAACCACTTCTTATGACAGGGTATGGCCCTATCCCATTCGAGAAGAAACTTTTTCAACATTCGGTTAACGAGTTAGTCCTTAACTCTCATGCGCATACTCGACAAAATTTCGGCAGACATTACCTGCGGTCTCCGACGTACACTACTTGAACGCGATGACAACCACCACGATAAAGTATGCACCCGGAGAACGAAAGGAAATTTATCAATCCGAACTTTCATCAAGTATATAACATTAGAATCAATGAATAACTATTTTAACTGAATTAAGAAAAAGTTTTTTCCCAATCTGTCCAACTTTGGACAATTCAAGATCCAACACAATGAGCGGTACATTAAGCACATACACGTACGCTCATTAGTATTGCATCTCAAACGGGAAACTAAGGCTTTACTAATTTTTGTGGGCATATTCTCGAATCAAATAAATTTTCAAGAAAATACATTAAAACTCTAATGAAAGCTTTTCAGCCAAAACGTACCTTCTGAGAGACACGCCTAGTTGTTATTGTGCAAAGACAGCAGAGAAGTGAACAAAGCAGAGGCAGTAGCACTATGCAATAAAGTGTAGATCACCCTGCAGCAAAATGAACATCTAAGAATTCTAATGAAAACCATAAAATTGACAGACACTATAAGGTCTTTTTAAAGTCACTTACCAAAACACAGAGAGGAAAAGGGTAAAAACAAGATCGAAGAGTTTGACAGGTCGTTGTTTCTTTTCCTAGGAGAGCAAGTTGAATATCTCATTAAAATCAATCAAATGATTTCCTTGTCTAAAATAGGCAATTAGCAGGACCATGTTAATCACATTCCAGTATATTAAGATACCAAGCTTATTGCTAAAAAACAGAAAGCAAACAATTCATCTCCTTTGATCCTCTAACTAGTAAGCAACCATCTACGAACCAAAGAAAAACTAGTGACAGACAAGAATTGCCATAATAGGGAAGTTGTAAGAGATATAAACAACAATTTGTCATGTAATCACAAAATTAACACCGCCTTTGTATACATGAATCTGAACATGAGCCAGATACATATTCTTAATTTTGTTTCCCTCAAACATGTTAATTAACACAATACTTCCATTAAAAACACATTTCCTTTACATTTCAGAATGTTTTGAAGCTTGACATGAATTCCAAAATAGTTGTTTTCATGTACCAATACCAAAAGCAGAATGTATTCCAACATCCACAGCAGGAAAAAAAACCTGTGAGTGCCTTTTGTCAATGTATCAATCCATTTGGCAACATTTACTATCTTTGAGAATATTTTGCTTATTTAACCAAATACAATTTCTACTAACCTTCTCTCCTGTCAGCTATCATAAAAGAATAATAGCACATGGTATTTCATAACCAACAGATGGAAATATCAGTAATAAGAAGAAACTCATGATGGTAGTGCTCATGCTTTAGCTAAGACATTTATCTCATATGTTAATCACACTATCTTTCATTCTATTCCCTTTTGTATTCACTTTTTATTTGGAACATTATTGATAATGAAATGATGTGATTTTGTTTGCCTCAAATAAAAAGAAAAAAAAAGTAAGACCAAAATTGATACCTCTGTTTTAATTAAAACCCACGCCCCTGAGTTTCAATTCCACTATCAAAATCCCATTCCCCAACTTTATATCATTAACTAGCAATTTCAAACAAACTATCCATTCCCAAAATAAATCCCATAACATAGACCAAAATTTTAATCTCCCTGTACCTTTCGTTTCGGCTTTAGGGCATTTGGCCAGGGAGGTGCTGGGGTGTGTCTAAGTGTATGTATTGTCTATGTTTTTATGAATATACTTCTACCCAGTAACGTAAGAAAGCTTTAATGAATATACCTTTAATTATTCTGAGAACTTTATTTTTACTCTAAATAAACATTTATGTTATAACAATGCTCAGAAATAAGAAAGAAAAAGCGTGAAACAGAGGTGCAAGAATAATAAAGAAAAGGAGTTCACCAGTTTGATGTTGTGTTCTTGAAGAGAAGATGCTTCCTTTTCACAGAGAAGTTGATAAATAAAAACCCTAATGTGAAAGAAAGAGGAAATAAGACAAGAGTAAGAAAGAAAAATTGAAGTTACAGCTGATGAGTTTTGAGGAAATGTTAAATGTGAGGAGAGGAAATGTAAAATGGAACCTTACCTTCAATATTCAACAGTGCCCTATGTTTGATGTTTGAGGTACCGTGCAATGCTGGTTTGGTTTTGCAAATAGAACTCAAGGGAGGAGGAGGGTAGCTCGCGGATGGCCGTTCTCTGGCTCGCAGTGTATAGGCTAGGGTTAGAGGTCACCGCTGTTGGTGTAAGCTAGGGAGGGAGAGTGAGCTTAGATGAAAATCTCAGCGCGAAAATGAAAAGGGAGGAAGAGGGAATTAAAAATGTAAATAGAAATACACATCGGTTAAAAAAAACTGATGTTGTAAACTTTCACACATCGGTTATCCATAACCGATGTTTAAAATTATATTATTTACTTCCTTATTTTTTTTATTCATTTTTCCACATCGGTTTTAGTAAAAACCGATGTGTAAACTTACACATTTACACATTGGTTACCTTAAAACCGATGTGTTAAAGTATGCATTTTTTAATTTTTAATTTTTGGTTCAATTTTCAACATCGGTTTAAAATAAACCGATGTGTAAAACTTTACAACATCGGTTATGACGAAAACCGATGTTTAAAATTTTGGATTTAATTTCAAAAATGCCACCGCCTCCTTTTCCACATCGGTTTACTTAAAACCGATGTTAAAACTCCGATGTAAAAGGTATATTTTATACTAGTGCTGTATAATGGAAGATCAGGGTAAGGTAGATGGTGGTGTGTCATTGGGGATTTAAATTCAATCAAATCATAAATGAGAAGAAGGGGGTAGAGAACAATTTAAGACAATAGTAGATGGTTTCATTTCTGAATTTATCTCAGGGTCAGAGTTGGTAGATTTACCACTTGTTGGTAGAAAATATACATGGTACCAGGTTCTTCTATGAGAAGCTTGGATAAACTCTTGGGGCTGTTTGTGTTAGTCAAGGAATCCGCTGATCATAATTGTGTTGACCACCGTTCACATTAATTAGTTACCTTCCATCGTCCACACTAATGAATTTATGCATCTACCTTCCACCGTTCATATCAATTTAGGAAGTGACAATTGTAAGTTAATAGATTCATGTATTTCCTAGATCATGTACTTAGGGAATATGTATCACATTTATTTGTCTTTTAAACACAATTTGTAATTAATATTCGAAGTGTATAAAAGTAAACACCATTTTGTTGTGTGGGTAAAACAGACAATACAGACAATTCAGTCAATTGTAACATGGTATCAAAGCTAGAGCCCATCTTCCTGCATATTACCTGTTATGACAATCTTCCTGTGTAACACCTGTTCTTACAGGTATTTGTGGAGGAGGGGTGTTGGAAGTCCCACATCACCTGCCTCAAATCCCGGGGTGTGGTTTAAATACCTGTTGGACAACTCCACTTAACACCAATTGATTTTAGGTTGGAATCTAACATGGTATCAGAGGTGGGTTGAGGCTTTGTCAACTATTGTCTGCTTGATTAATCGCCATCAATATTTTTTCCATGTCACACATCTTCTAATGTTTTTCCACTCTTCCTAACTTTAATTAGGTCTCTCATGCTATAGAATACTATCAACCATGGATTATGTATCTTAGTGCCAGCCCACTTTGCCCCTTCTCGATGCTGACCCACCTCCCGAGCCTGCACCACCAGCACCTCGGAGATCAACTCGCAATTCTCGTCCACCGGATAGGTATGGATTCTCACACAATTCCCTTAATACGACTTTATCTGGTATATCTATCCCTACATGTTATTCACAGGCAGTTAAGGATGTGTTGTATAAAAGCAATGCAAGATGAGTTGCAGGAACTTTAGGAGAATTATACTTGGGATATTGTTCCTTGTCCTCTTGGTATTAAACCCATTGTTCCCTCTCAATTGTTACAAGGCTCGATTTGTTTCTCTAGGTAACAAACATGTATATTGTGTGGATTATGATGAGACGTTTGCACATGTTGTCAAAATAGTTAGTTAGTTACCAAAAACAGTTTAGTTAGTTAGATGACAGTTATGACAGTTATGTTAGTTATGTTAGTTGTTAGTTTCTTTTTCTTCATAGCTTTAGCTTTCTTAAGTTAATCAGCTGATGTATATATATTCAATTGTATTAACTCTTTTTCAGTTTTTCATCAATGAGAATCAAACTCTCTATTCTCTCTGTTTTTCAACTCCATCCAAGTATGGAAATTCAATAGTGAGCTTTTCATGAAGCTTCACACTGCCGCTGTAGTTCTTGTTCTCAGCTCAAGCTCTTGTTCTCAACATGGTATCATTCGCAATTCTTGCTTCCACAAAATCAGATTCTTACATCGTTCTCTAATTCTTTTCACTTCTATCGATTTCTGAATCATCTTGATTCTTTGATTCTTCATAGCCTTAAGCAATCATGGCAAATAACACTGTTCTTGCTGATCCCTTCAATCTTTTTTACTTGCACCCTAACGAAAATCCTGGTGCTGTTCTAGTTTTTGCTCCCCTTGTTGGACCAAACTATCACACATGGGCGAAATCGATGACTCTGGCCTTGAAGTCTAAGAACAAATTACGGTTTATCAATGGTTCTCTTCCAAAACCTGCTGAAGACAGTCAAGAATTTGATGCTTGGGACCGATGCAACACTTTTGTCCTCTCTTGGATTCAACAGGCTTTAGATCCTGAAGTTCTACAAAGTGTATCTGGCTTGGAAACTGCTCAAGAAGTTTGGAATGACTTGAAGTTTCGTTTCAGTCAAGGTGATGCATTTCACATTTCTGATTTACAAGAAGAAATTTTCATGTTCAAACAAGGTGATCTTTCAATTTCTGCTTACTATACTCATCTCAAAGGCCTATGGCAAGAATTTGACAATCTTAGACCAATTCCTTCTTGCTTATGTCAAGTTGTTTGCACTTGCACATTGGTTCCCATTATCAAGAATTATAGAGCTGATGATGAAGTTATTCGATTTCTCAAAGGCTTGAATGAGCAATATTCCAATGTTAAATCACAGATTATGATGATACGACTTTTACCTGATATCAATCAGGTTTTATCTATTTTAATTCAGCAAGAAAGGGAATTTGGTGGTCCCTCTGATGATCCTAAAGTCCTTCTTACTGCTGCTGAGAATCATTGAGGCTACAACCGAAGCAGAGGGGGCAAGTCTGCAGGTAGAGGTAATGGAGGCAGGAAGATATGCACATATTGTAATCGCAGTGGCCATACTGTTGACACCTGTTACAAGAAACATGGTTTTCCTCCTAATTATAAGAGGAACAGTGCCATTAATAACTGCACAGCCCCTGATGACTACACTTCTGATGATGACCATAGCGTTGCTTCACACAAAGAAAGTGTTGATGGTCCGAATCTTGGCTTTACTCCGGAGCAACACAATGCTTTGCTAGCATTGTTACAAAATTCTCATAGTCACAGTACGAATCAGTTCAGTTCTTCTCCAACAATTCCTAAAGTTTCAGGTATTGTTTGTAATATCTCAATTTTTCCCAAAGTCAAATCTTGGATCTTGGACACTGGTGCCACAGACCATGTCTCGTATTCCTTAGATCTTTTTCATAGTTTCAGGAAGATCCATCCAATTTCAGTCAAGTTGCCTAATGGTAACCATATCTTAGCTAACATTTCAGGAACCATCTTTTTCTCAGATAATTTCTATCTTACCAATGTGTTATACATTCCTGACTTCAGTTTTAATCTTGTTTCTGTTTCTAAACTTACTGCCACACTTCATTGCCAATTAACATTCTCTGATTCTCAATGTGTCATACAGGACCTGAACACTATGAAGATGATTGGTGTAGCTAAGGTGCACTCAGGCTTATATGCAATCAATCCCCTGAGTATGATGGTTTTCAAATCTCATTCTGTAAATGTCTTGGACACAGCCAATTGTAATATGTGGCATAGAAGATTAGGACATCCTTCCTTTAATAAACTTGCTATTATGCACAGATCTTACCCTTTCATTCATTGTAATAAAGATAGAATTCCTTGTGATGCTTGCCATCTAGCAAAACAGAAGAAACTACCCTTTTGTAATAGTGTTAGTGAAACATCTCTTCCATTTGATATCATACATGTTGATATTTGGGGTCCTTTGTCTATCCCATCTATGTTTGGCCATCGCTATTTTCTAACCATAGTTGATGATAAAAGTAGATTTACTTGGTTGTTTCTAATGAAAAAAAAATCTGAAGTTCCTTCTCTAATAAAAAAGTTTGTTCAAATGGTTTATACACAATTTGACAGAAAGATAAAATGCATAAGATCTGATAATGGTAGAGAGTTTTCTCTCCATGACTTTTATCAAACAAAAGGGATTCTACACCAAACATCCTGTGTGGAAACTCCACAACAGAATGGCATTGTTGAAAGAAAACACCAACATCTTCTTGGCATTACTCGAGCTATCTTGTTCCAAGCCAAACTACCTAAATTCTTTTGGAACTTTGCAGTAGCTCATGCTGCTCACCTGATCAATAGACAACCATCACCATATCTTAGCAACAAATCCCCATATGAAGTTTTGCATAACAAACTTCCTGACATCTCTAATCTAAAAATATTTGGTTGTTTATCTTATGCAAGTACTCTCTCAGCTAACAGAAAGAAACTGGATCCTAGAGCTAGAAAATGCATATTTCTTGGCTTCAAGTTTGGAACCAAGGGATTTCTTTTGTTTGATCTCAAAAATAGAGAAACTTTCCTTTCTAGACATGTGCAGTTCTATGAAGACAGGTTTCCCTACATTGAAACTGAACCTACAGCAACACGACAATGTACTCCTAATGCCAATCCTCTTCTCCAATATGACCCTTTTTCTGACACTTTCCACACAAATTCTCGACAGCAAACTGATCCTAATCCTCCACCACCTGATATCAATCCAACTTCAATTTAACAAGACCTTATTCCAGCTCCTCCTCCACCAAGACAGTCCAAGAGACTAAGAAGACCACCTGCATACTTGTAGGAATATCATTGTTCCCTCCTGAACACAGCTGCTACACCATCATCATCTCAGTCACAGGTCAGGTATCCTCTATCTACTTTCATTCCTTACCATAACCTGTCCAACACACACAAACATTTTTCATTAGCCATTTCATCCTGTTCTGAGCCCAACAGCTATGCAGAAGCTGTGAAAAATGAGAATTGGAACAATGCTATCAAAGCTGAGTTGTCAGCTCTAGAAAAGAACAAGACTTGGGTCCTCACCACTCTTCCACCAGGGAAGCACACTATAGGTTGTAAATGGGTTTTTAAACTCAAACATAAAGCAGATGGCACAATAGAGAGGTACAAGGCACGATTGGTAGCTAAAGGCTACACACAAACTTGTGGCATTGATTATCTAGAAACATTCAGTCCTGTTGTGAAAATGACTACAATCCGGGTTCTCCTTGCACTTGCTTCTTCTCAGCAGTAGCACTTGCATCAATTGGATGTAAACACAACATTCCTCCATGGAGATTTACATGAGGAAGTCTACATGATTCCCCCTCCAGGTCTGCATATGACTGATTCATCAATGGTCTGCAAGTTACAAAAGTCCCTTTATGGACTAAAGCAGGCCAGTAGGCAGTGGAATGCTAAACTTTCTCAAGTCTTAATAGCATCTGGATATTCTCAGTCTATGGCCGACTACTCTCTCTATGTTAAAGCTAATGGTGCTTCTTTTAAAACAATACTTGTTTATGTTGATGATTTGATATTGGCAGGCAATGATTTAACTGAAATCAACAATATGAAACAGCTTCTTGATGACAGGTTCAGCATCAAGGATCTAGGACAGCTAAAATTCTTTCTTGGCTTTGAGATTGCTAGATCTAAAAAGGGAATTAGTTTATACCAAAGGAAATATGCACTTGGTCTACTCCAAGATGTAGGGCTGTTAGAAGCAAAGCCATCATCTACTCCCATGGATTGCAAAGCAACACTACATAACAGTTGTGGTGAACTTATTTATGATCCTAGCACTTATCGAAGACTGGTGGGAAGACTGATATACCTGACACACTCTCGGCCAGACATAGCATTTGCTGTAAGTAATCTAAGTCAGTTCCTACAAAGCCCCACCACAATACATTACCAAGCAGCTTTGCGAGTACTTAGATACATTAAGGGAGCACCTGGCAAAGGATTATTCTTTCCTGCAGATTCTGTTATGGAGTTAAAAGGATTCAGTGATTCGGATTAGGCCACATGTCAAGACACTCGCAGATCAGTTTCTGGTTTTTGCTTCTTCTTAGGTTCCTCACTCATTTCTTGGAAGAGCAAAAAGAAAACTACAGTATCTAGATCATCCTCCGAGGCCGAATATAGAGCATTAGCCCAAGCCACTTGTGAAGCTCAATGGTTGTTGTATCTTCTGCATGATCTGCACATTCCAAAACAACAAGCCACTATTTTTTGTGACAACCAATCGGCACTACATAGAGCAGCCAATCCCGTGTTCCATGAAAGGACCAAACACATCGAGATTGATTGCCACATTGTTAGGGAGAAAGTTCAGTCTGGTATTTTGCATCTCTTGCCTATCTCCACTCATGCTCAACTAGCTGACATACTCACTAAACCTCTTGCACCTGGACCCTTCAATCTCCTATCATCCAAGCTTGGCATGTTGGATATCCACCTTCCAGCTTGCGGGGGGGTGTCAAAATAGTTAGTTAGTTACCAAAAACAGTTTAGTTAGTTAGATGACAGTTATGACAGTTATGTTAGTTATGTTAGTTGTTAGTTTCTTTTTCTTCATAGCTTTAGATTTCTTAAGTTAATTAGCTGATGTATATATATTCAATTGTATTAACTCTTTTTCAGTTTTTCATCAATGAGAATCAAACTCTTAATTCTCTCTGTTTTTCAACTCCATCCAAGTATGGAAATTCAACAGTGAGCTTTTCATGAAGCTTCACACTGCCGCTGTAGTTCTTGTTTACAGCTCAAGCTCTTGTTCTCAACACATGTGGTTAAAATGACCACCGTCAGAAATGTCCTTGCTATTGCTGCTTCCAAGGACTGGTCTCTCCACCAAATGGATGTGAAGAATACATTTCTTCATGGTGATCTGACAGACGATATTTTTATGACTCCTCCGGGCTAATTCTCATCCTCTGAAGGTGTGTGCAAGCTCAAATATTCTCTATATGGTTTGCGCCAGGCTCCACGAGCATGTTTTGAGAAGTTTTGGTCTATTGTCCTTGGGTTCTCCTTTACTAGAGCAAGTATGACCCTTCTTTGTTCATCCATAACACGGAGCAAGTACCAGATTAATTGGCGCAAGGGTGTGTTGATAGTTGCACTGGTTGATAGTTGGTCAGTCTCTGCAGGTGGGGTGACTGTAATATTCTTGATTTAGTGTTATGTGGAGGAAACCTTTTGTACACTACTAAAGCAAAGTGGAAACTGCAAGGATACTTTTCTCTGCATCTTGCAAAGCTAATGTAGAGGCTTAAAGGTGAAGGAGGCTAGTTATGAGACTCTCTTTGTATAGAAAAATCGAAGTTGTTATTCATTGCCTGTTGTTTCTGATCAAGTCAAATCTACTGATGTTATTTCATTCATGGCTATAATTGTATCAGGCTTGGTGTAAAGCGTTACTTCTTAGTTGGTTATGCAAGGTGTGCAAGAATACTATATGGAATTAAAATTGGTATAGATCTTAGCAAAAGGCTTGGACATATAGATAAAGTAATTTATTTTGCTTTTATCTTTTGTTCTGTTTTGGTGGCTTAGTATTTATGTTTTGCTGCATTATTTTTTGTAGCAACATCTTGTATACTTCGGTGCAAGCTCTCCTCTTAGTGCATCTTGTCCTATTTGGCTTGTTGTGTCATTCTTTAGTTAATTCATTGGTTCATAAAAAAAATAATAAAAATTTCACATTTAGAAACATAGAATTGCCATTGTTATCTTGGTTTGAAAAATAGGGCTTGTTATGGCGCCTGAACGTGATGATACATATGCAGACCATTCTGAATTACCTTCATGTATACATATCATTGTTATCTTCGTGTTGTTGTAAATTTAGGTTAATGATGAGTTCGTGTGTGTTATATGGAGTAACATGGCACAAGAGATCAAATCCTACCAAATTGTATAATTCTTTGGTTAAGCAAAAAGTACGTATGGATCGGGGATTTGTACAGGAATGAGAGGAAAAATATAACTAAGCAAGAAATGAATATAAGTTGAAAATAAAGAAGGGAAGGGTGGGAAGTCATTAGTCCTCTCTTGAGATCTTCCCTCTTTAAAATCTCTCCTTTTCTGGACCATTTACTACGTCTCTATAGTGTTCCTTCTGGATCAATTTTATAATTCTTTGTACTTGCTACCAAATCCACCTTCACCAAACTTTTTGACTTGCTTGTGTGCTCATTTTCTTTTAGTATGTTCCTTACCACTTACATTTTAGGGTTTTAATTGAGAGTTGTGCTAATTTAAAGCAATACTTATAAATTGGATTAAGTTACATTGGGGCATTGTACCTAATACTAATGAGCGAGTAAATCCATTATAAGAGAATATCCACCAAATCAGTGTTGATAGCATAAAGCTATCATGAATATTTGTTTTTAAATTGGGTGACAAAGTTATAAGTCTCATGTAAAGTAAATAAGTAAGTTCAATGCGATAATTAAATCATGATGTCCGTCATGTGCCGCTATATTCGGTGACAGTGGAGAATAAAATATTAAATTATGGTTAGAGTAACATTATATTTATCACGAGAAAATATGTCCAATATAACCATAATTGTAGTCATGATATGACTATGGAACCTTTTAAAAATTGTAATTTATGATTAAAATTGCCATTGTGAACTAAAATTTAAAACCATAGTGGAGTGTGGCGAATGAAATATTTGACTATTACTTATTATTAAGTTTGGACGGTGTGGACCGTTGGACGGTGCAAAATTAAGCACATGTATCCCACATGTTAGGAAATAGGTAGCATTAATCTCAATACTTAGGAAATAGCTAGCATTAATCTCATTGTAAATATAAAATTGTATTTATTCCTAATTAAGTTATATATCAAAGAATACCGAGTAAATTCAACTCATGCAATTCACAAACTTTAGTCTTTGAACTTCTTACATGGTATCAAAGTCAACACTAAAGCCGGTATCCTAAACCGTACCTTGCAACTACCATGGCAGAAGTTGAACAACCAAAACCTGACAATCCAGAACAGTCAAAATCTGATACTCCTAAAAGAACACCGTCACCTTATGATCTGAATTCGAACAATAACCCTGGCAACGTGATTACCCAGGTGAGACACCCCGTTGTGCCTCATTGTATTATTAAATTAAAACCTTATTATCTATTTACTGAATCACGTGCTTATCGTTGAAAATACATAAAAATTAAAACTTAATTAATAATCATATAACTTCTGCAAATATAAAACATTCCAAAGTTATATTACATAAATACACACATAATTATCCTTTATTTTACACAACACTGTTTAGGGTATTCTCTCAGTAGGATCCCGCACAGTTATTTATACAAACTGCTTATAACTAGTAGAAAGTAAAAATGTCTTTTATGACCACTGGACCTAAACTTACTACACTATACTATTAGGATCCGTAACTTGTTCTCCAGCATTAGTCTCATACGGAGTGTCATCCAACTCCTCAGCAACCTCCGTTTCATACAGGGTTCCATCCATCTCCTCGGCAACATATTCTTCCATCGGGTCTTCTAACGTAGTAAAGTAGACATACACAAAAATACAGAAATAGGGAGATAAGAAACATTTCTATCATCATAAGCGGAAAAAATTCATAGCATATAATACAATAATAGTCATAAACATACATCACTCACAATCTACAACTATCCATACTTTGTAACATCATCCTCTACCCTCCAACTCATGCAGCTAAACCTTTATGCTGATGTGGCCACCACTAATCCTGTCACACATCCCTCGTTAGGAATGTCAGTCAGTCGTCCAAGTGACGCGTTCCCAACTCCGATGTACATTCTCATCCATGGTGAGAATGCTCATGCAAAACAATGACACTATAGCTGCACAGTACTGTCGGTGCACACCCTGGTTCTCTCTCTCATCTCTATCAAGGGTGCTCATGCATAGCAATGACACTATAGTTTCACAACTTAACTTCTAATTTGGAACAGTCCACGAGAACTTCGGACCTCGTGTATCTCAAATACACGGTTATGAACAACAATGCAACATATGATTCTCACTGACTTTTATCAATAACAACCTAGTGCCTCAAGATTTCCTCATAACCTCCACTTACATTCTAAATCACATCACTTCTATAAAATAATAGCTAGGCACCTCTAATTTATATTCAAGCTCTCACCCCAAACAAAATACCTCCGAGCAACATATATCTTTACTTAAAATTTAACTAAGCAATTTATCAAACCAGACAGATCATGCATAACATAGTAATCAATAAAATATTCAAACATCAAAACAAAACGTCACATGCAATAGAGTACCTCAACAGCGTATCACAAACAGTCAATAATAAATAATTCAAACATCCTCAATATTATAAAATTAACCTAAGGCGATAAACCTACAATTCCCATATCGTCATTGATAAAGCCGAAAAGATTCCAATGCGATTTTGTCGATTACTCGACCACTAGTAGGATTTATGTCGCCCTACACCATTATTATAAATTATATACTACTTATGAGTTCCGACAATGTAATGGTTCTTTCTCCTACCTAAGTTACCACCAGAAACACGAAATCGACGATCCTTGATATCCCGCCACGAGTTACCAAAACCACCATCAACCAAATTAACAAATTAATCAAACAAATCTAAATATGACCATATGGGGCTAGGTTCGGCCAAGCCATAAAAATAAGGCTAGGGTTATTTTCTTAATCCAATCTTTTAGATACTAATTCCCAAAGTGTTAACTAGCATAGATTAAGTGTTAATAGTTAAGATTGTAAAAAATAATCCTTTAACCAACTAGGTTAGGGTTTTGGCCTCAATGAGAAAAATAGGTTAGAAATTCCTTTTGCTCACAAACTCTTGGATCTATAACCTACACAACTTAGTTAGTTCATACAAATCATGATCTAGTTAAAGATTGAAGAAAACTTATTTTGCTCACATGAACACAAATTCAACCGACAAGGATAGAAAATAGGGCTAGGAATTTCTTTTGATTTCAAGTTTCTAGTTATAACAATTATAGGTATTAAAGAGTAAAGATCAAGTGTCATATTGTAAAAATTGAACAAAACTTCCATTGCCTAAAAATATATAGATTCGGTCTTCAATAGATAAATAGGAAGGAAAATGATTTTGATTACATACTCTTAGATGATGATAGTAGAGGACATATTAAGATCATAGAAATTAGTTTCACATTAAAATGATTTTTCTACAATTTTCTAGAAATATTTGAAATTATAGATACAAGAATGAAAAATTCATGAAAACTTGACGATCATGACTTGGAAACAAGAAAAACAATGAAGAACATGATGTTTATTTATTAAGAAGAGTAAGGTATACTTCTTAGATGTAGGAAAATTGAAAGGAATGGATCAAGTCCTTCACAAAATTGCTTAAAGTGTTCTTGAGAAAAGAAAATGAAGAAAATGAAGAAATGAGTGAAGGGGGTCAAGGCTATGGTTTGGGGGGTTTTATAGGGGAAATTTTAGGTCTTGTTTGGTTCTTAGCAATTTAATTAATGGGTTTTGTGAATATTAAATAATATAATAGTTAACTATGGTTAATAATTAACTTAACTAGGGTTACTTTGCTAACTATGGTTAATAAATATGTGGCTCACAGTTAGTGGAGGGTGTGGCTGATTTTAGACCACACAAACTAACCATGGTTCCTTAACCAAGGTTAAAATCTAACTTAACTTTGGTTAGGTTATGCTAAAAGGGCATTTTGGTCATTTCACCTAAATTTACATTTAATGCTTGGTGAGTCATGGTGTTGACTCACCCCAAGACTCAGATCCTCCGGTGTCCGGTTTTGTCTCTGCACCTCCCTTCTCGACTCTGTCGGTTCCCCGATTAGGGTTTTACGCCCGTATAAAAGCGTAATATTTCGTTTTCGACTGAAAGTATTCAAACTAACCAAACTCGTTGGAAATATGATTTAAATATAAACCATTTCGTTCATGAGTCAAAATTAGGTTTTATGATCATTAAGATCTTGCTGTCAGTGAAAATACCGACTGTTTTCCGTTCGAACTTTCACCAAAATTCGCCTGAATACACATAATATTTTATTTCTGATAAAAATTTTGGAAATTAGACTTCCTCATGGGCAAAATATAAAAAATCTACAAATTTCAGTTTTCGGGCCAAATTAGGGTTTTCTGTCAGTATAAAATTATACTGTCAGTTAAAAAAAACGCAGACTGATTTTCGTCTGAGTTTTAAACTCAAATTTTAACCAGAGCTTCCTAATGTAGAGTAAGTTCCAGATATGATTTTTTTCTCTCCAAAATCATTTCCTAAGTCTCAATTAAAAATATAAATAAATATATTTTTAATATTAAAATAAATGTAATTAAAAACAGTACATTACACCGAGTGCAGTTGTGTCACATACCAGTTTTAGAAGCGGGATAATTATTATTAAACTGTTCAATTTATT
Source organism: Sophora flavescens (assembly GCA_030762895.1). Classification (NCBI taxonomy): domain Eukaryota; kingdom Viridiplantae; phylum Streptophyta; class Magnoliopsida; order Fabales; family Fabaceae; genus Sophora; species Sophora flavescens. The sequence continues at coordinate 190,240,039 of CM061062.1, read as the reverse complement.
TTGTACAGTGATAATTATTTGTGTTTGATAATTATAAAATGATATTTTATAATTTTGTTTCAAATTATATTATTTGGCTAAGAGATATTTTAGTAAGAAAATATAATTATTTTGAGATTTATAAAGGGTAAAATTTATTTTATGATAGTACCTAACTCTAAGATATCACAAATATTTTATTTATTTCAAAAAGCTGATTTTATTAATTTGCTAGTCACACCCTCTATTTTACTATGCATACCCCTCTCCTCTCTTAAATAAATCATGAAGACTCTCCCTCACTCTCACTTTCCATTCTCTCTTCTTCTTCTTCCTCCTCCTCCTCCTCCTCTTAGTCCTCCTCCTCCTCCTCCTCCTCCTCCTCCTCCTCCTCCTCCATCAACTCACACCTCACACCTCACCGCCACTGCTCACCACCCCAGTCGCCACCATCTCTTCCTCTCCTTGTTTAGTAAGTGTTTACCCCTAGTTTCTTCTAGATTCAAGAAAAATCCCCAAATCAATTTTGAAACCCTAAATCAAACAAGAAGGACAACATGCAAGACCTCTGGCTTCCTTCAAATAAAATTTCGAAAACTGAAGAACAAGTCAGATTAGGAAGCACAGGGAGATCAACACTCACCACCTTCAATTCGCTACTTGGTTATGTGAGTTCTTGTTGTTTGTAACATTGGGTAACCATAAATCCCAATTAATTGTTTGATTGTTTAAATTGCTTTGTAGAATGTTTGTTCTGAACTGATATATGCTTTGTAACAATGGGGTTTTGATTTCATGTTGTGGTTTTGGATGAAAAATTTTCAAGGGACTGTCAAATCCTTCAAACCCGTAATGCACCCCTGTTAGTGTTTCATCCATAACTTCCTCTACAGGGATTATTTCAAAGTAATTTTTGTACCATTAGAAAGTAGACTCATTTGCCTTCGAAATGGGCTCTGGAATGGTTCAATTTAATTAAGTATAAAAGGCGAAAAATGACATGCAAGTTACTGTTGGTACTGAAAACTCTGGACTGATATTGTTGTAGTATTTAAATTGTAGTAAATTGTACAAATATTGGATTGAGTTAAATCATGTTTTAATAGAAAATAGACTTAATTTTTTTATAATTTAGGCTCTGAAAGTTCTAATTTTGATGAAGGTTTTGTGGAGAAAACCCAGTTCCAAGTTGCTGCAAATTCTGTTTACATAACTGTGAGCATATGGTACTTGAATTATGTGGAATAGATTTCTATGTGTTTTAATTCTGTCCAACCATGAAATAAATGTATATGTGCAATTGGTATGGTGTTCTTCGTGGCTGTATGATCTAACTTAGTGGTTGTTGCATGGTGATTTGGTCGGTATGAATTGCAATATGAAGGTGTGACATTTCCATTTGTGTTATGTCTTCACTCTTTGCCTTTTTTTGCATGTTTAATGAAGTTATCATCTTGGTATGGTTGATGAATATTTAATGCATTTGACTTCCATTAGAGAAGAGTATGAGAAAATGAATCATAGCATGACATTAAAAACTTAAAATGGTCTATGTTTAGTGAAACTTAAGGTTTCAAAACTATTCTAGCCATTATTTAAGGCCACAATATTCTTGTGCGTGAGATGTTAAGTCCTTCATTTTTTTGGAGGCTAGGATATGGTACTAACAATTAAGGGACGCCTAATTGTTGTCATAGAGCTCTGACTGCCATATCAACCAGTTTAAACTACGCGTGCCTTATTTCCGCTCACACTTGAGGTACCTAGTAAAGGTTTCTTTCCTTAAAATGTCTATGCTTAGATTCACATTCAGTAAATAACTCAATCCAAGTAAGGACCCAGTAGAAAGAGCTGGTGATGAAAGGGTGAGTTATAAGAGAATAATTCCGTAGTGGTATAAAGTTGAGTAGTCCTACTTTAGCCTGCTTTAGTCCACGGAGTGCACACCTGGCAAAATGGAGAGGTAAGTTGGCTATGAGAAACTTTACCACTACGTGAGGTTAATTATGATATGTGTGCATATGAGTAAGTATGTATAACTCAACGAGGACAATTAAACATAATATATTGTTTACTAATATGCTTTGCTTGAAGCAGGAACTCATTGAGATTCATTTCTCACTAGGCTCCTCTTTGTTTCAGATAACAGGTACATATTGGAAACTGATAAGCAAGTTTGGGAAATTGCTTGACAGTCACCCAATAGTGTCCCAAGATACGTTAGTTTTCACAGCCGGATCAAAGTTGGAGTCTTACTAGGAGTCAATGTTTACATTGAAATTGAATTGTTGATTAGGTGCTAAATGGTTATTTGTATTAAATTAATTCCAATTATATGTTCAACTCTACAAAAATATCTTGTAGAAATTTGTTTCACTTATTTTCAAAATTTCCTATGTTCAACTGTTATTCCTGATGTTATAACCATGTTTATATATTATTACTCAGTAGTATCCTTGCGAAAGTTGGGATATTACAAGTTGCGAGGTGAAAACTCTGAAGAATGGGCTTGGGCTATCAAGATCTCTTTGCGAGCTCGTAGAAAGTGGGATTTTATTGACCGAACCGTTGAACAACTGAAGGAAGAATCCTCTGAGATAGAGGATTGGTGGACTGTTCAATCCATGTTGATATCATGGATTTTGAACACTGTTGAGCCTAGCTTGCGCTCGATGATATCATATATGTAACATCTATCTCGGGCGCTACATTGTCTATGACATTGTTGCAAAATCATTTAACACAAAAAATAAATTTTCTGAAGATACGGGTTTATTTTTCGCTATTCCTTTTCGCAAATAAGAAATGAGATAATACTTAATACTTATTAACATTTCTCCCAACCATTAACAGACCTAAAATATATACATCCATAAAAATGAGAAAATAAGTGGTAAATAATCATACATTCTCCGTGTCTACATAATACCTTCATAAATTCTTTCAAAAGATAAAAGTCATGTAAAGACAGAAACAACTACAGGCGGAAATAACAACGCCATTAAAAATAACATGACCAAGAAAAACATAAATAACCTTGGACACGCAGCTCCATAAAACTAGCCCAAAACATCGGGACTCATTATGCTGGCCTGTAAAAAATGATGACGAGGTGTCATCATTGTATAGATAACAACTGAGGACAATACATCGTCACACTAGGATTGAGCTCTCACATCTACCATATACTGATCCCTGAAGATGCGTCTTCATGACCGGTCCGTCTCATATCCAAAGGTGCCTATGATAATGAAGCAGTACTATTGTCTTCGTTGCAAAATATAAAATAAACAGAAGACCAGAAAACACAAAATGAGGTAAGATCCCCATTCATCAGACATATAAAGCAGACATGTAGTGGTACGACCCACATACATGTTACAACATACATATATCCATATTATCTTCCATTCTCATTCCGCAGATCAAAACTCCAAGAATATACAATACCAACCTAAACGGTAAGCTTATCAAGCATACCAGACACGGTTTGTCCACTGAGGGACAAGAATAGAGTTAAAACTGATTGAAACTGTATAGTCCCATACCTACACAGCCTCAAGGAATTCTCTATCCTAACTCTGGAGCTAATTGACATTTTGGAAAGGAAATGGTTAGTACATGTTTCACATACACCCACTGTAACACCCCGGTTTTAACTATTCTTCAATAATAGTAAATATGTGTATATGTTTATTTTTATGTGATTTGGTTTGAGTAATTTTAATTACTCATTTAAAATTTATTTTTGAGTGCGTTAATACTGTCTTATGTCAGTGTAGGCATGATTACTAGACAATAATATTATGTTATTGTCACTAGTAGTATTTGTTTATAAAAAATATTTTAAATGTTATGATTGAAAGAAAATTATTTTTCTATTTGACTCTATTTAATTTTAGATTTGAAAATATGTTGGTTTAAAATTAATCCTAGATTAAATTTTGGACCGTTGATTTTCTTAGTTGATCAGTTCAACTATCAATCTTGACTCTAATTTAAATTTTGAAATCATATTTTTGTCACACATTATTTTTAGATCTAAAATCCAAAAACATGTTTATTTTTAGGCTCGGTATTTACTACTCATTTTTTACCTACTACTATTAATCAAAAATTTTCTTCCTTCCTCTCCACTTTGTTACGCGCACGGAACCCCCCACTTCTCTTTATTTTTCTTCTTCACAAGAACAGAAACACACATCTCGTTCTCTCCCTTGGTTGTCACCTTCTCTCCTCCTTCACTCTTTCTCAGACCATGACCCCTCCACCTGCAGCCACCATCCGGCAGCGCGACGCCACCGTAGGGACGCTGTTCGACCGCTGCTCGATGCGAAGAAGACCAGCACACGTTCCCAGCCTTTGTCCCGCATGTCACTCCGCCTTTATCCGCCCCGGGAAGCTAGTTTCTGCCCTCACCAAGGGAGAAGATGGTCGCACACCTCCGCTCGCTGCCATACATGTATTGTTATGTTTTGTTCCACTTCTGACCGCCGCCATGCCGTGCGAACGGAGCTCCACAGTTCGGGGTCGTTCGCCGTCGTGCCGGAGCGTGCCATTGTCACCATCTTTCATCTCCTTTGGTGAGTTGTTCCCCTCTTTTTCATTCTTTTTCAATTTTCCCTAAATTGATTTGGAACCCTAAGTTGCCATTTCAAACCCTACTTGTTAAATTAGAAACTAAATCCTTAAATTGATGGTATTGATTTCCAATTGGATATGTCAATTTCAAATTCCCTATGCTAATTGCTCAAATCCTCTTTAAATTTGGATTCCCCCAATTTCACTCAAAACCCTAAATTTTCATTTTTCTCTAATCATGAAATTGATTATGTTTTAGTGTAATTAAGGCTCTTGATTGATGATTTCTAAGTTCAATTTCATGATACTCTAATGAAATCAGATTTTCACCAATTTTGTTTAAAACCTTAACTTCCCAATTTGAAACATTAGTCAAATTATGTTGATTTCTCAAACTTGATTATGTTTTAATGTGATTAAAGTTGTTAATTTATGATTCCGTAGCCTAATTTCATATTGATTTGATCAAAATTGGTTTTCCTAAATTCCTAGTGAACTCCAAAACCCCAATCGGTTCTTAAGTGAAAACCAATATTGTTTCCCTAGTTGAATCAATTATTTAAGTTGTATAAACTTATATTTTGGGATGATAATTTCTGATTTGTATTGTGTTGGATATTTGTTTTTATGATGGCCGATTTTCCATCTATGTGTATGTGATTGTCATAGGGTAAAAGGTTGGAGCTGTCTTGGAATTTCCTAAGTGCGTGGCCAAGTGTTAGAGTAATCCGGAGCATCATGTCAGTTGAGGTGTAATTTGATGCTACTTCGTTGTGAAGGAAACAAAATGTTGGAACGTCAAAAGACTGATCTTTAGTTCTTCTGCTACAGGTAAGGGGAGATTTCCTGAGGGATTTTCGGTAACTGCATGCTATTTGTGTGTCGTATTTGAGTTTATCTGTTGTGATGTGTGGTGTCAAATTAATTAAGTTGTTATATGACTGTTATGGGGTTTTTAATGTTTTTTGTGAAAACATGATTAAACTGTGATGTAAGGATATCTGCTATATATGGATTATCTGTTGGTTGGTTGATTGACTGAGAAGCCTGACATTGGTCAGTGCTCAATTAAATTAAAGATAAAAGCATTGAAAAAGCTTGAGGAGAAATTTAAAGGATTTGATTTATGGAAGAAAAATATTGAAAGTATTTATATTTGATGGTGTTTTGGAGAAAAGAGTGATTTATGAGTAAATAGTGAGGACGACATCTTGAAAATATTTCAGTTACGTTGTCTTTTCCAAACAAATTCAAAAATAATTTTATTAAAGTGTTGGAGAAATTACTTTATTATGAAAGTCATGTTTTGACCTAAAAACGTTTTAAAACGGCAAACGACGGACAATTCCGTCAATATTTACGAAAGTATTTCTTAAAAAGGGTAATATTGAGTAATACTGAGAATTTGTCTCAAATGAGGTTTCCAAGTTCAAATTAATGAGTTTTGAACAAAGTGAGTTTTAAGGGATTTTTGACACGTTTACAAAACGAATTTCCAACGTAAAAGGATTTTCGGTAAACAACGAGTTATTTCCGTCAACTTGGATAAGTTGAGGAAACTTTGGTTTTGTTTTGTATTTCATAGAACGAAAATGGTTTAAACAAACCTAGAAGCCGAGACGTCGGGGTTCTAGTGTTCTACGATATGGGCTCGTGGTCCGAAAGGTGAAGTTATGGACTAAATGTCCTATAAACCGTATATTTGGTTTTGTGCACTAAAATCTATGTATCTAAGACTGGTGCATCGGTCTAGATTTTGTGATTTACACACTTTTGACTTGGAGTCAATTATGGTTTGAAAGAGGTATTAAACTTGACAGTTAAAAATGGTGATGTGGTCGTGAGACTTTTAGCTCCGACACATAAATATTGAACACAAAGAAAACAACGAGAACAAAACTTTTTACATGCATTTCAGGGCAGACGTGCCTTAGCATAGGACTTTAATGCTTGATGGCAAGTATTCATGACGGTTGCATCACTATGCCTTGATGGATATATGACCACGAAAACCATGTGCTATATGTAGTCACCACTTTGCCTCGTTTTGGATTGTGATATGGTTATTTGAACTTTGCCATATTTGGCACTGATTCTACCTTATTTGGCAATTGGAGCCTGATCAGCTCATTTATTTGTTGGTTGGAGCTCCGGAGATTAGGTATCAAAGTTAGTTGATGAATATTGAAGTGTCATGGTTTTTAAAATGGTTACGGCTGTCGGGTATGAAACCCTTTGATAAATATATTGTTTATCTTTGAATATTCATGTTAAATGGTATTTGAGAGTCGTGCATGTGGTTATCGTGTTTAAATCCATATATTGGCATCTCACCCTTGCATGTATATGTTTTTCTGGTTTTGCTGTTGTACCTTGGTACACGCGTACAGAAGATGCAGAAGAGGTTTCTAGTTTCGCTCGGGGATATTATTTCCAATCCCAGAAGAAGTATAATTTTAGGTATAATGGTGAGAACCATAGGGGTCTTACCAATGAATATCTTTTAGAACGACTAGCTTAGGTTGTGAGATGACGTTGATTAATGTTAGTATTATGTTTATGGCTCGGAGAGCCTTTATTTTGATGGAATGTAAATGGCTCGGAGAGCCTTTCTTTTGGAGGAAAAATTTAAAATCTTTCATTTTGGTCAGGTATAGTGTGTTTATGTAAATATTTTCAGAAAAATACCATCTTGATGTTTTTTTTTGTATGACTGAACTTCTGGGATGAAAATAGAAATATTTCAGCAGGTGTTTTCATTTTGGGACGTTGGAATTACAGAGGAGACTCTGTCAAAATTTTTGTAAAAATATTCTAGCTTTTTATTCAAGTACATTTCTAAAATAAATAGGTTGTCAGGCTAGGTTTGTAAGTCTGTACGCCGGTCACGGCTTAGGTTTTGAGTCATATGATAAATGGTATATATGACCATACAATGATAGATGAAAATGTGGTGTTACTATTTTAAATTAGGTTTAAATTTTACCGTAAATGCATTTAACAAATTTTATAACCAAGTTTTATGACCTAAAGTAAATAAATTTCCGAAAGTAACCAGCAAATTTCTTTTTAATTTATTTCCGCACGTGTTTACAAAGTAATGTCCAAGGGGGTGTTACACCCACCTCAACCACATGTGTGGCTATCATGGCACATAAGACTTAGATCATAATGTACGTACAATCATAATAACATGTGATCTCAAACTCTCTGTAAAACATCGGGCTCTTTATGAAACCTTTACAATTGGGAAGCTCGGCTTCCTAGGCACAACGACCTTACTGAACATAGTATCAACTATGTTTGGGCAAAATTATCGGAATACGTCCAATTGGTCTATCCACCGGATAACCTAGTGATTCCACCGGAACCCATTTGATGTCAATCTCTGACGAATGATATTCTCGGGTCCGAATCACCAGTCCTTCTATAACACCCCGATTTCTCTGTCTTTCTATAACAGTAAATTAAAAACCAGAGAATGATTTTGGATAAACTAAAATCATTGTCTTGCTCTACCTTACCGTAGAAAGTCACGGTAAAATTTTTGGTTGAAAATTCAGACGAAAGCCGGTCTGCATTTTCACTGACAGTAAGAATTTACTGAGCAGAAAACCTAATTTTGACTCGTGAACGAAACGGTTAGTGTTTTTGTCGTGTTTCCAATGATCTTGGTTATTTTTGAAAAGTTTCGTTCGGGAATAAAATAAAATATTTTATCCGACCGAAATCTTCGAAAAATACAATCGGAAACTGTAACCGGATAAGCAACGAAGCAGAATAGAGAGCTGAGAAGGTGGAGGAGACTTGTTGGAGATGAAGTGACTTGATGGGTGATGACTAAGGTCACATCACAAAGAAATCATCATTACACTTTTTGAAATTTACTATATTTTAATCCAAAACTCCTTAACCCTTCACTTTTTTATCCAAACACTCCTTAAGGAAAACTTGGAGCCCAAGCTCATTTCCCCTCTCTCATCTCCACTGCCTCACACCCTTATTTCCTATGAATACACTCATTTTTTTCATTCTCCATTTTACACACTCAAAACTAAGAAAAACACTTACGAAGTTTCATTTGGTTTCTTCTTCAACTTCAAAGAGTTTATCATTTCTATCCATTTTCTTCAAGCTTCAAGGGTAACATTTTCTTCCTCTACTTATGTAAGTTCTTCCATTTCATTTACTTGATGAGTTATGCTTTGTTTTTCTAGTTGTTGTCCCTAAACTTCTAAAATCTCTAGAAATTAGTAGAAAAATACGTTTAAGTTGAAACCAATTTCTATGAACTCATAATGACCTCTATATTGTTTATCTAAGATCATGCATCAATTAAATTTTCCTTCCCTATTTTCCTTAGAAGGCCGAACCTATGTTGTTGTTGAGCAAGGAAGTTTTGCTTCAACTTTTGAAGAATGATCATTGATTTGGACTCTTTTGTACCTTTTGTTGTTAAATCTAAAAGCTCAAAAAGTTTGAAAATCCCTAGCCTATTTTATGTGTCATGGCTGAAACCTTAAGCTTGTGCTTAGAGGAGTTTTTGTTCCATCTTTGTTAAATGATCATTGTTTATGAATCTCTAATACTTAAGGATCATTAATCCATGAGTTTGAGAAATTTTAAAAATCTCTAACCTTACTTTTGTACCTTGGCCGAACCTATGCCTTAGTTGGATGAGATGTTTTTGATTGTTTTTAACTTGTGTTATGTGTTGGAATCTTTAGACTTCCGTCGGGAAGCAGGCTGAGGAGGATCGTTACACGCAACCGAGAACAAGGAACTTTGCTTGTTTTGGAACGAGGTAAGAAAAGATTGCCTGAGGGATGTTCCAATAGCCGTATGCTATTAGTTGTGGTCCATGATGTGTCCTGAGTCTTGTTGTGATTTATTTTAGTTATTTGATGTCATTGAACTGTCTGTTTTAAATGCCTGAGCTTTATGACCTATTTGAAAATGTGTTATAGCTTTACTATATGGCATGAACTATATTAACTGTTATGATATTGATGTGGAAATATTACTGTTGTTGATTGATGTTTGAGAAGCCTGACATTCGTCGGTGCTCAATTAATTATTGAGATAAAAGTCTTAAAAGCCTTACGAGAACTTTGAACACAAATACGTTATTCTTTTTTTTTTTAAATGAGATAGAAAGTTATTGTTAAGAACTAGGTGTTGAAATATTTTAAATCTAGAGGAAAATCGTTTTGCTCACAAATGATTTTAGTTTGAACAAAAACAATTTTAGAAAATATATTCATTGGAGAAAGCTTCTGACAAAATGATTTATCTTATTTGGTTAGAAATGGATTTTTACAAGAATCTTTATGAAGTTCTTGTATTGTTTCTGAAAAAAGGAAGAATTTCAAAGATGTTGAATTTTGAGACAAACAAGGGATTTCTTTATAACTTAATATTTATAAATGAATTTCAAATGAAAAAGAATTTTTGTGAAATAGTTTTCTTCAACCAAAAATATTCCGGTAAGCTTGGATAAGTTGTAGAGGTTTGGATTTGTATTTGTGTTTCACTGAACGAAAAGGAATAGACAAGTTGAACTTTGAATCTAGTATACGAGACGTCGGATACTAGTGTTCTATAATATACACGTCGATCTTGGATCCATGTCACGTTGTTGTGGGCCTTGAGTCCTACTCACGTTGTTGTGAACTTTGAGTCCTATTCATGTTGTTGTAGACTTGATGTCCTAATCACGTTGTGATGAACATTGTTAAAGGTGAATGTTGTTTTCTATGACCACAAGCCTAAGACCGGTGCATCGGTTTAGGGCGTTGTGATTGAGCACTCGAACTTCGTGTCCCGTGTTGATGCTGAATAATCTTAAAACGTTGAATTTTATGAATAGTCGTTAGCCTTTGAGCTTCGACAAGAAAATATTGAACACAAAGAAAACGTGGAGAACAATTGTTTTTTATACATTTTTGGTAGACGTGCCAATCATTGTTAGGAGTGATGCCTTGATGGACGAGGTATTCACATCAAGTGGTAGCATTGTGCCTTGATAGACAATGAATTCATAAGATTGATCACTGCATCCTCTACTAGACGGTGTGCTATGGAAAATTAACCACGTATGCCTTATTATGGTAACTGAGTTTGATCAACCCATAGAAAGACGAAGGGATCTCATGAGAGTAAGTTACAGCCTGAATATTAAAGTGTCATACATATTTTTATAAATGACTATGACTGATTGGGTATGAGACCCCTTGATATTATACTTTTTTATTCTCAAGAATTTTATGTTATATGTCCTATATGCTTATCTGATGTTTTGTGTCGTGCATATGGTTATTGTGAGTAATCCATACATTGGTATCTCACTCTTTCATATTTTCTTGTTGTTTCCTTTTCCTATATGGAATTGTTTTATATATATATATATATATATATATGGGTTTAGATGGATCCCAATGCCCCTTTGGCACCAGTGGGGATGTGGACCCTCACCTTTGAGAACACTAACGACCCGACGGTGTGGGTTATACATCCGGGATCCCACAGTACCACCTATACCGGACCGATAAGTTCTTTGGAGGGCAACGTAGAGGCGGGACCATAACGCAGGATTCAGACAGTCGAGGCAGTGAGGATATCTTTGTCACCCAGCTGGCTCTATCTTCATCACTTGGTCGACCAGGGGCAGTTACACCTTCACCCACCGCTTGGAGAGCCACTTCCAGGAGTTGTACCTGACTCACCGCCGGAGGAAGATCCGGATGAGTTCTTCGATGAGGATCCTGAGTACTATTTGCTTGATGACGGCGACGACGATGACTCTCCTGATGAAAGAGGTGAAGTGTTGGACGCTTCACCTGAGAGCTCATCGGGGAGTGGGAGCATTTATCCTGGCCTTCCTAATGGCCACATTTAGATAGACCAGCTATATGTGTCTTTTTGTGGGTAGTGTATCCTTTTCCGGCTGATTTTTGGCTTCTGAGAGCCACCATGTTTTTGATGTGGTTCCGGACCTTTTGCTTTTTGGTGTTTATGTATTTATTTTCTATCTTCTTAACTTAGACAATGGCCTGCTCTTATAAAGGCCCTAAGTATTTTGTACTTAAGACTTGATGCTACAACTGATGATGTTGATATATATATGTTTATGCCATTCATGTTGAGTGTTCATCTTAAGAAAAGAAAATTTTTATCACTGTTTTTGAGAATATTTATTTACTAAGAAAATATTATTTTCTGAGAGTAACCAGCATTTTAATAAGTTTTATTTTCCGCAACGGGTAACCATGTGACGCCCAAGTTGGGGTGTTACATCTTCACTGAACCACAGTTCTCAAACAGACTTGTCATGTTTGTGTGAAGATGTTTTGAGGCGTGAGCCTTTGAGCTTCGACAAGGAAAGAATGAACACAAAGAAAATAACGTAAACAAAATGTTTTACATGCATTTTTGGGGCAGAAATGCCTATGCATTTGGACTTGAATTCTTGATGTCAAGATATTCATGATGTTGCATCATTGTGACTTGATGGACAATGAAACCATATACTATAAATAGTAACCACTATGCCTCGTTTGGGACAGTGCTATGGGTCAAATCCGGTATGCCTTATTTGGCAAAAAGAGCTTGATCAGCTCATTTATTTGGTGAGTGAATCTCCGGAGATTAAATACAAATTTTAGATGGTGAATATTGAAGTGTCATGCTTTTAAAAATGACGACGACCGACGGGTGTGAAACCCCTTGATAAACTAATTGTTTATTTTTGAACATCTACGTGGTTATAACTATACATGTTATATGATGTTTGTGTGTCGCGCATGTAGTTATCGTTTTAAAATCCATATATTGGTTCTCACCCTTGCGCGTTCATGGTTGGTTTCTTTTCCGGGAATGCCACTGGCCTATATGGGGATACGTTCCCTCCTGTTTGAGGATGCAGATAACATAGGCGCATGGGTGATAAACCCGGGAGCCCACAACGCCACGTATACCAGGCCTATATGTATAGTAGACGGCACGATTACGATAGGACGTCAGAGAGAGACTCATACAGTGGAGACCATCGAGTTATCTCTACCTCCTTATGGTTTATGCTACAGCACTTGGTAGACCAGGGAGAGCTCGATATCATTCCTCAGATTGCTCAGCCTTTGAATGAGGTAGCACCTGCACCACCTCCCAAGCTGATGGTTATGGATCTAGAGGAGTTTATCGAGGACGAGCTGGAGTACATTCCACTCGACGACGATGACGATTCACCTGGGAGTAGTCGTGTCTCCATCAGACACTTCTACTGAGAGTGGGAATGATCATTCTGGTATTCCCAATGGGTATCATTGGGTATGACCAACTGTAGGAGGATTCCATTTTTGAGGTAGTCTCTTTGTTAGTTTACTCTTGGCTACCGAGAGCCATGTTTTGTATATGGTCATAGACGATTCGCTACGTGTCAGTTATGTTGTTATTTTCTTTACTTTGTTATGTTGAGAATGGCTTGTTCTAATAAAGGCCCAGTGTAGTAACCTAGTTTGTATAAAAACTGCTGATGCATATGTAGATGTATATATATGTTTGATTATGTTGACCTATGTGAAGTTAAAGGAAAAAAAATATCACCATTTTTATATTAAGAAAAGTGTTAGAAAATCTTATTTTCTGAAAGTAATCAGCATAATTAAATTTTTGTTTCCGCAACGAGTTACTATGTGATGACCCAAGAAGGGGTGTCGCATTTGTGGTACAAGAGCTGGTCGAGTCTTTCGAGAATGTTTGGGGAATAGGTCTGTTGTGTTGATGTTGTGTGTTCTTTGAATAAGATTTGTTTGAATTACTTCTTAGAAGCAATGTTTGTTAATAAGTAAGTAAGCGTTTCATTTTCTGGATGTGGTCGAACTGATTTGGTCTTGTAGGTCAGTTATGGAACTGGAACCAGAAGGTGGACGTGGAGGAGGACGTGGGCACGGTCGTGGAAGGGGTCGTAGAGGTGGTACCTTCGGTGGTCGTGCCAACATGAATGAGGATTATGACGGTGGAGTAGATTATACTGCACAAGAAATGGATAACATTGCGGCTGCTATTGCTATGCCGATAGATGCTATGACTGCTCAGACTTAGAAAGCGACGGAAGGTAGAGGTTTGACTACGTTCCGATGTCAGAATCCTTCACAGTTTCACGGGGATGCTGAACCGGAGAAAGTTGATTTATGGATCCAAGAACTGGAGAAGATCTTTGAACTCATCCTTACCCCAGAAGGAGTTAAGGTTCCTTATGCTATGTTTTTGCTGGTAGTAGATGCTGAGTACTGGTGGAAAGGTACTCGACAACTGCTGGAAGCTGATCATTAAGAAATTTCTTGGGATGTATTTAAAAACGCATTTCTGGACAAGTATTTCCCAGAGACTGTTCGAATCGAAAAAGAACAAGAATTTATGCGCTTATACCAGCGAGATCTGACTGTTGGGGAGTATGCGGCGAAGTTTGAATCGGTCGCAAAATATTTCCGTTTCTTTCAAGTACAACCAAATGAAAGCTGGAAATGCGAGAGGTTTGAAGCAAGCTTGAGGTTCGAGATTAAAGAATCTGTACTACCACTACAACTCAGGAATTTTCAAGCTCTAGTCGAGATGAGTAGGAAGATAGACCAGATGAAGAAGGCAAGAGACAATAGAGGAAATGCTGGAGGACCTTCTCGATCCAAGAACCAGTATCAGAACCAAAACTAGAATCAGAAGGGGAAACAGGATCGGAGGAAGCCTTATTTTCGATCACCAGGAAATAACCAAAGTCAACAACAACATCGTCCGAATGTTTCTGCAACCGGAAGTGGAGGCCAAAGGAATCAAAGTCAAGGCCAAGTTAGAAAATGTTTTAAGTGTGGAGACCCAAATCACATGGCGGATAAGTATCTAGTTAGTGGAGTCAAATGTTTCAACTGCAATCATTGGGGACATTTCACTAAGGATTTCAATGCACCAAAACGTGGATCTGTTGTCAACAACACCAAGACCAATAAACCTACAACGATTGGGGGGGGGGGGGGGGGGTTTACACTTTGAGTGGCGCTGAAGCTTCGAACTCCGATGACCTCATACAGGGTAATTGTGATATTGACGGTAATCTCTTAACTGTACTTTACGATTCGGGTACGACGCATTCATTTATTTCGATGGATTGTGTGAAACTGTTGAAATTGCCTATTTCTTCATTAACATATGATCTGATTGTTTCAACTCCAACTGCTAAGCCAGTTACTGTAAATTCTATATGCTTGAACTGTCTTATTATTATTCAGGATAAACATTTTCTTATTGATCTGATCTATTTGCCTTTAATACAGTTAGATGTAATTTTAGGCATGGGTTGATTATTTTTCAACCATATTCTTATAGACTCTGCCCACAAAACCTTAGTTTTTCCTAAGGATGAGATTTCTGGATTTTTGTCTGCTAATTAAGTAAAAGCTTCTTTAAAAGAGGGAGCTCAAGGATACAAGTTAATGTTTTCCTTAAACGTTAAGAATGAGTTAGACTTACAGTCCATACCTGTCGACAATGAGTTTCTTGAAGTTTTTCCTGAAGACGAACCTGGACTACCGCCTGTTCGGGACATAGAGTTCATGATTGATCTAGTACCAGGCACTGGACCGATATCCATGGCACTATATTGTATGTCGCTATCAGAGCTAGAGGACTTGAACAAACAATTGGTGGAACTGATGAGAAAAGAATTTATTAGACCCAGTGTGTCACCGTGGGGAGCTCCAGTTTTACCGGTAAGGAAGAAAGACGGGACTTCTCGTTTATGTGTGGATTTTCATCAGTTAAACAAAGTGACGATCAAGAACAAGTATCCGCTTCTGAGGACAGATAACTTGATGGATCAGTTACGTGGAGCGACTGTTTTCTCAAAGATAGACTTACGATCGGGCTATCATCAAATTCGTGTAAAGGAGGAAGATATCCTGAAAACAGCGTTCTGAACACGCTATGGGCATTATGAGTATCTTGTGATTCCGTTCGGAGTGACTAATGCTCCGTCTATATTCATGGATTACATGAATAGGATTTTTTGTCCTTATCTAGATCAGTTTGTCGTTGTCTTTATAGACGACATTCTAATTTATTCTCCTACTGAAGAAAAGCATGCTGAACATCTCAGTGTGGTTCTTCAAATTTTAAAGGAGAAACGGTTATACGCAAAACCCTAAAAGTGCGAGTTTTGGTTAGATCAAGTTAGTTTTTAGGACACGTTATCTTGAATGAAGGAATCGCGGTGGATCTATCAAAAGTTGAAGCTGTTTTAAGATGGGAAAGACCAAAGATGGTAACTGAATTCCGTAGTTTCGTGGGTCTAGCGGGATACTATAGAAGATTCATTGAAGGATTTTCCAAAATAGTGGGACCTCTTACCCAATTAACTCGAAAAGACCAAACGTTTACCTGGACTGAAGCATGTGAATAAAGGTTTCAGGAATTGAAGAGAAGGTTGACTACATCACCTATGTTAGTATTACCTGATCCAAAGGAGCCTTTTGAGGTATACTGTGATGCTTCACATCAAGGGTTAGGTTGTGTACTAATGCAAAACCGGAAAGTTGTAGCTTATGCTTCAAGGCAATTGAAGATTCACGAGAGGAATTACCCTACTCATGACTTGGAACTAGCAGCGGTGGTTTTTGCTTCAAAAATATGGAGACATTATTTGTATGGAGCGGCGTTCAATGTTTTTAGTGAGAAATACCTTTTTGATCAAAAAGAGCTCAACATGCGGTAGAGACGCTGGTTGGAATGTTTAAAAGATTACGATTTTCAACTCCAGTATCACCCTGGAAAAGGAAATGTAGTAGCGGATGCCTTGAGTAGAAAATCAATACATGCATCTACCATGATGGTTAAGGAACAAAAATTGTTAGAACAATTTCGTGATATGCGATTAACAGTTAAGATGTCGCTAGAAAAGTTTTGTTTAGGTATGATTGCTGTTTCCAATAAATTGATGGAATAAATACGAGAGAAACAAGAAAGTGATCAATACCTACGAGGAGACAGGGAACTAGTGCGACAAGGAGCGGTATTAGAATTCAAAGAAGGGTCAAATGG
Organism: Sophora flavescens; assembly: GCA_030762895.1. Classification (NCBI taxonomy): domain Eukaryota; kingdom Viridiplantae; phylum Streptophyta; class Magnoliopsida; order Fabales; family Fabaceae; genus Sophora; species Sophora flavescens. The sequence continues at coordinate 190,223,395 of CM061062.1, read as the reverse complement.
AATCTTAAGGTTTGGTGAAAGGATTTGTGTACCTGATGATGCTGAGCTTAAGAAGTTAATTCTGGAGGAAGCTCACAAGAGTAAATTGAGTTTACATTCGGGAGCCACCAAGGTGTATCAAGATCTCAAGCAGTTATATTGATGGTACGGGATGAAGAGAGACGTAATGGAACACAAGGGCGGAAAAGCTCTACCACCAGAGTTTTAACGCTGCTGCATTCTCAGGGTCAAGAGACGAACTCAAGATCACTGGTTAAGTTAGAAGAGACACATGCCATCTCATCCAAGCGCCCGGTTAAATTAAAATATTAACAATTCTCTATATCTTTGCTCTGTTTTAAATTATTTTAATGCACCATCCAAAGCAATAATTAGACTGCCATATACCTTCATGTGCCTTGCCTTAAATGATTTAATGCACCATCCAAAACAATATTAACTATTCTCTATATCTTTGCTCTTTTTTAAATGATTTTAATGCACCATCCAAAGCAATAATTAGACTGCCATATACATTCATGTCCCTTGCTTTAAAAACCTACCTCTATATATATTAGGGGAAGGCTAACTTGAGTTTACCAAAGATCTAGTTTATTTTCTTGCAATTTCCATATATATGATTGGGTGAAATTTGTTCTTGCTTACTCATCATTGCCTACGATTGCTTTTATGTTGCTATTGTAAGTATATATCTCAATATCTAGTATAAGCCAATGGTATGTTAGTTAAGAAGTTTGGAGAGAGAGATGTAAGAAAAAGTGGTGTACAAGAATAATATTTTAAGGTTTTATTTAAATTGACAGTGTTTTTTAAATAATAAATAATTTAGAACTAAATTATTTCAGCTTTGAAGGAACTATGGAAGGCTATGGTTCTGGTTCTAGTGATATACCTACACCAAACCCCTCTATTGATGCACCCCAGGATCCTAGAGTGAGAAGGTAGGTTGAGTTTAGTAGTTCTTAATGTCACCACATTATATTTATAAATTATTGTCATCTTGGAATGAAACATGATTTTTTAGTATTATTATCCACACAATATGTTAATGAGAAATTTTTAAAATCCAAAGAATATAGAGAATATCAATATAAGTTACAAAAAATGGCATACAAACAAAATCGGCATTTATTTTTAAAGTCAGGATACATTTAAAAGCATAATTAAATGTATCAACACATGCACATTACACAAGATAGTATGGTAAGATTTTGGTTTAGTGAAGACCGATATTCAGTAAAATATTGATTTGAAACAGAAATTTTTATTGAACCTATTAAAAAGAATTTAAAAATCTATAAAATTATAAAAGAGTGAGAAAATAAATGATGTACTCATTGAATTTTGATTATATTAGAGAGAACATGTATAATTTTTTATGATCAAAAGTATTTAAATCGATCTACATTTTTTTAAGTGAAATTAACTTTAAGTTATTTTTCAATTTTGGCTTCCAGAAATAGGCAATATTCAGAGAAGTATCATCAAGAGAAGAAAGATAGTGTACTGAATCTTGAAGCTCAAGAGAAGTTTCTTACTGTGATTCCATGAGCTTTGTTCATTCTAGTGTTAACTGTGCTTTGCAACAATAATAATTTAACTATGTTATTGTGCAGGACAAAATTTCTAGCAATTCTCCAAATCTTGAATATTACATGGGAGCTCAAACATACTTAACAGGTGAAGAAAATTCATTAGTGGAAAACTTTTCTGGAGTTTTTTCATGCATAGATGCGTCACACAGTTTTTTCTTCTCCCCTATTTTTATCTTTCTTCTATAATACATCAAACTTGTCTTGATGAGGTAGTTTTATCTTTACGGTGGTTCTCTTCTCGATCTTCTTTTGTAATTGGGTTTGAGTACCCTCGGTAATCTAAATTAATATACCTTTCATTTATCCAAAAAAAAAAAATCCCTTCTGATTTTATCTTCCTAGCTTACCAATTTAATTATATTTATGTTTTGTGATTTGGGACCAAACAATCTTCAGCTGAGACAAGGAAGCTCATGTCTGATTTGGAGCATATGAAACTATTCGATGAGGAGTACCAAGCTATGAAGTCAGGGAAGAAGAAATTCAAAGGCAAATGAATCGCAAATATGAATTAATAAGCATTTTATGGGTTTGAATAAGAAGTTTGTTGCAGAGATTATGAAGAATCTAAAAGAAATAATGCATGCTTATCAATGTGAATTGCTTGAGTTGAACTTACTCAGCATTCTTTGGTATATAACATAATTAGGAATAAATACTATTTTATATTTACAATGAGATTAATGCTAGCTATTTCCTAAGTATTGAGATTAATGCTAACTATTTCCTAACATGTGTGATACATGTGTTTAATTTTGCACTGTCCAAGCTATGTATGCTCTTCTAGGTTTTCTTCCTTTCTTTACCTTGCTGTCATACTTCTCATACTTTTCTTTCTTTTGTAGCTTTGGACATTCATTTTTGTAGTGTCCAAGCTTTCCACATTCAAAGCATTTGATTGTTGAGGAAGAGCTTTCACCTTTGTTCGTGTTCTTTTCGGTAGAAAAACTGAACTGCTTCTTGTTTCTATTCTTCTTGATGAATCTTCTAAATTTCCTCACAAGCAATCCCATGTCTTCTTCGGATTCTTCACTTTCATCAAGGTGTTCAGCTTCATCACTTTCTATTGATTCTTTGGAGATATGAGCCTTGAGTGAGAGTCCTTTCTGCTTTTTCTACTCATCTTCTTGACTTTTCAATCTATTGAGTTCCAATTCGTGTTCTTTCAACTTGCCAAATAGAGTAGCAATCTGTATCGTGTCAAGATCCTTTGCTTCAGCAATTGCAGTAATTTTTGGCTGCCATTCACAACTCAAACATCTCATAATCTTGTTAATCTTTTTCTCATCTGTGATTGTGTGTCCGAGTCCTTCTAGCTGGTTCACAATGTGTGTAAACCTTTTTTGCAGTTCATCTATCTCCTCACCATTATTCATGTGAAAGAGTTCATATTCATGGACTAGTGCATTCTTTCTTGCTCTTTTCACATCGTTGGTTCCTTCATGAGTGAGTTGAAGAGTATCCCACATTTTCTTTGCCGTTTTACAATTGGAGGCCCTAAAAAACTCATCATAATTCAAAGTAGCTGTTATAATATTTTTTGCTTTAGCATTATAACCAACTCTTCTTTTATCATCATCATTCCAGTCATCTTTTGGTTTAGTTTGTTTATTTCCCTTAGCATCAAGAATAAATGGAACATAGGGACCATTTTCAACAGCATCTAATACATCTAAACCTGCAGCCTCAAGAAAGATAAGCATTCTCTCTTTCCAATACATGTATTGGGAGCCATTAAAGGCAGGGGGACTAGTTAGTGAAGCCCCATCACCCAGGATATCATTTGTAGCCATCTCTTGAAGCTGTTAAGCTTTGTAACAAGAGTTTTAGCCCTGATACCAATTGTTGGTAGTGGCTACGGTCGAGAGGGGGGGGGGGGGGGGGGAATGAATTGAGATATTGAAAACTTTTTCAACAATTTAAATCAAAACAGTGTTTCTTTAAAGAAAATTGGTTTTCACTCAATTTTAATTCCCAAGAATCAGGTTATGGAACAAGTAATGATGACAAGAAGAATTATAAGTAGTAACAACATATTTTAACACAGATTGCAGATTAAAGATTCAAGTTAACAAGTATATGGAGTTTAGGGATGAGAAGAACACACAAACCGATTTATCCTGGTTCGGCTACCTCCGCTGGTAAGCCTACATCCAGTCCCACACCTCTGTGGTTTTCTCCACTATAATCAGCAATTACACAATTATAATTACAGCAACACAAGGATAACCTCCTTGCTTGAAAAATCACCAGAAAGCACACTAGCTTTTCTATACCCAAGGATCCCTTCTATCCTTGTTAAAGCCTAAGAGATACCCTCTCTTAATCACACTAATTCAAGAAAAGAATTGAGTAGAAGAAAGACTCTTAAAGTCTGATTATACAAATTGAAGTTCTAACTACTATCACACTTTTCTCAGAGGTAAAGTACTTTGGATCTTTCGTAGTTTCACAATCAGAATGACGTGTGTTTTTGTATGTGTTGTATATGAAAAGTGTTCCTTTGATCCCTCTTTATATAGAAGACAAATTATAGCCGTTGGGATAATTTAAAACAGATTTGGATCTAATTTAACAAAATCAGCTTTCTTGATTCTTGTTCTTGAAATGAGATTCTGTTGATCTTTGTAGAGTTTGCGTCCTTCTTGAAATATAACTGTTTCCATCTGAAAGGATAGCCAAGTCTTTTTGAAGAGTAATATATCCGTTTTTATTTGAAGATAAAAATAGCCGCGTCCATTTGCCACGTCAGCAGATGGGAGTTCTAGCTCAAGGTAATTGGACGGGCTCCAACTGGTAGACGAGAGTGCTAACGCAAGGTAATTGGGCGGGCTCCAACTGGTAGACGAGAGTGCTAACACAAGGCAATTGGACGGGCTCCAACTGGTAGACGAGCTTTATATGCCATGTTAGTGGACGGAGCTTCTCATTAAGATCTTAGCAAGTTCAAAGCACGTATCATTAGCAGACGAGCTCCAAGTGCCACTTTTAGTAGACGAGCTCTCCTTTTTATATCAGTAGACGCGCGCTTCTTTTACTTTCAGTAGACGTGCTACAAGTGCCACGTTAGCAGACGAGCTCTATTGTTTCTTTCAGTGGACGCGCTCCATGTGCCACATCAGCAAACGAGCTCTATTGTTTCTTTCAGTTTCTTTCAGTGGACGCGCTCCATGTGCCACGTCAGTAGATGAGCTCTTCTGTTTCTTTCAGTTGACCCGCTCCATGTGCCATGTCAGCAGACGAGCTCTTCTATTTCTTTCAGTGGACATAGTTTTTACTTTGTTGTACTTCAGTGGACGTGCTTTCTTTGTTCTTTCAGTGGACGTCAGCTTTTGTTGGATCAGTGATTTTGCATGCAACTTAACACGAAATGAGTACGTAGTCAAAATTAAAAATCTTATGCAAAATACACTTTGTTTGTCATACATCAAAACATGAATGATGGCTTAGTCTTACAGACTCCCCCTTTTTGATTATGACAAATCTTACCATACTTCACCTTAGTTATTAAGAAATCAGAGTGCAGCTATTCAATAAGCATGGTTCTTGAGTTATTTTCGTCCTCCCCCTGTGTCATTGATATCTTTCAAAAGATCGATTGTTATCATATCATTATCATGAAAAAAAGATTATCTTGCATTTATTATAAGTTCTAGTATGTCTTTTCAAAACAGTTCATACTTGTGTATTAGAGAAAAAAAATTTGCATATCAGAGATTTTTTTTTACAGCAAATGCATGGTTCATCTTTCTCCCCCTTTGTCATTATCAAAAAGAAACTATGGAGAATATTGAAAAAAAAAAACAGTCTTGCATTCATTGATAATAAAGCATTTCAGAACTTATGCAATACATCAAAACATCCAAACTACCAAAAAAAAAAAAATTACAGACACCTAAGGATGCTTAGCATCTTGCTCATGTCCTTCATAATTTTCAGCAACTTGTGCTGCCTTGCTTGCCATCTGTTATCAATTATTTTGAGGATCAATTATGCCAAGTTCCCTTCTTATAAAGAAGAAACTCTCCTTATTAAGTGGTTTGGTGAATATATCAGCTAATTGCTTGGTTGTATCTATATGTTCAATCACAACATCACCACTTTGAATATGATCCCTGATAAAATGATGCCTAATTTCAATATGCTTGGTTCTTGAGTGCATAATTGGGTTCTTTGTTAGATTTATTGCACTAGTGTTATCACATTTTATTGGTACATGATCTAGATAAACACCATAGTCAATTAATTGTTGTTTCATCCATAGGATTTGAGCACAACAACTCCCAGCTGCAACATATTCTTCTTCAGCTATGGATAAGGCCACACTAGTTTGCTTTTTACTAAACCAGGACACTAAGGAATTTCCTAATAAATGGCATGTTCCACTTGTTCTCTTCCTATCTAACTTGCATCCAGCAAAGTCAGAGTCGGAATATCCTATTAATGTGCAAGTGGATCCCTTGGGATACCACAACCCCATTTCTTTTGTTCCTAAGAAGTACTTCCTGATTCTTTTAACTGCAGTAAGATGTGATTATTTAGGATTAGCTTGATACCTTGAACACATACACATACTAAACATTATATCTAGCCTACTTGCAGTGAGATAAAGTAAGGATCCGATAATACCTCTATACTTGGATACATCTATAGATTTACCATGTTCATCTTTGTCCAAGTAGCAGGCTGGACTCATTGGTGTTACCATTTCCTTTGCGCTTTCGATTCCAAACTTCTTTAGTAGTTCCTTGCAATACTTTGTTTGGCTTATGAAGATTCCATCTTGGCATTGTTTAATTTGAAGTCCAAGAAAGAAGGTAAGTTCTCCAATCATGGACATTTCAAATTCACTTTGCATTAGTTCACCAAATTCCTTGCATAAAGACTCATTAGTAGCACCAAAAATAATGTCATCAACATATATTTGAACAAGTAAGATATTGTGTGCTTTTGTTTTAGTAAATAGTGTTGTATCAACTTTTCCTCTTTTAAAGCCTTTCTCTAGGAGAAAATTGCTTAACCTCTCATACCAAGCTCTAGGAGCTTGCTTGAGTCCATAGAGGGCTTTAGTCAGTTTATAGACATGATTTGGGAACTCACTATCAACAAAGCCAGGGGGTTGGCTTACATATACTTCCTCTTGTATTATTCCATTTAAAAAGGCACTTTTCGCATCCATTTGGTACAGTTTAAAGTTCATTATACAAGCATAGGCTAAGAGCATTCTTATGGCTTCTAATCTAGCTATGGGAGATTATGTTTCATCATAATCAATTCCTTCTTCTTGATTGTATCCCTAAGCTACTAGTCTAGCCTTGTTTCTTACTATTATTCCATTCTCATCCATTTTGTTTCTAAACACCCATTTAGTTCCGATTATTTGGTTACTTTTGGGTTTTGGAACTAAATCCCAAACTTTGTTCCTTTTAAATTGATTTAACTCCTCTTGCATTTCAATCATCCAATGCTCATCATTAATAGCATCATCAACACATTTTGGTTCTATTTGAGATACAAATGCCATGGTATTGCAAATTTTCCTTAAAGAGTTTCTAGTGGTTACCCCTTTGGTGATCTCACCAATGATATTGTCTAGGGGATGATTCTTTGAAGCTTGCCACTCCTTAGAAAGATTTTCTTGTTGAAGTTCTGCTTGAGGTTCTTTATTGCTTTCTTCATCTTCCTTTTCCTTGTTGCTCTCCTTTCCTTCATCAGATTTCACTTCATCCTCAAGAGTTTCTGCATCATCAAAAATGTCCTTTCCCAACCTTTTGGGGTTAGACTCATCAAATGTTATGTGAACAGATTCTTCCATTGATAAAGTACGCTTATCAAACACTCTCTATGCTTTGCTAGTTAATGAATAACCTAGGAAAATACCCTCATCAGCTTTGGGATCAAATTTCCCAAGATTATCCTTGCCATTATTTAGCACAAAACATTTACAGCCAAAGACATGAAAATGAGAAATGTTAGGTTTTCTTCCCTTGTAAACTTCATATGGAGTTTTCTTCAAAATTGGCCTTATTAGAACTCTATTCAAAACATAACATGCAGTACTCACAGCATCAGCCCAAAAATACTTTGGTAAATTAGAGTCACTTAATATGGTTCTAGCAATTTCTTCAAGTGACCTATTTTTCCTTTCAACTACTCCATTTTGTTGTGGAGTTCTAGGTGAAGAAAAATTATGTTTTATACCTTGTTCATCACAAAAGTTATCAAACTCCTCATTTTGGAATTCTCTTCCATGGTCACTCCTAATTGAAACAATTTTCATGTCTTTCTCATTTTGAGCAACCTTAGCCATTTTCTTAAAAGCTTTAAAAGCTTCATTATTTTGTGCTAAGAAAAAGGTCCAAGTGACTCTAGAGAAGTCATCAACAATTACAAGAGCATAGAGATTTCCACCAAAGTTTTTTGTCCTAGAAGGTCCAATAAGGTCCATGTGTAGTAATTGTAAGGGTCTACTAGTAGAAACAGTGTTTTTAGCCTTAAATGAGGTCTTCACTTATTCACCCTTTTGGCATGCATCACGTAGGCCTTCTTTAACAAACTTTTTATTTGGTAAACTGATTACAAGTTCTTTGGAAATCAATTTATTCAAGTGATCCATATGAATGTGAGCTATTCTCCTATGCCAAAGCCAATTTTCATCTTCTTTGGAAATTAAGCAACATGCATCATTGGAAATTAAGTTGCCTATGTCTAGCATATAGATGTCATTGATTCTATTTCCAATCAATTTTATCTTATTATCATGAATAGATTCGACATACACAAATTTGAGTTAAAGTTTACCTTGTAGCCTTTATCACATAATTGGCTTATACTTAGTAGATTGTGTTTGAGTCCTTCCATATAGAGAACATTCTCAATCTTGATTGTTGGACTTTTTCCTATTGTTCCAACACCAAGGATTCTTCCTTTGTTGTTGTCTCCATAGGTGACATTTCCACCTTCCTTGGGAGTGAAAGATGTAAATTTTGTGATGTCTCCGGTCATGTGTTTGGAGCAGCCACTGTCCAAAAACCAGCTTGAGGTTTTGGCCTTCAAACACACCTACAAAACATATTTTTTTTATACTTTTCCTTTAGGTACCCAAATTTGGTTGGGTCCTTTGGTGTTAGTAGCAACATAAGTTCCTTTTGGAACCCAATTTTGTTTAATGCCAACATGAATGTTCTTTCTAAGTCTACAAGTAGCAGCTGTATGACCTTTCTTTAGACAATAATAGCATTTAACAAAAGGACTAGTTGAGGAAATAGGTGGAACAAAAAGCTTCTTAAAAGATTTTTCATGTACCATTGGCTTATATCCAATTCCAACTTTGTCATACACACCCTTTTGCTGTCCTAATATGGCATTCAAGTTATATCTACCCAAAGTAAACTTAGATAGAGTTGTATTCAGTTTTTCAACTTCCTTTTCTAGTGTAGTGCATTTGGTGCAAATTGAACTAGATGCAAGTAATTGTGAATTTTCAGTAATTGTCAAATTGGACATTCATTTTTGTAGTGTCCAAGCTTTCCACATTCAAAGAATTTGATTGTTGAGGAAGATCTTTCACCTTTGTTCGTGTTCTTTTTGGTAGGAAAACTGAATTGCTTCTTGTTTCTATTCTTCTTGATGAATCTTCTAAATTTCCTCACAAGCAATCCCATGTATTCTTCTTCGGATTCTTCACTTTCATCAAGATGTTCAACTTCATCACTTTCTATTGATTCTTTGGAGATATGAGCCTTGAGTGAGAGTCCTTTCTTCTTTTTCTCCTTATATTCATTGCTTTTCAATCTATTGAGTTCCAATTCGTGTTCTTTCAACTTGCCAAATAGAGTAGCAATCTGCATCGTGTCAAGATCCTTTGCTTCAGCAATTGCAGTAATTTTTGGCTGGCATTCACGACTCAAACATCTCATAATCTTGTTAATCTTTTTCTCATCTGTGATTGTGTGCCCGAGTCCTTGCTGGTTCACAATGTGTGTAAACCTTTTTTGCAGTTCATCTATCTCCTCACCATTCTTTATGTGAAAGAGTTCATATTCATGGACTAGTGCATTCATTCTTGCTCTTTTCACATCGTTGGTTCCTTCATGATTGAGTTGAAGAGTATCCCACATTAATTTGCTTTGCCGTTTTGCAATTGGAGACCCTGAAAAACTCATCATAATTCAAAGAAGTTGTTATAATATATTTTGCTTTAGCATTATAACCAACTCTTCTTTTATCATCATCATTCCAGTCATCTTTTGGTTTAGTTTGTTTATTTCCCTTAGCATCAAGAATAAATGGCACATTGGGACCATTTAAAACAGCATCTAATACATCTAAACCTGCAGCCTCAAGAAAGATAAGCATTCTCTCTTTTCAATACATGTATTGGGAGCCATTAAAGGCAGGGGGTCTAGTTAGTGAAGCCCCATCACCCAGGATATCATTTGTAGCCATCTCTTGAAGCTGTTAAGCTTTGTAACAAGAGTTTTAGCCCTGATGCCAATTGTTCATAGTGGCTACGGTCTCAAGGCAGGGGGGGTGAATTGAGATATTGAAAACATTTTCAACAATTTAAAGCAAAATAGTGTTTCTTTAAAGAAAATTGGTTTTCACTCAATTTTAATTCCCAAGAATCAGGTTATGGAACAAGTAATGATGACAATAAGAATTATAAGTAGTAACAACAGATTTTAACACAGATTGCAGATTCAAGTTAACAAGTATATGGAGTTTAGGGATGAGAAGAACATGCTAACCGATTTATCCTGGTTCGGCTACCTCCTCTGGTAAGCGTACATTCAGTCCCACACCTCTGTGGTTTTCTCCACTATAATCAGCAATTACACAATTCTAATTACAGCAACACAAGGATAACCTCCTTGCTTGAAAAATCACCAGAAAGCACACTAGCTTTTCTATACCCAAGGACCCCTTCTATCCTTGTTAAAGCCTAAGAGATACCCTCTCTTAATCACACTAATTCATGAAAAGAATTGAGTAGAAGAAAGACTCTAAAAGTCTGATTATACAAATTGAAGTTCTAACTACTATCACACTTTTTCTCAGAGGTAAAGCACTTTGGATCTTTCGTAGTTTCACAATCAGAATGACTTGTGTTTTTGTATGTGTTGTATATGAAAAGTGTTCCTTTGATCCCTCTTTATATAGAAGACAAATTATAGCCGTTGGAATCATTTAAAACAGATTTGGATCTGATTTAACAAAATATACTTTCTTGATTCTTGTTCTTGAAATGAGATTCTGTTGATCTTTGTAGAGTTTGCATCCTTCTTGAAATATAATTGTTTCCATCTGAAAGGATAGCCAAGTCATTTTGAAGAGTAATATATCCGTGTTTATTTGAAGAGAAAAGTAGCAGCGTCCATTTACCACGTCAGCAGACGAGAGTTTTATCTCAAGGTAATTGGACGGGCTCCAACTGGTAGACGAGAGTGCTAACACAAGGCAATTGGACGGGCTCCAACTGGTAGACGAGCTTTATATGCCATGTTAGTGGACGGAGCTTCTCATTAAGATCTTAGCAAATTCAAAGCGCGTATCATTAGCAGACGAGCTCCAAGTGCCACTTTTAGTAGACGAGCTCTCCTTTTTATATCAGTAGACGCGCGCTTCTTTTATTTTTAGTAGACTTGCTACAAGTGCCACGTCAGCAGACGAGCTCTTCTGTTTCTTTCAATGGACGCGCTCCATGTGCCACGTCAGCAGACGAGCTCTTCTGTTTCTTTCAGTGGACGCGCTCCATGTGCCACGTCAGTAGACGAGCTCTTCTGTTTCTTTCAGTGGACCCACTCCATGTGCCACGTCAGCAGACGAGCTCTTCAGTTTCTTTCAGTGGACGTACTTTTTTACTTTGTTGTACTTCAGTGGATGTGCTTTCTTTGTTCTTTCAGTGGACGTCAGCTTTTGTTGGACGAGTGATCTTGCATGCAACTTAACACGAAATGAGTATGTAGTCAAAATTAAAAATCTTATGCAAAATACACTTTATTTGTCATACATCAAAACATGAATGAGGGCTTAGTCTTACACCCTCCCCCCTCAAGTTGGTGCATGAAGATTCAGAATGCCCAACTTGCCGAGGAAATAGCCGAACTGTGATTTGCCCAATGCCTTTGTGATTATATCTGCTAGTTGTGTATTAGAAGGAACATACACTTGCCAGATGTTGCCTTTCAGAATCTCATCTTGGACAAAATGACAGTCAATTTCAATGTGTTTTGTTCGTTCATGAAAAACAGGGTTTTTGGCTATATGTAATGCTGCTTGACTATCACAATAAAGATGTATTGGTTTGGAGTGTGTCACTCCAAGGTTGGACAAAATGCCTTTTAACCACTTCAATTCACATGTTGTTGTTGCCATGGACCTATATTCTGATTCTGCTAATGACCGAGACACCGTATGCTGCTTCTTAGTATTCTAAGAGATTGGAGAATTTCCTAAGAGAACAAACCACCCAGTCAAAGATCTCCTAGTCAAAGGATAAATTTCCCAATACGAATCACACCATCCATTCAGTTGTAAATCACACTCATGATGTAGCAGGATGCCTTGACCATGATTACCTTTCAAACATCGAACCACCCGTAGCGCAGCTTCCCAATGTTCTTCCTTTGGTTGTTGCATAAATTGTGAAAGAGTATGAACACAGTAGGATAATTCTGGCAGAGTGAAGCAAGGGTATATTAAACGGCCTACCAAGCGCCTATATTTTTCTGGATTATCAAGCAAATGACTATTTTCTAGTTCTAGGGCTTTGCTACGGTTTACTCTCACGTGAACTTCTAGGGTTTTGCTGCATGGATCTCATGGTAGAGCCTACACGTCCTTCGATTTGTCCCTGGGGCTTTCTTGCCTCTCCTCCTCCTTCTCCTTCCCACCATTCTCTATCCACCAAGCCTTTCTCTCAGCGAAAGACTTTTGCTCAAGCTTTAAACAATTCGTTTGATGTTTCTTTATCACAACTGTCGCGTCCTTGCATCATAGGGGATGTCTGGTCAATCATGATATCAGAGGATGAGTATCACAAAGGGATTGATGCCTGCAAGCTGGACTTACATGGTCGTTTATTGCTATCTAAGGGTGATATACCTTTGAAATTCAATGACTTAAGGGATAAGTTATCTACCCTTTGGAAACCTATTGGTCAATGGAGAATGACTTCTCTTGGCAAAGGATATTTTGAATTTGGTTTTCCATCCTAAGAAGATTTGAGGAGCATCTGGTCTGTAGGCACTTGGAGTTTAAAACCTGGTTTATTACGATTGTCTTTATGGACTGCAGATTTCAATCCTAAAAATCAGAAGCAAACACATTCTCAATGTTGGATTAGGGTATATGATTTGCCACAAGAGTATTGGAGACCAAGAATCCTCTTTGAAATTGCATCAGCCGTTGGTACTCCAATCTCTATTGATGACATGACTCGAACAAGAATGTATGGCCATTATGCCAGAATTCTTGTTGATCTTGATCTATCAAAAAATCTGTCATATCAGATAATGGTTGAAAGGGAAAAGTTTACCTTCTATGTGGAGATTGAATATGAGAAAATCCCAAACTTTTGTGATTTATGTCAAAGCATTGGCCATTCTACTGAAAAATGCAACAAGAAAGGAGGGCACTCCAATAATCAGCCCCTGCCCAAAAAGGGTAACCCCTCAGTGGTCAAAAGTATGTTCCTAAATATGTTTCTAAGAATAAGGAGGTGCTCAACGCTCAAGATAAGCCTGAGGCTGATGCTAGGGTTATTAACAGTAATGATAAATCTGTTTCTAATCATGAGTCTGATGCTACTAAGGATAACATGGTTTAAGATACTCGTAATAGAGATAAAACGGTGATTGATATTCAGGATGTTCCTATTTCTACTGAGATTGGGGAGACATCTAAATAAATTAATCCTCTTATTGGATTTGTTGATAATGATCTAAATGGGCAGCAAAACTCAAATCCTGAGGGATTTTTGTATCAGGAGGGTGATCAACCTTTGGATCACAATACTGTCAAGCAGGGTTTGGTGCTGGCTGAGCAAAATTCAGTCTCACATGTTTCTGAGACTCAGGATAACACAACTAGAGTTGGTGACAGTTATGGTCAAGGGGAGGATGGGCATGGATCATCTTCTAAATCTCCAAGGAATTTCATAAATAGTGATCCTATCTATAACAGTACTTCAGCAGCCCCTTTATGGATGGCAGACAAATTGTGCAGCTAGCTACAAATGAAGATGTTCTTGCAGTTGTGAGGAAGGATATCAGAGTTTTTTCTAAGTTCTGGAGTGATCAGGTTGATAAGGAGCCTGATGAGGAAATTAAAATTGTTGATTCTGAATTTGAGATAGTTTTGTCCAAGTCTCAAAAGAAGAAATTTAGACAAAAAGCTAAGAAGGGTAAGGGTGTTGTCCGTGCAACTGTTAATGCTCGGAATAGGGTTGGTCCCAAGAATTTTGCTTGATGAAGTGCCTCTATTGGAACATTAGAGGTATAGCTAACTCACCTTCAAGGTTAGTTGTTAAGAAGCTTTGGGCAATGCATAAGCCAGATTTTTTGTTCATTTTGGAGCCTTAGATCCTTTTAGAACAACTTCCTGCAGGTTTTTGGAAAGGTTTAAAAATGAAATTGTTTGCTGTTAACAATAGAGATACTCTTAATCCTAATTTATGGTGTGCTTGTGATGAATCTCTCAACCCCACAGTTATTGAAAGTTCTGACCAACATGTTGCTTTTTCAATTGTTCATGAAGCTCAGGTTGTTTGCTTTTCTGCTATATATGCATCAGCCTCTTACTTACATAGAAGGAAACTTTGGCAGGATCTAACTAGTTTGTAGCAAAGGTTCATGCACCCTTGGTGCCATATTGGTGACTATAATGTTGTTTTGGGGTCTCATGAATATAGAGGTAGGGGAAGACCTTTACAAATTGCTAGTGAAGACTTCAGAGATTGGACAGATGGAAATAATTTGACTCATTTGATGACCAGAGGTGCAAATTTCACCTGGTCAAATGGTAGAAGAGGTATTTCCTTGACTGAAAAGAGACTTGATAGAGTGGTTTGCAATGAGGCAAGTTTCAGTTATTGGACCAGTGTATCTAGTTGAACTCTCACTAGATGCAGGTCGGATCATTTTGCTATCTTGTTAGATCTTCAGAAAGGTAATAAAATGTTCAGCTCCTCTTTTAAATTCATGAGAATGTGGTCTTCAAATTCAGATTGCAAGCAGATTATAGCAGATGTGTGGAAGGAAAGTGTGGTTGGTTGTCCAATGTATGTGTTATCTCAAAAACTAAAAGCCGTGAAGCTTAAGCTCAAGGATTGGAATAGGAATGTTTTTGGTGATGTTTGTTAGAATGTGAATGAATCAATGAGACAATTAGATCTCATTCAGGGGTAGATCAGTGATGATGGCTACACTGTTTTTTTGGTAGATCAGGAAAAAAATGCTCAGATATCCCTTGAAAAGGCTCTTAATGACCAGGAAGTGTTTTTGCGGGAAAATGCTCGGGTTCAGTGGCATACTAAGGGGGATAGAAACACAAGGTATTTTCACATGATGACTAAGATCAGAAATGTTACTAAGCAGATCAATCTTCTCAAGCATAATGATGCTGTTCTGAGTGGAGCTACTGAAATTGAATGGCATGTGGTTGATTATTATGAAAAGCTATTCAGCTCAAAATGTTTTTGAGGATAATGGTTTAATTGAGGAAGTTATTCCTAGGCTTGTTTCTGATTATGATAACTCAATGTTAACCAACTTGCCTACTAGAGAGGAGGTCAAGTTGGTGGTTTTCTCCATGAATCCAGATTCAGCTCCAAGACCTGATGGTTTTGGAGCTTATTTCTTTCAACACTACTGGGAAATAGTTGCAGAAGATGTTTTCCAGGTTGTAGTTCAGTTTTTCAAGCATGGATGGCTTCTCCCAAATTTAAATTCAAACTCGGTTGTTTTGATCCCTAAAGTCCCTGAAGTTGACAGAATTGAGCAATATAGACCTATTGTTATTGCTAACTTCAAGTTCAAATTCATTTATATAGTGTTGGCTGACAGATTAGCAAAAATTGCTCCTAACCTAGTTTCTGAAAATCAGAGGGGCTTTATTAAAGGTAGACACATTGGTGACTGCATTTGCCTTACATTTGAAGCAATTAACCTCTTGGAGAAAAAGACTTTTGGTGGAAGCCTTGCTATGAAGATAGACATAAGAAAGGTTTTTGACACCTTAGATTGGAGTTTCTTGTTGAAAGTGATGCACTCTTTTGGTTTTGATCCCAAGTTCTGCAATTGGATCAATGCTATTCTACATTCTGCTAAGTTATCAATTGCTTTAAATGGGAAGCAACATGCTACTTTTCTTGTAATAGAGGTGTTAGACAAAGGGGCCCCTTGTCCCCTCTCTTGTTTTGTCTTGCTGAGGAAGTCTTAAGTAGAGGTTTGTCTAAATTGGTCAGTGATGACAAGCTGCAATTGATGACAGGGGCTAGAGGCATGAAGGTTTCATCTCATGTCTTATATGCATATGATGTCATGGTCTTCTGTAAGGCTTCCAAACAGAATCTGCTGAATTTGAAAAATTTGTTTGCCAAGTATGAAGTCACCTCTGGCCAGGTTATTAACCCTTCAAAGTCTACCTTTTATACTGGAATATCATCTTCAAGGAGGCTGCAGCTTATAACTGATGTGCTTGGTTTTTCTATTGGCAAAACTCCTTTCACCTATCTTGGAATTCCCATTTTTAAAGGTAAACCAAAGACAGTTCACTTAATGCCCATTGCTGATAGAATTAGGTTGAAATTATCATCTTGGAAAGCCTTTATGCTATCAATTTCTGGAAGAGTTCAATTAGTTAACTCTATCATCCAAGGTATGCTAGTCCACAGCTTCATGGTTTATGCTTGGCCAATGAATCTCATAAAAACTATTGACAAATGGGCCAGGAATTTTATTTGGTCAGGGAATGTCAACTCTAAGAAAGTAGTTATTGTGGCTTGGCACAAAATTTTCAAGCCTATCATGGAAGGAGGTTTGGGAATTGGATCTTTTAGAGATGTTAACAAAGCTGGAATGTTGAAACTATGTTGGGAGTTTGTGGCTACTGAATCTCAATGGTCTACTTTATTGAAAGCTAGAGTTTTCAAGAACAATGTTTATGTCTCTTACCATGTCTCTTCTTCTATTTGGGCTGGTATCAAGCATTTTATGTCTACGGTTATGCAAAACTCTTCATGGCTCATAGGAGATGGTCACAAAGTGAATTTTTGGAAAGACAATTGGCTTTCCTCTCCTATAGTGGGCAGACTGAATTTTTCTGATAGTATCATTGGCCACCTGGATTCTAAAGTTGAAGACTTCATTCGTGATGGTTGCTGGTCTGTGCCTGAGTTTTTGTTGGGCAGAATTCCCAACTTGGCTGCAGAACTACAGAATATAACCATTCTTGTTCACAGTAGTGAGGATCAGTTAGTATAGAAAGACTCGGCCACAGGTATGCTATCACTAAAGGAGGCTCTCTTGTTTTTTCAACAGCCTAGCCAAGTAGTTCCTTGGTGCAAATTAATTTGGCTTAGGAACATTCCTCACTTAGAAATATTTGATCTTATGGAGATTAATTTACAACAAGTTGCCGACTGATGAAAATTTGTGGTTAAGGGGCTGTGTTGTTATTTCTATTTGCTGTTTGTGTAATAAAGCAGCTAAATCTTCTGAGCATTTATTCTGCTACTGTCCTTTTGCATCAAAAATTTGGAGATGGATAGGTGATGTTTTGAACTACAGATTTGATCATTCCTCTATTATTGGCCTGCTTTCTCTTTGTAACAGAAATTGGTCTTCTCAGGCTAATGAAGTGGTTTCTGCTTGCATTATTTATTCAGTTTGAATGATATGGCATTGTAGGAACAAGATTCGTTTTGATAATAGACATGTTTCCCTCCAAGCTTCTAAGAATATGGTTGCTACTAATGTTTCTGTAGTTGGTAATCTTAGCTCTGGTTCAATGGCTTCTAATATGCAGGAGTTTAGTTTGTTGAAGTTTTTTGGCATCTCTTGTAATCCTGCAAAAGCTCCTAGGATTATAGAAGTAATTTGGCATCCTCCTCCTTTTAATGGGGTCAAATGTAATACTGACGGGGCAGCTAAGGGCTCTCCAGGACCAGTTGCTTGAGGTGGTATCTTTAGAGGTCATAGGGCAGCTGCTATGGGATGTTTTGTAGTCAACATTGGAATTAGCTATGCCTTGATTGCTGAATTAATTGGGGCTATGTTTGCCATTGAAATTGCTTTCAAAAAAGGTTGGCATAACCTCTGACTTGAATGTGACTCTCAGTTAGTCATTCAGGCTTTTAAATCTTTAAATGTGGTTCCTTGGAAGCTTAGGAATAGATGGAATAATTGTATTCATTTAACTCAGAGTATGAATTTTGTTTATACTCATATCTTTAGGGAGGGTAATTGTTATGCGGACAAAATTGCCTCCCAAGGTTTTTTGATCCAGGATTTTCATTGGCAGGATAGTATTCCTAGTTTGGTTAGTGAGGATTTTTTGCGTAATAGGAATGGTCTTCCTTCATATAGATTTAAATAATGTTTCTCATGGGTTTTGGTATAGGTCCCCCCATGTTATCTTGTTTATTTTTTATTTTATTGGAATAAATTTTTGGGTGTGCTGCAAATGATTGGTGTCTTCTAAGGTGCCAACCTAGTTGGGATGTTAGTTGTCACAGTGATGCTTTTGAATGCCCTTTATATTTTTTTTAAAAAAAAAGACTATTTGCCAGTGCTAGTTGATAGTTCTGCTCCAAAGGAATACCAGCTGGTTTGGCCCCTAGTAGTCCAGCTTCAGATATAATATCCAAAGCGTATTTACGCTAGCAAAGAAAAATACCAGACCGATTCCAAGCTACTTCAACACCCAAGAAATATTTCAAGGTTCCCAAATCTTTCATGTGAAAACAGTTGCTCAAATAAGTTTTGAACTTTTGAATGGCTGACACGGACTCGGCAAGTGTACCGGTTCGTTGCAAGTAATAAAAACGGTGAGACCGGATATCGTTCTCAGGGATCGTGGACAATTACCACTTCGCAAATTTGACTACTATCTAGGCGATCGAATTTTGGATTGAAGGTTGTTCTAACATCTAGCAAACAAACAAGAAGAAAATATTTTTGTTCTTTTTGGATTTTTCTCAAACAGTTAATGTGAAAACAGAGAGGTGAATAACAATGATATAAGATTGCTGGGGTTAAACTAAGCTAATCCTCCCTTGATTGTTATGAAATGATAACTAACACAGTTCCTAGTTCTAATATGACAATCAAGTCTTTCAGAGATACCCAAGCCTAATTCCTTAGGTGCATTGAGCCTAAAATCCCAAGTTAAACCCTAATTCCTTAGGTGGATTAACCTGAGATTTTGCATTAAGTAAAGACTTATAAGATTGCAAGCACCTCAAGACCTATTCCTAGGTTCATGAACTACCCGACATTTGATTCATGACCAAGCTCTAACACCAACCTTCCAGTTATCTATTAAAGCAACTAATCATTCATAGGGTGATCAAGCCTAAGAAAGCATTAAGCATGGAATCAAACACTCATAAAGAACAAAGAAACTGCATTAATAATCAAGTCATTTTACAACCAAGTTCAGATAGCAATAGTCTAACCCCAACAAAAGGGGAGTTTAGCTACACATAATTGAAAGTAAAACAAAAGGAATAATTACAGAGATGAACAAAGGGGAGAGCTCCATGGAATGATGCCCACAGCCACAGCAGCAGAGGATTTTTCTTTAGGGTTTTCTGAAGTGCCCTTCTTCTTTCTCTTTCGCTTCTTTTATTACTGTGGCGGTCACGGCCAGGCGATAGCCCATCACGGCCAGGCCGTGATGGTTTCTGACTTGGCACCGCTTCATTTACTGATTCATCACGGCCGTGATACTCATCACGGCTAGGTCGTGATCCTTTCTGACTTTTCCAACAAACAGGTCACGGCGTGATAGCCATCACGCGCTGGGCCGTGATCGCCTCGACTTTTCCAACCGATTCATCACGGCCAGTAATATCCATCACGGCTTAGGCCGTGATCGTCTCTGACTTTTGGAGATCTGGCACAGCTGACACGTCACGGCCGTGATAGCCATCACGGCTAGGCGTGTGACAGCTTCGACTTTTGGCTCAATTCTTTCTTCACTCTTTCGCTCCTCACGGTAGTGAGGGCCATCACGGCTAGGCCGTGATACTCTCTGCTTGGCTCAATTTCTTATCTTTCAAGCTCTAAGTCATCCAAGCTTCATACTTGCTAATTCTTGGGCATTTAATCATGAATATCTGCAAAACAAAGACACAATACCACCTTATCCGTTCCAAAGGAAAAACTAAACAAAATAAACACTACAATGGCCTAACTATATGCAAATGCATGCAGAAATGTACATGGAAAATGAGGTGAAATCACACTCATCAAATCACCCCAAGCTTAAGACTTTGCTTGTCCTCAAGCAAAAACCAAGGCCATAAGATGAAAACAACCAGGACAATGATAGTGAACTGAGAACCCGAGTAAAATGATCCAAGCAACAGCAAATAATTATTTCAGCAAGAGACAATCAATTCAAGTCCCATTAGGGGCTTAGTTTCCCTAGACTCACATTCTCACTAATTCGGGCACTCTATCTCACTTGAAGCTCACCCCAAGCTTGTTCATTTGCTTGGCTCTCTTTCTTGCCTCACTCACTCAAGTGTTAAGGGAATATGACATTTCACTCCATTTTCCTCAAAGAATGATTCCTACCATAAGCTTGACTATCAACCAAATCTTCACTTTATTAATGAAAGCATCTAAGAATCAAGAGGTCTTATTCTTTGGTTGTAATGAGGCCATGGGATCAATTTTCGGGTGGGAATTTCAAAAACAGGAAATTTCAAAAGGCTATACAAACAATCAAGCATTGCAAGGCACGACCTTCTAAAATACCTTTCTTTGGGTTTTAGTTTACTCTTCCACCATTCTTTTCATTTTTTTTTTCTTTTCTTTTTCTTTTTACTTCTCATTCCTTTTTGTCATCCCCTTCCCCATTTTTATTTCTTTTTTTTTTCTCTCTTTTTTTTTTTTTTTGGAGAAGGGAAGATTTTGTAATTCAAGAGAAGTAAAATTTTTTCAGATTCATTTTCTTTCTTTTCATCATCCCAAACTTTCAACTACATTTTCCAACCCATTTTTGCACAGTACTTTAGAAGGTCCCTCATAAGCATATTTAACACAACATTTTAGGGAACCAAGAAAAGCATGCTATTCATTCAGGCTCAAAATTGGGCAACTAAGGGTAGCATTATTCATTCAAAGCTCAGAAGGCCAGAAAAAACACCTATTGCCTCAATCCTTTTCAAAAATATTCTCAAAAATTTTCAAGTTTCGAAATGGTTTCAAGTCAAGTTCTAGAGAAAAACAATCCAAGAGGAAAATACTCTACACAAAGAACGGGGGCAGATTTAGTGAGTACCCCCTAATGGCTCAAAAGCTCACATTCATCAGTTCAAGAACCAGTGAGAACACAAATCCATAGAAACACATGCTAATCATCAACTATCCAAGAACATCTCAAGCATAATTAATGAAGCCATATCACAAGAATATAAAATCAGGGTCCAAAAATTCACTATCACAGACAAATTGGCACTTAGCTCTCACAATCAGGTGCTCAATCTAAGCAGGGGGCAATTAATTCATGTGATAATGCAAGACTAGAGCCTATATGAATGCAATATTTACAATGCAAGCTAAAAGATTACCCCTACCCCAAGCTTAAAGACTTACATTGTCCTCAATGTAAATAATTAAGTTTAGAGAGGGGAGAAAATTGGAACAACTCACCAAAGTGGTAGTGGTGCTGAATCACATGCTTTCTGGTTTTGTTTCCTTCGCCTTCTTCTTCTCCTCCTTCCTTCAAACTCTGGAATCACTCAACAAACTATTAACAAACCTCTTGAGCTTCTCAAATTATTCAAGAGGGGAATTCAAAAACAAAAGAGAAGATGAAGATAAAAAATAAAAAAATAAAAATTGGGTTGCCTCCCAATAAGCGCTTCTTTAACGTCACTAGCTTGACGGATGGTTTCTAAGATGGTGCCTCAAGAGGGATGGAGACTGCCTGACGATTAAAATCTCCTCCAAGGTAGTGCTTGAGCCTGTGCCCATTGACAGTGAAAGTATTTCCTGATGATGGATTTTCCAATTCAACTGAACCAAACGGAGAAACTGACTTGACATAAAATGGGCCTGACCATCTTGATCTCAATTTGCCCGGGAAAAACTTGAGTCTTGAGTTGTACAGCAAAACTGACTGGCCTTCTTCAAATTGCTTGGGAAGAATGTACTTATCATGCCAGAACTTGGTTCTTTCCTTGTATATCCTGGCACTCTCATAAGCCAAGAGTCGGAACTCATCTAACTCATTCAATTGAAGCATCCTCTTGTCCATGGCCAGCCTTGCATCAAAGTTTAGGGCCTTCACTGCCCAAAAAGCACGGTGTTGTAGCTCTACCGGAAGATGACATGATTTCCCGAACACCAATTGGTAAGGTGACATACCAATAGGCGTCTTATAAGCAGTCCGATAGGCCCAAAGTGCATCATCCACTTTCTTCGCCCAATCCTTCCTTGCATTATTCACAGTTTTTTCTAAAATCCTCTTCAACTCCCGGTTGGACAATTCCACTTGCCCACTGGTTTGGGGATGGTATGGTGTGGTAACTTTGTGGTTCACCCCAAACTTGGCAAGCACTGCATTAAACTCCTTATTGCAAAAGTGGGTGCCCCCATCACTAATGATGGCCCTAGGGGTCCCAAACCGGGTAAAAATATTCTTCCTCACAAAACTGATCACAGTTCTTGCATCATCCTTCAAAGTTGGCACAGCTTCCACCCACTTGCTCACATAATCAACTGCCACCAAGATGTACTTGTTGTTGTAAGACGACGGGAAAGGACCCATGAAGTCAATCCCCCATACGTCAAAGAGCTCCACCTCTAATATACCCTTTAAGGGCATCTCATTTCTCTTGGAAATACTGCCGGTCCTCTGGCATTTATCACAATTCATCACCCAAGCTCGGGAGTCCTTGAAAATAGTGGGCCAAAACAACCCGCTTTGCAAAATCTTCATGGCGGTCCTCTCACCACCAAAATGTCCTCCATAGGGTGAGTTGTGGCAGTGGGTCAACACCCCATTAATTTCTTCTTCAGGTATGCACCTCCTCAGAATTCCATCTGAACCTCTTTTGAAAAGATACGGCTCATCCCAAATGTAGAACTTGGCATCATGAATGAGCTTCTTCCTCTGTTGCGCATTGAAGTCCTTAGGAATTTTATTGGCCGCCTTGTAATTTGCAATATCCGCGAACCAAGGTGCCACTTGCACCACAAACAACTGTTCATCTGGGAACTCCTCTTGAATTGGCAACTTTGCTTCTGCTTGGACCTCTGCTTGTGGAAGCCTGGACAAATGGTCGGCTACCACATTCTCCACTCCTTTCTTGTCCTTTATTTCCAAATCAAACTCTTGGAGTAGCAGTATCCACCTAATAAGCCTTGGCTTAGCATCCTGTTTAGTCATCAGATATCTCAAAGCAGAATGATCAGTGTAGACTGTAGTTTTACAACCAATCAAGTAGGATCTAAATTTATCAAAAGCAAATACCACAGCAAGCAATTCTTTTTCAGTCGTAGTGTAATTCAATTGGGCATCATTAAGCACACGACTGGCATAGTAAATGACATGCAACACTTTGTTTTTTCTTTGGCCCAAAATGGCTCCCACCGCATAGTCACTTGCATCACACATTAGCTCAAAAGGTAAACTCCAACTGGGAGGAGCAATGATCAAATGCGGTGGTGAGTTTTTCTTTCAAAAT
The DNA here is from genome assembly GCA_030762895.1 of Sophora flavescens. Classification (NCBI taxonomy): domain Eukaryota; kingdom Viridiplantae; phylum Streptophyta; class Magnoliopsida; order Fabales; family Fabaceae; genus Sophora; species Sophora flavescens. The sequence goes on along the minus strand of CM061062.1, from coordinate 190,199,875 downwards.
TTTGAAGGCATGCATGCAATCATCATCAAATATAAAAGGAGTATCAGCTACCAAAAGCTTGCATAAGGGTTTCACTATTTTTGAAAAATCTTTTATGAACCTTCTATAAAAACCCGCATGCCCTAGGAAGCTTCTAACACCTTTCACATTTAAGGGAGGAGGAAGTTTTTCAATCACTTCAATTTTGGCTCTATCAACCTCCATCCCCCTTGATGAAATTTTGTGCCCAAGAACTATACCCTCCCTAACCATGAAATGGCATTTTTCCCAATTTAAAACGAGGTTAGTTTCTTGGCACCTTTTTAGGACACAGGCAAGATTATTCAAACAGTTATCAAATGAATCACCAAATACAGAAAAATCGTCCATAAATACCTCAATAAACTTCTCATTCATATCAGAAAATATGGAGAGCATGCACCTTTGAAAAGTGGCGGGTGCATTGCACAACCCGAAAGGCATTCTCCTGTATGCATAGACTCCATAAGGGCAGGTGAAAGCGGTCTTCTCTTGGTCCTCCGGGTCAACCACAATCTGGTTATACCCAGAGTATCCGTCAAGGAAACAATAGAAAGCATGGCCCGCCAACCTCTCTAGCATCTGATCAATGAAGGGTAATGGAAAGTGGTCTTTTCTAGTGGCCTCATTCAGTCTTCTGTAGTCAATGCATACTCTCCATCCAGACACGGTCCTAGAGGGAATAAGTTCATTCCTTTCATTCGCTACCACTATCATCCCCCCTTTCTTCGGCACAACTTGGACCGGACTCACCCATGGACTATCGGAGATGGGATAGATAATGCCCGCATCCAACAACTTCACAATCTCCTTCCTCACAACTTCCTTCATATTCGGGTTGAGTCTTCTTTGCGGTTGCCTAACCGGCTTGAATTTTTCCTCCACACGGATTTTGTGCATGCAGAAGGAGGGGCTTATCCCTTTCAAATCGGACATAGACCATCCAATTGCAGATTTGTGCTCCCTAAGCACCCTCAACAGCTTCTCTTCTTCCAAGGAATTCAACCCACTATCGATGATAATCGGGAATGAAGAGTTCATCCCTAGGAAGGCATAACGGAGATGGGATGACAATTCCTTCAACTCTAGCACCGGTGGGTCACCCTTATCTTCAATTCTCACATCTTCCACCACTTTGTCTTCATCAGTATTCACAACCGGGACAAGCCTCCGGAGATTTAATCATGAGATCAACTTCTTCCGCACCTACTTCTTCTTCTACATCCTCTACCATTAGAGCGGCTTCTAACGAATCTTCAAACTTCGGTGCAAACTCTTGTCGCCTAATGAATCAATGAGGTCCACTATCATGCATGTGTCCTTGTCGCTTGGGTGTTTCATCGCTTCAAACACATTAAAAGTGACCTTTTCGTCTTGTACCAAAGCACCAATTCCCCTTGATTGACATCGATCAAGGCTCTACCTGTTGCTAGGAATGGTCTCCCAAGAATCGAGAGGAGTATTACCATCTTCACCATATCTAACACCACAAAATCTGCTGGAAAAATAAATTTATCTACCTTCACCAACAAATCCTCCACAACACCATAGGGATATGTAATTGAGCGGTCTCGCCACTTGAAGAGAAATTCCTGTTGGTTTTACCTCACCAATCCCGACTTCTTGAAAATGGAGAGCGGCATCGGATTAATACTTGCCCCTAAATCGCACAATGCTCTCCCTATGTTCAGATGACCAATCGTGCATGGGATAGTGAAACTGCCCGGGTCCTTCATTTTTACTGGCAGCTTCCTTTGAAGTATAGCGCTGCACTCTTCAGTAAGCATAACTGTCTCCTCCTTCCACCTTCTTTTGTTCGTAAGGATTTCCTTCATGAATTTTGCGTAGGAAGGCATCTGCTGTAGAGCTTCAGCAAACGGGATGTTTATTTGTAGCTTTTTGAATACATCCAGGAACTTAGAAAACTGCTGATCTTTTGCCTCTTTCTTCAACCGTTGGGGGTACGGGATTCTGAAATATGGGGGCAGCTCTTTGGGATTATCAACCTCTTCCAGGATCTGTCTTCTAGTCTTTTTCTTTGCAAATTCCTCATCAACCAATTTCTCCCTCTGTGGTTCTTCAGCTTCTACATCAATAGGATTAGAGGTAGTACCTTGGGAAGTTCCGGGTTCTTCATTGTTTACCTCTTCAAATTGTCCTTTATCAATTCCAGCATCACTTGTCTTCTCTTCCTTCTCTTTTTCTTGTGGATTTAACATTCTCCCACTTCTTGTAACAATGGCCTTACAATCTTCCCTTGGGTTCTTCTCAGTATCCCCAGGCAATTGTCCTGGAGGTCTCTCTGCCATCTGCCTTGCTAGTTGGCCCATTTGATGCTCCAAGTTCTTGATTGAAGCATTCTGATTCTTTATAGTCTCTTGAGTAACTTGCATGAACTGGCCTAGAAGGCTCTCCAATTTGCTTGAACTCTCTTGAGGAGGCTTTGCTTGAGTATTTGAACTTTGCCCTTGTCTCCAACTAAAGTTGGGATGATTGCGCCACCCTGGGTTGTAGGTGTTGGAGTAGGGATCATTTCTAGGCCCTTGGTTGCCCATATAGTTTACCTCTTCTTGTCCCGAGCTTCCAACCACATTGATCTCACAGTTTCCATTTGCATGGTTGCCTCCACAGAAATCACACACTGAGGCACCTTGAACTTGAACAGCTTGTACTTGAGAGTTCTGCAGTTGAACCGACCCCAGTTGTTTGGTAAGAATAGCCATTTGTGCCTTGAGGGCACCAATTTCATCCAACTCTAGAACACCTCTATTGACCATTGACCGAGAACTAGGCATTTGATAGTCATTGTTAGCCATGTTCTCAATCAAGTCCTTTGCTTCTTCCGGTGTCTTCTGACTCAATGTACCTCCTGCAGCCGCTTCAATCATACTTCTTGAATTCCTGTTGAGCCCATTAACAAAAGTTGCAACCTGCTGCCATGTCTCTAGTTCATGATTGGGGCAAGCCGTGAGTAAGGACTTGAATCTCTCCCAGGCTTCATATAGTGACTCACCATCCCTCTGTGCAAAGGCATTGATCTCTGACCTCAGCTTAATCATTCTTGACGGAGGGAAAAATCGAGATAAAAACTTGCTGACCAAGTCGTTCCAGGTGATGATGCTTCCATGAGGATGAGATTGAAGCCATGCCTTGGCTCTATCCCTCAAAGAGAAAGGGAAAAGCCTTAACCGAATGGCCTCATCGGAAGCTCCGTTTAACTTGATGGTGTCACACAGCTCAATGAAGGTACCAATATGAGCATGAGGATCTTCACTCTCCAACCCTCCAAATTGGTTTTGCTGCACAAGGTGGAGAAGTGAGGCCTTGATTTCGAAATTATTGCAGGCCACTGCAGGTCTCACAATCGGAGTCCCACATCTATCAACTCTAGGGGAGGTGTAGTCCCCCATTGTTCTCCTTGGTGCATTCTCTTCTGCCATGGTGACAGCTGCTATTTCAGTTTGTGGTTCTTGCACACTGGGTAACTCAACTTGCTGCTCTTGTCTACTAGAAGATGCTCTTTCTCTGTTATGTCTTGCCTTGGTTTTCTTTCTATTCCTTCTGCAGAGTCTCTCGATCTCAGGTTCGAATTGGAGTTCACCTGGGTCGATTGTACCTCGCATACACTGAACAAACGGAGTAGCACAGAACAAACAGAAAAACAGCACTTGCAGAAATTCACAGCAGAGATACAGAAATTAAGAACGAAAAACACAGTAGGAAAACAGTAAAAATAAAAAAAATGCCTAAATTAGGAGTCCCCTTTGGTACTCGTGATATTGGCACACTGATCCCCGGCAACGGCGCCAAAAACTTGACACGGACTCGGCAAGTGTACCGGTTCGTTGCAAGTAATAAAAACGGTGAGACCGGATATCGTTCTCAGGGATCGTGGACAATTACCACTTCGCAAATTTGACTACTATCTAGGCGATCGAATTTTGGATTGAAGGTTGTTCTAACATCTAGCAAACAAACAAGAAGAAAATATTTTTGTTCTTTTTGGATTTTTCTCAAACAGTTAATGTGAAAACAGAGAGGTGAATAACAATGATATAAGATTGCTGGGGTTAAACTAAGCTAATCCTCCCTTGATTGTTATGAAATGATAACTAACACAGTTCCTAGTTCTAATATGACAATCAAGTCTTTCAGAGATACCCAAGCCTAATTCCTTAGGTGCATTGAGCCTAAAATCCCAAGTTAAACCCTAATTCCTTAGGTGGATTAACCTGAGATTTTGCATTAAGTAAAGACTTATAAGATTGCAAGCACCTCAAGACCTATTCCTAGGTTCATGAACTACCCGGCATTTGATTCATGACCAAGCTCTAACACCAACCTTCCAGTTATCTATTATAGCAACTAATCATTCATAGGGTGATCAAGCCTAAGAAAGCATTAAGCATGGAATCAAACACTCATAAAGAACAAAGAAACTGCATTAATAATCAAGTCATTTTACAACCAAGTTCAGATAGCAATAGTCTAACCCCAACAAAAGGGGAGTTTAGCTACACATAATTGAAAGTAAAACAAAAGGAATAATTACAGAGATGAACAAAGGGGAGAGCTCCATGGAATGATGCCCACAGCCACAGCAGCAGAGGATTTTTCTTTAGGGTTTTCTGAAGTGCCCTTCTTCTGTTCTGCTCAGTTCTTTTATTACTCGTGGCCGGTCACGGCCGTGACAGCCATCACGGCCAGGCCGTGATGGTTTCTGACTTGGCACCGCTTCATTTACTGATTCATCACGGCCGTGATACTCATCACGGCTAGGCCGTGATCCTTTCTGACTTTTCCAACAAACAGGTCACGGCCGTGATAGCCATCACGGCTAGGCCGTGATCGTCTCTGACTTTTCCAACTGATTCATCACGGCCGTAATATCCATCACGGCTAGGCCGTGATCGTCTCTGACTTTTGGAGATCTGGCACAGCTGACACGTCACGGCCGTGATAGCCATCACGGCTAGGCCGTGACAGCTTCTGACTTTTGGCTCAATTCTTTCTTCAGCTACTGCTCCCTCACGGCCGTGAGGGCCATCACGGCTAGGCCGTGATACTCTCTGCTTGGCTCAATTTCTTATCTTTCGAAGCTCTAAGTCATCCAAGCTTCATACTTGCTAATTCTTGGGCATTTAATCATGAATATCTGCAAAACAGCACACAATACCACCTTATCCGTTCCAAAGGAAAAACTAAACAAAATAAACACTACAATGGCCTAACTATATGCAAATGCATGCAGAAATGTACATGGAAAATGAGGTGAAATCACACTCATCAATGGCAGTGTGATTATTGCCAGAGATAATCAAGTCATCAACATAGACAAGAACAACGATGTGCACATCCTTGTGTTGCAAGGTGAATAATGAATAGTCGAAATAGGACTGGCTAAAACCATATTCCTTTAATGCAGTGGAAAGTTTGGTAAACCAACATCTTGGGGCCTGTTTTAACCCATAAAGTGATTTGCGAAGCTTACACACCATGCCCAGTTGCTGTACATTAAAACCTGGTGGTACTTTCATGAACATCTCCTCTTGAAGGTCGCCATGAAGGAAAGCATTGTGCACATCCATTTGATGCAGCTCCCACTCTCTCGCCGCTGCTATAGCCAAGACCGTCCGCACTGTAACCATCTTAGCGACTGGTGCAAATGTTTCTGTATAGTCAACACCTTCAATTTGGTGATTGCCAAATATCACCAACCGAGCCTTGAATCTCTCACGGTTCCATCTTAGCGGTACTTTATCTTGTACACCCACTTACAGCCAGGTGCCTTCTTTCCGGGAGGTAAGCGCCCCACCATCCACGTCTCGTTATTTTCGAGGGCCTGAATCTCATTCTACATGGCTTCTATCCACCTCCTTTACGGCTTCATGGAAAGAAACCGGTTCCCGTTCTGCATTAATAGCTGCAAGAAAAATTCTATGTCGCAAAGGAAATTTATCACAATTCACATAATGTGCTATACGATAAGGTGCACCTGGATTATACGTTGGAACGTGTGAACTAGTGGAAGGGCTCAATTTCCGAATTGTATTAGTCACATAATCCCGCAAATGAATTGGTGGGTGCTTTACTCTGTGTCCTCTTCCTATTTGGTCTTCATCACATTGTCCATCATAATTTCTCACATCTTGTACTGCCTTGTCATTATCTTCTGCCACCTCCTCTACCTCTCCTTGTTCACTTTCATTGCATGTGCCCCCTTACATTAGTAATCATCTCACTTTCACTTTATGTTATATTTCTGTGAAGGGTATCACCTTCACTTCCAACTCCTCCATGATTATCTTCATCAATTATGCCATGAGAAATTTCTATGGCATATCTCTCCCTGGATGTAGAGATTCCTTGAGCGAATGGAAATTCTGTTTCAAAGAAATCAACGTCTCGTGACACAAAAAAAATCAATTGTTTCTAGATCATATAATTTCCAACCCTTCTTACCATATGGATACCCGACAAAAATACACTTACGAATCCTGCTAGCAAATTTGTCTCATTTCCTACCTTGGTTGTGTGCATAACACAACGAGCCAAACACTCGCAAGTGATCATATGAGGGCATTTTCCCATGGAGAATTTCATATAGAGTTTTTCCATTTAAAACAGAAGATGGAGTGCGGTTAATTAAGTAACCAGTAGTTAACACACACTCACCCCATAAATCAATGGGAAGGTTTTCTTGGAAGTACGGTGCTCGTGCAACATCCAAAATATGCCGATGTTTCCTCTCTACTCTTCCATTTTGTAGTGGGGTCCATGTACATGAGGTTTGAAAAATAATACAATGTTCAATAAAATGATTCTTCGTGCATGTAAACTTCATCCCATTATCACTTCGAACAATTTTAACCCGTTTATCATACTCCCTTTTCACTATTGCAAAAAAATTCACTAGCGTACATGATAGTTCTTTCTTATCTATTAGCAAAAATATCCATACAGCACGAGAACAACCATCTACTATTATCAAAAAATATGAAGCACCGCAGGAAGATGGAGTTCTATATGCTCCCCATAAATCACAATGAATTAGTTCAAAAACATTATAAGCTTTATGATCACTCAAAGGAAATTTGTCTCTAGTCTGTTTTTCCCGTTGACATACATCACAGGCTTTATTCAATGACTCACTACTTTTACCAAAACTAACATTAGGAATTAACTTTGTTGTATTCAAGGAAGGATGTCCCAAACGCCTGTGCCAAAGCTCATGTTGATTTGCTCCACTGGTCCTGAAAGCCTTTATAGTTGGAACCCGTCGGAAAAAATAGAGCCCATCCCTTCGTTCGCCCGCACTAATCAGCATCCTCGAAGTGCGGTCCTGTATAACACAAATTATTAGTGAATTGGATGATACAGTTTGACTCATCTATCAAATGCGACACGGAAATTAGATTGCAATTTAAACTGGGAACATAAAGAACATTTTCAAGTTTTAAACCCCCATAAATATTTATTGATCCTTCCTTGGTTGTGAGACACCCCGTTGTGCCTCGTTGTTTTATTAGATTAAAACCTCATTCTTTAATTACTTAGTCGTGCACTTAACGTGAAAATTCGTAAAAATTAAAAACTTAATTTCATAAGCAATTAACTCTAGATAATTAAAAACAACACACCAAATTTATAATGCGAATACACACATATGTTTTTACACATAATACAAAACATTGTAGAATAGGCATATACTTAAATAAAAGTCATACTTAGCGGAAACATATAAAAAATACTTCTTAGACACACTGGCCATACTATCTATACTCTAATCACCATGGGTCATAGCTCGACCTCCCGCCTCTGGTTCGTAAGGAGTTCCATCCAACTCCTCAACAACCTCCGTTTCATACATAGTTCCGTCCAGTTCATCAGTAGCATATTCCTCCATCGGGACTTCTAATGTAAATAAAGTAGACACACAAAAATATAGAAATATAAGGGATAAGAAGCAATTCTATCATCAAAAAGCGGAATAGAGTCATTGTATATAATATAACAAAAGTAACAGACGAACATTACTCTAAATCAACCATCATCCATAATTCAATATATATCATCCTCTACCCTCAACTCATGCAATCTAACACTTTATGCTGACGTGGCCACTACCAATTCCTTCACACATTCCTCCTTGGGAATCTCAGTCAGTTGTTCAAGCGACAGGTTCCAAATTCCAAGTGCACATTCTCTTCCATGGTGAGAATGCTCGCGCAAAGCAATGACACTATAGCTGCACGATTATCCCGATGCACACCCTGTCCACTCCCGAGGGTGATCATGAAATTCAATGACACTATACCTGACAACCTATATCTAAGGGGGAACGATCTAGCGAGAACTCCTAACGTCGTGTATTCCAAATACACGATTGTGAACAACAATGCAAACACATGAATCTCACCGACCCACATTAACAACATCCTAGTGCCTTAACCTTCCATCAAAGCCTCCACACATGTTCTATGTCACACCTCCTCTTTAAAAGAAATCATTTAGGTTAGGCACCTCTAAGTCACCATTATTCTCACACCCAAACCAACAACACCCGAACTATACATATCTTCGCTTAACAATCAACTAAGCACCATATTAAATACCAGGCATATCATGCATAGCACAATATCATGAAATATTCAAACACCAAAAATAATACGTCACATGCAATAGAATATCTCAACCAGCGTATCATAATAATTTCAATAACATAAAGTCAGAAATCATCAAATACTTAAAATTAACCTAATGTCGATAATCCTACAATTCCCGAATCCCCATTGGTTTTACAGAAAAGGTTTCCAATCTGATTTTGGTCTTGTCGACTACTCGACTATTAGTAGGGTTAAGATCGCCTTACACAATTATTATAGAATATACTACTTATCGATTCCGAAGGTAGAATGATTCTTCCCCCCACCTAAGTTATCACCGGATTCCCGAATTCGACGTTCCTCGTTATCACACCACAGCTTAACGGTTTCACCTTAAACCAAACAACTTAATCAACAAATTACTCAACAAAACCAACTATGCCCACTTTATGCTAGGTTCGACCATTCAATTCCAATTAGGGCTAGGATCATTTTCTCATTCTAATCTTTGGGATACTAACTACTTAGGTCTTAAATAGCTATGATAAATTGCTATACTTTGAAAATATGAACAAAATATTTCAATCCCTTTTTCACGTTTGTGGTTGGTCAAGAGGGCTTTATATAGATTTTCCAGGATATAATCGATTATATAAGGCTATATAATCGATTACACATCTCATAATCGATTATGGAACTCCTCATAATCGATTATGCAGGTTATGTTTTCAGGTTTTTCAGTTCCAGACAGCTCATAATCGATTATGGGTTTACATATAATCGATTATGATGATTCTAAACTTCAGGAACTCAGTCAAAAAACCTTGTAATTGATTATGGTGGTACAAATAATCGATTATTTGGCCAAAACAAAGAAGGACCCTTAAAATTGATTGTTTACAAAGGATCAATAAGGTTATTAAAACACTTAATAGGTTTTAGTTTAATTAAAAAAGGGCTGTTACATTACTACCCCTCTTAGAAAAAAAAATTCCGTCCTCGAAATTTACATACCTTTGAAAATATATGGATATTGTTGTTGCATATCTGCTTCACGTTCCCAAGTAGCATCTCCAGTAGTTTCATCCTATATAACCTTAACCAAAGGAATTTGTCTACCATGAAGCTCCTTAATCTCTCTATCTGCTATCCTTACAGGTAAAGCCTCATACTCTAGATTCTCTCGCAGTTGTATAGACTCAGATTCAATAACATGAGAAGGATCAGGATAATACTTTCTTAACTGAGATACATGAAAGACATCATGAAGGTTTGAAAGATTAGGTGGTAAGGCAATATGGTAAGCTACTAGACCAATTCGTCGAAGAATCTGAAAAGGTCCAATGAATCGAGGAGTAAGTTTTCTGGACTTGATAGCTCTGCCAATTCCAGTTTTTGGAGTAACTCTCAAGAACACGTGATCACCCTCCTGGAATTCTAATGGTCTCCTCCTCTTGTTACTGTAGCTCCTCTGCCTATCATGTGCTTCCTTCATCTTTTCCCTTATCTTTCTGAGTTGTTTCGTAGTTTGTTGCACCATATCTGGACCCAAAACTTGGTTCTCACCAGTTTCATACCAACATAACGGGGTCCTACGCTTTCTTCCATACAAAGCCTCATATGGTGCCATTCCAATACTACTGTGGAAACTATTATTATAAGTAAATTCAATCAATGGGAAAAACTCATTCCAACTGCCAGGGTGCTCCAACATACAAGCTCTCAATAGATCTTCCAATGATTGAATTGTCCTTTCTGACTGTCCGTCAGTCTGGGGATGATAAGCATAACTCATTCTTAACTTTGTCCCCAAGGCAATTTGCAATTGTCTCCAAAATCTATATGTGAATCTAGGATCTCGGTTTGAGACAATACTCGATGGCACTCCATGCAACCTAACAACTTCGTTGATGTAAATTTGGGTTAACTTCTCCAAACTATAACTTTTACCAATAGGTAATAAGTGAGCACACTTCGTCAACCTATCAATGATATCCCAAATAGCATCGTGCTTCTTAGGAGTTTGTGGTAATCCGACCACAAAATCCATAGCTATGCCATCCCATTTCCACTCTGGGATATCTAAAGATTATAATATGCCTGCCGGCTTTTGATGTTCAATCTTAGCCTTCTGACACACCAGGCAAGATAAAACATACTCCGCTACTTCTTTCTTCATCCTCGTCCACCAAAACATTTTCTTTAAATCCTTATACATCTTAGTCTATCCAAGATGAAAACTCAACTTACTCTTATGTGTTTCCTCCAAAATTATCTTCCTAAGTTATGCATCCTCTGGCACACATATTATATCTCTAAACCTTAATGCACCATCTGTTCCTCTACTAAACTCAAACTTTGCCCTCATCTATCCCTTTACATATCTCCTGAAGATATAGATCTTGAACTTGTTTATCCTTAAGTTCCTTCATAAAATCACTACTAATAGTGATCATACTTAAACAAATTTTATCCTCAACCAACTCCATTCCTAAGTTCAAATCCCTGAACTGTTCAAGCAACTCTAACTCCTTAACCATCATTGTCGATACATGCAAAGATTTCATACTCAAAGCATCAGCTACAACATTCGCCTTTCCAGGATGGTACAATAAATCAAAATCATAGTCTTTGATAAATTCTATCCATCTCCGCTGTCTCATATTCAATTCTTTTTTATCGAACAGGTACTTCAAACTCTTTTGGTCACTAAAAACATTGAACTTTGATTCATACAAAAAGTGTCGCCATATCTTCAATGCGAACACTATTGCTGCTAATTCCAAATCATGAGACGGATAATTCCTCTCATGAATTCTTAATTGTCGGGAAGCATACACCACAACTCTTCCTCATTGCATCAATACACATCCCAAACCTTGGTATGACGCATCACAGCATATGTCGAATTGTCCTAAAGGATCGGATAAAGTCAACACAGGTGATGTAGTCAACCTTTCTCTCAACTTTTGGAAACTCTGCTCACACTTATTTGCCCATGCAAAAGCTGTATCTTTCCTCGTCAACCGCGTCATAGGCAATGCAATCTTCGAGAATCCTTCTATAAACCTTCGGTAGTATCCAGCTAATCCTAAAAAGCTTCATACCTCACTTAGCTAGATCTACTATTATTCCTTCTTTATTGATCACATGACCTAAAAACTGAACTTCCTCCAGCCAAAACTAACATTTAGAAAGTTTGGCATAAAGTTGCCTATCCTTCAAAACTTGCATCACTACTCTCAAATGTTCCTCATGCTCTTCCCATGTACGAGAGTAGATAAGGATGTCGTCGATGAACACAATAACAAATTTATCGAGGAACGGTCTAAAGATTCTGTTAATGTAATCCATGAACACTGCTGGAGCATTAGTCACCCCGAAAGGCATAACTAAATATTCGTAATGGCCGTACCTCGTCCTAAAAGCCGTTTTAAGTACATCTTCCTCTCTTACTCTAATCTGATGGTAACCAGACCTCAAATCAATCTTAGAAAACACTGCTGCTCCTTTCAATTGATCCATCTGATCATCTATCCTAGGCAACGGATACTTGTTCTTAATTGTTACCTTGTTCAACTGTCGGTAGTCCGTGCACAACCTAGCACTTCCATCCTTTTTATTCACAAATAATACCGGAGCTCCCCACAATGAAACACTCTGTCTTATGAATTCTTTCCCCTACATGTCATCCAATTGTTTCTTTAACTCCTCCAATTCTACAGGTGACATCCGATAAGGCACTATCGATATAGGTCCTGTCCCTAGTACAAGAGATATGGTGAATTCCACCTCTCGCTCTGGTGGCAAACCTAGAATGTCGGGAGGGAAAACTTCAAGAAACTCTCACAATAGGCATATAATCTATACTAGGAGTCTCATTAGCTCCACTGCAAACAGCATCACGTACTGTCGAGAATCATCACTCCTCATGGATACTCCTTCATTGGCAGAGACTACACTAGAAGACTCAAGAATTGATAAGGTCTTACTAGAAAAATCTAGCATTACATGGTTAGCCGAAAGCCAATCCATGCCAAGAATAACATATATCTGTTGCATAGGCAAACAGACATGGTCTACAATAAATGTCCTATTCTTAATAACTATAGGACACTGTAAACAAACAAACATAGTAGTCAAAGGATTACTAGTTGGAGTAGATACTATAAGGGTATAAGGTAATTTAGAAACCAGAAATTGCAAATGATCTACACATTCATGCGAAATAAAGGAATGTGTAGCACCTGAGTCAAACAATACCGACGAGAGTCTACCAGCTATCAAACACATACCTTGTATAAGATTCGCAGATTGAGAGGATTCAGCTCCCCTCACGGTAAAAACTCTTCCAGTGGCCTGAGGTCTGGCCACTTGTGGTCTTGCTGCTGGAACTCCTCTTCCAGCTCCACCTCTATTGTTTCCAGCTCCTCTTCCCGTAGCTGCCGGTTGTAGCACAAACCGTTGTCTGCGATCTCGTGCCATATGACCTGGTTTCCCACGGTTGAAACAACTAGGCCTATTCATACAGTTGGCCATCTTCAGATCTATACTTTTAATAGCACTACATTTCTCAACCAGTTCCAAGAAACTTAGAATGTCGATAGACACTACAGTCCTCTGAAGTTCATTTCTAAGTCCTTCCTCAAATCTTCTACATTGCCAATCTTCATCTGGGAATCTCTGAAAAAATTGAGTACTTAATCAGAGCCTCAAAACATGATGCATAATCACCTACAGACATGTTGCCTTGTTTGAGGTTTGTGGATTCCTTTTCCTTCTATCGTGGAACTAGATGCGTAAAATACTTTTCGAAGAAACAGTCGGTAAATAACTGGCAGGTAATCATTCTGCCCTCGGCTTCCAATAATCTTTTCTTGCCTCTCCACTAGAACTATGCTCCTTCAGTTAACATGAGGGTAGCATAAGTCACCTTCCTATCCTCCCTGCAGCGCACGGTATCAAATATCTTCTCTATTTCTTGTACCCACCATTCAGCCTTCTCTGGATCATACTCTCCTCGGAATTGAGGTGGCTTCCCTTTCATGAATGCAGCCATTCCGGCATCTTCAGCTGCTGTAGCTCTTCTATGATTCTATATTTCCAGGTGCTCTTTGTTCATCTGCAGCATTTCAGCATTCTGCCGTGTTTGTAATAACATAGCATCAGCTACCGTTTCCATAGTATTGGGAGTCGCAGATGACTCTCCTCCATTTGTGTCATTATTGACAGCTCCTATAATTCTTTCCGGAGTTCTGTCACCACTGTTGGTTGGACGTCCTCTTCCTCGAGCCATGATTCTGTAAAAGAAATCATCCGTTCACATTAGTATGACATATAATACTACATAGACAAGTATATACATACTATATGCCATACCAATATTAATTTCGGCATAGGGTTCGGGCACACTACCCAACTTCTAAGCATAGTCAAAATACGATGTGGATTCAACTAGACACGACTAGTAACAACATCCGATACCTCAGTCATAATAGAATCAAACTGCTCTGATACCAAAATGAGACACCCCGTTGTGCCCCGTTGTTTTATTAGATTAAAATCTCATTCTTTAATTACTTAGTCGTGCACTTAACATGAAAATTCATAAAAATTAAAAAATTAATTTAATAAGCAATTAACTCTGGATAATTAAAAACAACACACCATATTTATAATGCGAATACACACATATGTTTTTACACATAATACAAAACACTGTTGAGGGTATCCTCTCAGTAGGATCCCTCACATGCATATACTTAAATAAAAGTCATACTTAGCGGAAACATATAAAAAATACTTCTTAGACACACTGGCCATACTATCTATACTCTAATCACCATGGGTCATAGCTCGACCTCCCGCCTCTGGTTCGTAAGGAGTTCCATCCAACTCCTCAACAACCTCCGTTTCATACATAGTTCCGTCCAGTTCATCAGTAGCATATTCCTCCATCGGGACTTCTAATGTAAATAAAGTAGACACACAAAAATATAGAAATATAAGGGATATGAAGCAATTCTATCATCAAAAAGCGGAATAGAGTCATTGTATATAATATAACAAAAGTAACAGACGAACATTACTCTAAATCAACCATCATCCATAATTCAATATATATCATCCTCTACCCTCAACTCATGCAATCTAACACTTTATGCTGACGTGGCCACTACCAATTCCTTCACACATTCCTCCTTGGGAATCTCAGTCAGTTGATCAAGCGACAGGTTCCAAATTCCAAGTGCACATTCTCTTCCATGGTGAGAATGCTCACGCAAAGCAATGACACTATAGATGCACGATTATCCCGATGCACACCCTGTCCACTCCCGAGGGTGATCATGAAATTCAATGACACTATACCTGACAACCTATATCTAAGGGGGAACGGTCTAGCGAGAACTCCTAACATCGTGTATTCCAAATACACGATTGTGAACAACAATGCAAACACATGAATCTCACCGACCCACATTAACAACATCCTAGTGCCTTAACCTTCCATCAAAGCCTCAACACATGTTCTATGTCACACTTCCTCTTTAAAAGAAATCATTTAAGTTAGGCACCTCTAAGTCACCATTATTCTCACACCCAAACCAACAACACCCGAACTATAGATATCTTCGCTTAACAATCAACTAAGCACCATATTAAATACCAGGCAGATCATGCGTAACACAATATCAGGAAATATTCAAACACCAAAAATAATACGTCACATGCAGTGTAATACCTCAACCAGCATATCACAAAAATTTCAATAACATAAAGTCAGACATCGTCAAATACTTAAGATCGATAAACCTACAATTCCCGAATCACCATTGGTTTTACAGAAAAGGTTTCCAATGTGATTTTGTTCTTGTCGACTACTCGACTATTAGTAGGGTTTAGATCGCCTTACACAATTATTATAGAATATACTACTTATCGATTTCGACGGTAGAGTGATTCTTCCCCCCACCTAAGTTATCACCCGATTCCCGAATTCTACGTTCCTCGTTATCACACCACAACTTAACAGTTTCACCTTAAACCAAACAACATAATCAACAAATTACTCAACAAAACCAACTATGCCCACTTTATGCTAGGTTCGGCCATTCAATTCCAATTAGGGCTAGGATCATTTTCTCATTCTAATCTTTTGGATACTAACTACTTTGGTCTTAAATAGCTACGATAAATTGCTATACTTTGAAAATATGAACAAAATATTTCAATCCCTTTTTAGTTGAGTTTCGGCCTCCTATAGAAAATTAGGCTAGGAAATTCTTTTGAATGTAAACTTTTGGATTTAGGCTACTAAGACATTAGAGAGCATTAATAAAGTATTAGATTTCACATATTGAACAAAAATTCCAAACCCACTTTCTAAGGTAGTTTCGGCCAAAAATGAAACAATAGGAAAGAAAATGATTTTGATCACATGCTCTTGGATAATGAAAGTAGAAGATATAACAAGATCATAGAAATTGGTTTCACATTAAAATAATTTTTCTACAATTTTCTAAAATTGTGTAAAGTTCAAGATATAGAAATGAAAAAGTCATGAAATAGGAAGAACAAGATCTTAGGAATGGAAGAGATGATCATGGATGATCATATTACCTCAAGTTAGGAATATGGAAGAAGAACTTTTCTCCTTGGAGAAGATGAATTTGTAGGAAGATGAAGATGAAAGTGTGTGATTGATGTAGATGGCCAAACTTTTATGATAATTAGGTTTAGAGTGATGAACTTTGAGATTTTCTCTAAAAAAATATGAGGTTTTTGCCTTAGAACTCCAAATTTTCATGTTTGGGGTCGGTCAAGGGGGCTTTATATAGATTTTCCAGGATATAATCGATTATATAACGCTATATAATCGAGTACACGTCTCATAATCGATTATGGAACTCCTCATAATCATTATGCAGGTTCTGCTTTTAGGTTTTTAAGTTCCAGACAGCTCATAATCGATTATGGGTTTACATATAATTGATTATGATGATTCTGAACTTCAGGAACTCAGTCAAAAAACCTTATAATCGATTATGGTGGTTTAAATAATCGATTATTGTGCCAAAACAAAGAAGGAACCTCAAAATTGATTGTTTACAAAGGATCAATAAGGTTATTAAAACACTTAATAGGTTTTAGTTTAGTTAAAAACAGGCTGTAACAGGTTGCAGTAACATGTACATCTGGCATTCCAACGGGGCACCCAGGCACATCTCGCAATTCACAGAAATTCTTCAAACTCCCGGTCATATGGTTTGATGCCCCTATATCAATGATCCATGAAATATGTTTATGCTTACCAATCATCCTTTCACTTGTGCTTGACTTATGACTATTCAACATCCCAAGCAAATTTTGATATTGTTCATTGCTCAACCCTGTTAAGCCAGAATTTTATGCATCTGCAACAATCTCTGTCGAAGCACTTGTACCTACTCCCATGGTCTGTACAGCATTTGCTCATACGGTGCCACCTCGCCCACGTCCAGCACTTGATCCAGTACATAATTGTATTTTACCCCGTCCACCAGTTCTTCCTTCACCTCGAGGTCGGTCACCCTGCACTGAAAGTAATTTGCTGCATCATGACCTGCTCGATTACAATTCGAGTAAACCATTGTTTTGTCCTTCGCGTCTCCACGTCCTTTCATTCTGGCACCTGTTTGGACAGTAAGTCCAACGATCTCCCCTCGTTCTTCCTTGGCACGAGTGATAGTCCTCATCCTCTCTTCCTATATCAAAGTTGAATACACCCTGTTTAATGATGGCAAAGGATCTGTAGCAAGCAGATTGGATAGAACTGTCCCATAAATCACGTCATTCAATCCCATCGGGAATTGATGTACTCTTTCTTCTTCTCGGCGATTTTCCAGTTTTGATGCAATATAACACTTTCAACTTCACAAGTTCAAGTCGGAATCTGCTCATGGTTGGCCAAATCATCCCAACACTAGTGCAATAAGTGCTTTTTACGTCAGTTAAAATTGATTTTTTACGTCAGAATACTGACTGATGTAAATACAGCTGACGTTAAAAGTTAAAATTTTAACGTCAGTTGAGAACTGACGTTAAATATAAAACTATTAACGTCGGTTCTTTAACACAACTGACGTTAATTTTTTCAAAATTAACGTCAGTTCTTTAACACAACTGACGTTAATTTTCAGTTCTTTAAGAACGGACGTTAATTTTGTTAAAACTAACGTTAGTGGTTATAAAGAACTGACGTTAAATGTCTTAATTTTAACGTCAGTTGTAATAAACAACTGACGTTAATAGTGTACTGTATATTTTATAAAATACTATTAACGTCAGTTGTATCATACAATTGATGTTAATAGTATTTTTTTTAAATTCAATTTTAAAATATCACTCCCCTCAGCTATCCCTGCATTCAGTAAATACCCCAGTAACACAGAATATCACACACATTACAGAATTGCAAAGGAAAAATGGAACAATGATCCATATGTATACCTGTTCAGAAAAAATATATATTTATTAACATAGGTTATAACTCAAAATAAATACAGAAATATAAATAAAAATAAATGTATACTAAGTTTAAACTACCTATATCAATATCCCTTCGTGATGATCATCACGAGTGGCATGTACATCGTCCACCTGTGTCTCCTCGATTATAGTAGGCATGTTTGTTGAAAAAGAAGGAGTCTCAGGAATATCAAGATTTGAATCTTCATTTTCATCACTACCATTATACATGATTTTTCCTTGGAGAACCACGGACAACCTTTTGTTAGAAGGATCAGTGATGTAGAACACTTGTTTTGCTTGGGAAGCCATTATGAAAGGCTCATTTATATGACCTAACTTGTTGAGGTCTACCAATGTGAACCCCAATTCGTCGGTTTGTACACCACCATTACTATCAACCCACTTACATTTAAATACCGGCACCGTAAGCTTAGTGTAATCGAGCACCCAAATATCTTCAATATATCCAAAGTAAGGTCTCGGTGCTTTAACGGGTTTTGTGTCCTTTGCACTAGAGAAGTGCATTGCTTTGGCCACGATCATAACCCCACTATTTTGCATGGTACTCTTGTTATCTTGTTCCTTTGTATAAAAGGAAAAGTTATTTATGTCGTATCCGCTCCAACATATGATGTTGAAGCTAGGCCCACGTGCTAGCCATCTTACGTCATCAGAAGCAGTACTACCATCCTTAAGCATTTCTTCCTTGAACCATGGTAAGAAAGTCTTGTTATGATTGTTCAACAACCACCTTTCGTTCATTCGAGGGTTTTCTTGATTGACTTTTCTTTTATGTTCAAATAAGAAAGGCTGAACACATTCGATATTGTTCAATACATACAAATGTGCTTGAAGCACTTCCTCCCGATCCTTCCTATTAATTCTTAAGCCACGTGTACCCTTACCTTGACATCTGAGCTCATCATGCCGAGGCTTAGGAACCCCTATAGGATCCGTGTTATCAAGGAAGTCCGAACAAAACTCAATAGCTTCTTCTGCAACATACCTTTGAACAATATATGCTTCCGGACGATGAGGATTCTTCACGTACCCTTTCAATATCTTCATGTAGCGCTCAACTGGGTACATCCATCTCAGAAAAACCGGCCCACATAATCTAATATCCCTCACCAAAAGAACAATTAAGTGAACCATTATGTCGAAAAAGGAAGGAGGAAAATACATCTCCAATTGGCACAAGATTGTAGCAGCCTAAACTTTCAAGTCATCCAACATACGGGGGTCAACGACTTTGCTACATATAGAATTGAAGAATGAGCACAACCGAGTAATGGCATGTCTCATATTTTTTGGAGCAATACCACGAATAGCAACAGGTAGAAGTTGTTACATCAAGATGTGACAATCATGAGACTTTAAGCCAACCAATTTAAGATCACTAGAGACAAGCCTCTTCATATTTGAAGAATAACCATGTGGAACTTTGATGCCCTGAATACACCCGCAGAAACTTTGTCTCTTTTTTTTTGACAAAGTATGACATGCTGGCGGCAAATAAGTCCGCTTACCATCCTCAACAACTGGAGCTAACTTCTCTCGTATACCCATAGCAACGAGGTCGAGACGAGCATTCACACCATCCTTTGTCTTTCCCTGAATGTTGAGAAGCGACCCGATCACACTATCACACACATTTTTCTCCACATGCATCACATCAATGCAGTGTCTGACATCAAGCTTGCGCCAGTATGGAAGATCAAAGAATATCAACCTCTTCTTCCATATGTTTTTCTCAGCAGCTTTACCTTTCTTTTTGGACTTGTCGAATATAACATCGATGCCATTTACCCTCTGATAAACCTGCTCTCCAATTAAGGCCGCCGGCGCTTCTTCTGTCTGTTGGCATCCATTAAAAGCTTTTTTCATCTTACGATATGGGTGATCACGTCTAAGAAATCTCCGATGCCCAAGGTAAACCGTCTTCTTTCCATGATGCAACTGAGTGTAGCATGTGCCTTCTTCACATATAGGGCATGCTTTATGCCCCTTGACACTGCATCCGGACAAGTTACCGTATCTTTGGAAAGTCGTTGATGGTGCAAAATAACATGGCACGAAGCTTGAAAGTCTCATGAGAATACCCATCAACTACATCAACACCTTCCACCCACAGCATTTTCAAGTCTTCAATCAAGGGACCTAGATAAACATCTAAGTCATTTCCCGGTTGCTTTGGGCCCGAAATCATCATAGACAACATCATGTATTTGCGCTTCATGCACAACCAAGGGGGCATGTTGTAAATTACCAACAGAACAGGCCATGAACTATGAATACTACTCATGTTACCATAAGGATTCATTCCATCCGTAGCAAGTCCAAGCCTTAGGTTTCTTGGCTCATCGGCGAAATCCGAAAACATAGTATCGATATTCTTCCATTGAATAGAATCAGCAGGATGACGAACCTTTCCATCACGTTTCCTCTCACCATTATGCCATCTAATATTCTTCGTATCTTTCACATTGGCAAACAATTGCTTGAACCTTGGAATTATTGGAAGATACCACAACACCTTCGCAGGAGGACCCTTTTTTCTCACATCATCAAGATCATCATCATCATCACCACCCTTCACTTTGTATCGTGATAACCCACATTTGGGGCAATCGTGATTGTCTTCATGAACACCGGTGTACAATATGCAATCATTGGGGCATGCGTGTATCTTCTTATACTCCATACCCATAGGACACAATACCTTCTTGGCCTCATAGTTACGGTCAGGCAATGTGTTGTCCTCCGGAAGCAAGTCTTTCAACACTTCAAGCAATTCCGTGAAGCTTTTATCGGTCCAACCATTTCTCGCCTTCACACAAACCAATTTTAGCACCGCCGACAACCGTGTATGAGTAGTACACCCTGTATATAAAGGCTTATCCGCATCACTGCACAACCTATCATACACATGAGCTCGATGAAAAGATTCTTGTCCAATATCATGGATCATGTCCTCTACTCGATCATCCTCCATATCTACGTCAACGTCCTCACTTTGGGAGACACTTACCGTACTCCTCAACAACACATCACCATGCCATATCCATCTTGTATAACTCAAGCAAATCCCTTCACAAATCAAATGAGTACATATATCCTTCACCATACATTTCCTCGTATTCAAACACTTGACACAAGGACAACAGAACATTCCATTACTATTAGGAACATTCCTTTGAGCAAATTCTATAAATTCTCCCACCCCTTCAAATACTCAGCACTAGTGCACTTACAAACCATCCAAATACGATCCATAACTAGATAGGTCCTGTAGATATACAAAACATATATCCAATATAAGGACAATACGGGAGATTGAAAACTATAGTTTTTGAAGATTGCCAAGCACTGGTCACGGACTGGCAGTGATGTCTATCACGGCCGTAACGTGCCAACTGAACCAGACCATCATAGGCAGAACTGATCACGGCCTAGCCGTGATGAGCATCATGGCCGTGACAGATCAACCAGCAGAGCAACATGCACTCAAAACCAAAAATAGAGACGTACATTGCAAACAACTCAAACTCACGATTTCAAGTTTCAACTACTGAGACTACAGTTTCAACATACACTCAAAACCAAAAATAAAAAAATGTGCCCTAAAGACTCACCAGAAATAGGTGCACGCGTGGTGGTGGGGAGGGGAGCTCGAGTGGTGGCCAACGTTCGATGTGGTTACTGAGAGCAGAGGGACAAGGAGAGTTAGTGCGCGGGAAGGGGAAAGAGAGATGTCAAGTTATTGCAAAGAATGAATGGAAAGACAGAGTTAGGGTTAATAGTGTACCACACGGTGGTGGCGAAGAAGCCCTCGCGGTGGTTGCGGTGGAGATGAGCTCGCGATTAGGGCAGAGTGAGAGTGAGAGTGAGAGTGAGGGTTGAGCGTGATGAAAAGAGAAAAGAGACATACAGAGCGAAGTGCAGAAGACGCACGGGTGAAAACCAAAATAAAACAACATTCGACGTCAGTTATTTGTAAAGACTGACGTTAAAGGTCATATATTTAACGTCAGTTGTCTTAAGAAACTGACGTTAAAAGAGTATACGTTTATCAAAAAACATTAATTCATTTGACTATTTATTTAATTGAAGTAAAAATCAAACTTTTAACGTCAGTTGTATTAAACGACCGACGTTAAAAATAAATATTTTTTATTTTAAAAGCACTTTTAACGTTAGTTGTTGAAGACAACTGACGTTAAAAGTATATAAGTTTCTGCAAAAAAATTCATTCCTTTGACTACTGTGCTAACCCATGCACCTTGAAACTTAATCCTCTTAATGAGCATTAAGTTTATAGATAAGTTTTCAAGAAAATCAGAGAGAATCTATCCTCTATATAAAGTGTCATTCTTCTGTATCAGTCTGTAAATACACCCTCTTCTTTTCCTCTACACAATATGGTTCTATCACATTTGAGACTTTTGTTATTTCTTCCTATACTAGACTTAAAGGTCTTTGTCTTAATGGTCAAAAAACTTCTGAGGTTGAGCAAATCACATAATATGACTCCCTCACTTTATTCCATCTCCTCCCCAAGTGACTGCGTATAAAGCACAGATGGAGCATCAAGGACTTCAAATGAGCAGGGAGGGGATCGATGCATCCATTGGAGTTTCTGAGGATGGAACTGAGAAGAAATTGATGTTGACGCAGAAACTTTTTAATATTTTAGTGCTATGTTGCAGAAATATTTTATCTTTTAATCATGTAATTGTAACTTATGAATTGCTTCAATGAGATACGATTTGATTATACATATAACACTTTTATGTTAAGTTTTTATTTATTTTAATTTTCACAAGAATATGTTTACTAATTCAAGCTAATTAATGAAGATTAAAAATAAACTTGTTTAATATTTACACAAGTTCTTTACACAACTGACGCAAATAGTGATTTAATATTTACAAATTGCCACCACCTCATTTTTAACGTCAACTTAATTTATGACTGCCAAGTTCCTGTAGATTACATTATTTCCAATATTCATTCTGCACGTTTATAATATATAGGATTATTTATGTCAGATATTTATTATACTGAAGTAAAAATCACACTTTTAAAGTCAGTTGTATAAAAAACTGACGTTAAAAATAAATATTTTTTATTTTAAAAACACTTTTAACATCAGTTGTATTAAACAAATGACGTTAAAGGTCTATAAGTTTCATTCATTCCTTTGACTACTGTTCTACTTACCTATGCACCTTGTAACTTAATCCTCTTAATGAGCATTAAGTTTTCAAGAAAATCATAATAGCTTAGTAACTTCATCCCCTGCTCCTATAAATAGCTTCCTTCCATCCTTTTAATTTTCTGCTTCACAATATGGCTCTGCCATGGAGATTAACTTCATCACTCTTTCTTCGTATTCCTAGACTCAAAGATCTTTGTCTTAATGGTCAAACAACTTCTGAGGTTGTGTAAATCACATAACATGGGTGATAAGGTTGTGTAAATCACATAATGTGAGTTGCTCACCTTATCATCTTTCTGGAGAATCGGCTGCTGGAGGGCAAATCAGGTGCTCGAGCGTCACAGTTCCAAAACCTCAGCTTTGGCAGCAAGTGACCATCATGGAAGTCTCTAGAACCACTGCCTTTGCTTGAAATAGATCGAGTGCACCTGTTTTTGCCTCTCTTGAGCTCTCTCATGCCCCCCCAGTTTTTTGAGGTCTTAATGGATGCAAGTGACTGTTCCAAGACCATTGCTAAAACAGATCGAGTGCACTCAGGAAAACTCAGTCGCTCGACTCTCCTCTCTTGTTCACCCGTGAAGGGAACGAAGCCTCAACAAATGTTTAGGATTTTAAACCCTTTCAATAATGTAACTTTTTATAGGATTTTAAACCCTTTCAATCTTCTGTATCAGTCTGTATTACACTTCATGAATGAGATCCGGTTTGGGTTATTGATTCAACAGAAACACAAAACATATATTTTAGTTTTCAAAACAGAAACAGAAAACATCAAAGCAATTATGAAACTGAAACTTTGAGGAAGGCAATGCGGAAGGGTACGTATACTAGCTAAAAAAATTATTAAAATAACCTTTAACATCAGTTGTTTTATGGACTGACGTTAAAAGTGAAGTGACTCACTTTTAACGACAGTTCGATAAAGAACTGGCGTTAAAATGTTCACTGTTAACGTCAGTTGTTTATTGAACTGACGTTAAAAGCGAGTCACTTCACTTTTAACGCCAGTCCTTACAACAACTGACGTTAAAATTGAATTAATGAAGTCTGATATTTACAAAACTGCCACCGCCCCCTTTTTAACGTCTAACTTTTGGTTAACTGACGTAAACCTTTACCGTCTCATGTATATTTTCCACTAGTGCAAAAAGCTTTCATTTTTCCATAGTATGCAACCATGGTCATACCACGCTACTTGCATTCTGCTAAGTCTGATTTCAGTTGTTGAATTTTGGGCCCATTCACAACTGAAAACCTCTCCTTTATGTCCTGCCACAGGTCTTTCGCATTTTCCATATATTGTAACACCTCGTTTTCTCATCTCTTGACCGGTAATTATATTTTATATTATTATCGGGGATCCAGAAAATGTAAGATGTGGAAATGTTCTTAGTCAAGAGGTGGCTGAATTGACCTTTTTAAAACTTTTCGAAAAACAATGTTTAACTTCCCTTTTTCAAATGGAGTAGCAAGATAGTAAACTTTCCTTGAAGCTTAAACAAGAAACAATTGTAATACCAATTCAAGAATGCACTTAAAGAAAGATATTTAATTGTATAACCTAAGAGATAGTATCATACAACAATCATGAACTATAGTATCATAGAGGGGTGGACACCGGTCGGTTTCTGTCAGATTCGGGTGAAAAAACCCTAATCCGAATAAATTCGACCAGTTGATTATACCACCCATTTTCGCCCGTCTCTGTCATCGGTTTGGGCGGTCGATGGATCGTCGGGTCCGCGGGTTGGACGGGTCGGTTGACTCGATTTTAGTAATAAAAAATTCCAATAAAAAACAAAGAAGATTCCACTCATTCCAGACGAGCACGAGACCAAAAGAGAAGGGAAAGAGAAAAAAAATGAAACTTGAAGACAAACATATACAGATCTGAGTATATCTTCTTCTTCCTTGAAGGAAAGGCTGAAACTTGAAGCCCGATCTTCCTTTACACCTCTAGAATCTGGAGCAGACTGGTAGTGACGACGCAGGGGATGCGACTTCATCTTGGGTGGTGGCTTCTGATGAGTGTGATTTCACCTCATATTTCATGTACATTTTTGCATGCATTTTCATATAGTTTAGGCATATTTAAATTTATTTTTATTAGTTTTTACCTTGGAACGGGTAAGGCGATTTTGCAGTGTTGTTTTGTAGAAATTAATAATAAAATGCTCAGGATCAACCATGATGGAGCTTGGATGAAGATAGAGCTTGAAAAGTGAAGAAAATGAGCCAAACAGAGCCCATCACGACCAAGATCAAGAAGAGCTCAAGGCAAAAGTCAGAAGCCATCACGGTCGTGATAGATCAGATGAACCAGAACCTCAACAGGCAGAAGCTGTCACGGCCTAGCCGTGATGAGTGTCACGGCCGTGACAGAACAAAATTTTAATGCGCGCCCATGACAGACCCTGTCACGGCCTGGTCGTGATGGCCATCACGGCCGTGACGCGTACCTAATCTATAAATAAGGCATCAGGGGCTGCACGAAAGGATAATCACCTCTGGAGGGATTTTTACCCTAGGAGCACTTTTACCCTAGGAAGACTTGGAGGCTGGCGGCTGGGGGAAGGATCTAGCCCTAAAAAGTGGTTTTTCTTTGCTCTTGGATTGGAAGAAGATTGGAGGAATCTTCATGGAGTTTTCTTCATCCCTTCTTTCTTTCTCTTTTGTAATTTCTATTACCATGAGTAGCTAAATTCCCTTTTTGTTGGGATTAGATGTAGCTAATCCGAACCTCATGTATTTGCTTTGATTGATTAATCTATGTTTATGCCTTCGTATTAGTGTTTAATTCCTATGCTTAATGCTTTTTGTGGTTTGGTCATCCATGAATTGATTCTGAGATTTGATTTGTAATGGGGACGTTCTTATCAATTCTTGATCTGGAATTAATCACCTAGTAAACCTTGCATCTAGGAATGGATTTTGGTTTATTAGTAAACGTGTAATCCTTACTCTTAATGCAAATTCCTAATTAGGTCATCTAAGGAATGAGGGTTTAATTAGTGGATTTAAGATCTTGTCATCTAAGGAATTAGGGCTTGAGCAATCTTGTGGGTTGATTTTAATATTCGAAGCATAAACTGGATTGGTGGTCTTGGTATTGCATGAGGCTAAGGTTTGGTGAAATTTAATCCCAACATCTTTCATATTTGAAGAATCTCTTTTTCTGCATTCCAAGTGTTTGATAAAATTCCTAAAAGAACTTTTTCCTTTTATTTTGTTCATTTTAAATGTTTATCCGCTTAGATAGTAATTGAATTGTTACATGCTAGTACTTGTCACAGTCCTCGTGGGAACGATATTGGTCTCACCACCGTTTTACTTGTACGACTAGGTATACTTCCCTAGATTCGTCCAACAAGTTTTTGGCGCCGTTGCCGGGGACTGTGTTTCAATATTAGCATACCCATTTCGATTGCTAATTTAAGCACAATTCTGTTTTTTTCTGTTTCATTATCTATTTCTCTTTATTTTTATTTTTTGTATATATTTGATCTTTTCTTTTGAGTTTTTGGTTGTGCAAGGTGGATGCAATTCATGGACAGCTATTATTATCCATCCGATGAGGAAGCTTCAAGTCATATTTTGGAGAACAACTTGTGTTGGGGAGACGACATAGATTTTGGAGATCATGATATTCCCGCACAAGTTGATTGTATGACGGGCAAGCTTGTATATATATTCTCCAAGGAGGAATGGGAAACCTTCTGTTCGTATTTACCACCTCCACCACCATCTTTACAAGTGATCCCCAAAGAGGCATGTGAAGAAAAATTTGAGTAAAATATGGTTGTGGGGATGGATCAAAATGAAGACGAAGTGGTGGTGGTAGACGAATCACAAGAAGAGGAAGTACCTTTCACAAATCCTTGGGAAAGAATAGGTGAGAATGCAAGTCATTTGGAAAGCAGTCACTCCACCATGCTTGATAAGAAACCTGAAATTGCTGCATTAGATAAATATGTTGGCTTACATGAATATGTGGACACTGCAAAGTTAGTCCCTTCCACTTGTCTGTCAAACCTCCTTGTGAAAATACCATTTGACCCGATAGGAAGTGAGTTCATTACTGTAGTTAAAAAGGTCAATGGAGTTTTCACACACTCGTTAGGAGGAATTGAGGGTATATTCATCTTGCTTCTACAATCACCACTCCACAAACTATGGAATCCGGGAGGAAGCCTTTACATATTCAGCACCTCTTGGTCCCTATGCTACAAGCAAAGAGATCCAGGTGGAAGCTTCTCAATGAGTTTTCTTTCCCTTTTCCGTTTGTTTTCTTAACCCTCCTCTTTAGTTATTTTCATTTTATTGTTAGTTTTCATGTGTTTTTGATTTTAACTCTTGAATAATTTGAGAAGATCAAGAGGAAAAAGATCATAGATTAATAGATTTGTTAAGTGTTTTCAGGGTAAGGAGGAAGGAGAAGCAAAAAGGGCAGAGACAAGCAAAGTCAGCAGCCATCACGCCCAGGCCGTGATGCTGGTCACGACCATGATGTGCCAGCCATGAAGACCAAAAAGGATCACGGCCTGGCCGTGATGGAGGTCACGGTCGTGACACAATTTCTAGCATCTTTTTTCCTAGGCATCTGAGCCAACACCCGCTACCACCTCAGTGAGTTGTTCCATTTTTCTCCTCTCTCCAACTTGATTATTTACATTGGGGACAATGTAAGTTTTTAAGCTTGGGGTAGGGGTATTTTTTGCAAATTTTTTGAATTTTTGTATTTTTCATTTTGCATTCATATAGGCATAGTTTTACATGATCACATGATTAGATTGCCCCTTGCTTAGATTATGCATCCAATTGTGAGAACTTAGTTCCAAATAAATTGAGATAGTGAATTTTTTAACCCAATTTTTTATTCTTGTGATGAGGCTACAAATAAAAATTCTTGAGATGATCTTTGATAGTTGATAATTAGCATGTGGTTCCGTAGATTTGTATTTTTCATTGATTTTTGAACTACTAAATGTGAGATTTTTGAGCCAAAAAGGGGTACTCACTAAATCTACCCCATTCTTTGTGATAATGTTTATTCCTCTTGGATTATATTCTCTAGAACTTGACTTGAAACTGTTTTGAAGCTTAAAAAATTTTTGAAAACATTTTTGAAAATGATTGAGGCACTAGGTATTTTTCCGGCCTTCTGAGCTTTGATTGACTAAATGCTACCCTTTAGTTGCCCGATTTTGAGCCTACAAGAATAAAATACTTTCCTTGGTACCTTGAAATATTTTGATGAATGATGCTTGGTAGGGCACCTTTTAAGGTATTACAAAAAGGGTAAAAAGGTAGTATTAAAAAGTATGGGATGAGAAAGTTAGAAAAATATTTCTCTTGAATTGAAAATCTCCCCTTCTCCAAATCAAAAAAAAAAGAAAAAAATAATAATAATAAATATAGAGAATGGGATGACAAAAGGAAGAGAGAAATAAAATAAAAAGAAAGAAAGAAAGGTGGTAAAATGAATCAAAACCCAAAAAGGTATTTTAGAAGGTGTCATGCTTTGCAATGCTTGATATTTTGTTTAGCCTTCTTGAAATTTCCTTTTCTTGATTTCCCCACCTAACGATTAATCCCATGGCCCCGTTACAACCAAAGTAAAAGACCTTTTGATTCTTAACTGTTTTCATTAATAAAGTTGAGATTTGGTTGATAGTCAAGCTTATGGTAGAATTCATTCCTTGAGGAAATTAAGCGAATTGTCATATATCCTTAACACTTGAGTGAGGTGAGAAGGAGTGCCCAAATCAGTGAGAATGTGAGTCTAGGAAACCTAAACGTCTAATTGGACTTGAAATTGATCGTCTCTTGCTGGACTATTTGAAAATGCCTGTTACTTGGATTAGTTACTCGGGTTCTTGATTCACTATCCATATTCTGATTATTTATCTCTTCTGGCCTTAGTGATTGCTTGAGGACAAGCAAATGAACAAGCTTGGGGTGATTTGATGAGTGTGATTTCACCTCATATTTCATGTACATTTTTGCATGTATTTTCATATAGTTTAGGCATATTTAAATTGATTTTTATTAGTTTTTACCTTGGAACAGGTAAGGCGGTTTTACGGTGTTGTTTTGTAGAAATTAATGATAAAATACTCAGGATCAACCATGATGGAGCTTGGATGAAGATAGAGATTGAAAAGTGAAGAAAATGAGCCAAACAGAGCCCATCACGACCATGATCAAGCAGAGCTGAAGGAAAAAGTCAGAAGCCATCACGGCCTGGCCGTGATGGCCATCACGACCGTGATAGATCAGATGAACCAGAACCTCAACAGGAAGAAGCTGTCACGGCCTAGCCGTGACAGACCAAAATTTGAATGCGCGCCCATGACAGACCCTGTCACGGCCTGGCCGTGATGTCCATCATGGCCGTGACGCGTACCTAATCTATAAATAAGGCATCAGGGGCTGCACGAAAGGATAATCACCTCTGGAGGGATTTTTACCCTAGGAGCACTTTTACCTAGGAAGACTTAGAGGCTGGCGGCTGGGGGAAGGATCTAGCCCTAAAAAGTGGTTTTTCTCTGCTCTTGGATTGGAAGAAGATTGGAGGAATCTTCATGGAGTTTTCTTCATCCCTTCTCTCGTTCTCTTTTGTAATTTCTATTACCATGAGTAGATAAATTCCCTTTTTGTTGGGATTAGATGTAGCTAATCTGAACCTCATGTATTTGCTTTGATTGATTAATCTATGTTTATGCCTTCGTATTAGTGTTTAATTCCTATGCTTAATGCTTTTTGTGGTTTGGCCATCCATGAATTGATTCTGAGATTTGATTTGCAATGGGGACGTTCTTATCTATTCTTGATCTGGAATTAATCACCTAGTAAACCTTGCATCTAGGAATGGATTTTGGTTTATCAGTAATCGTGTAATCCTTACGCTTAATGCAAATTCCTAATTAGGCCACCTAAGGAATTAGGGTTTAATTAGTGGGTTTAGGCTCGTCATCTAAGGAATTAGGGCTTGAGTAATCTTGTGGGTTGATTTTAATATTCGAAGCATAAACTGGATTGGTGGTCTTGGTATTGCATGAGGCTAAGGTTTGGTGAAATTTAATCCCAACTTCTTTCATATTTGAAGAATCTTTTTTTCTGCATTCCAAGTGTTTGATAAAATTCCTAAAAGAACTTTTTCCTTTTATTTTGTTCATTTTAAATGTTTATCCGCTTAGATAGTAATTGAATTGTTACATGCTAGTACTTGTCACAGTCCTCGTGGGAACGATATCGGTCTCACCACCGTATTACTTGTACGACTAGGTATACTTGCCTAGATTCGTCCAACAGCTTTGTCACTGGTGTGAAAGGGACGGCGCTGGTGCTAGGGTTTCATCTGGTGAGACTAATTTGTAACTTATTTGGTTTGATGCTATGGTGGGTTCCCTTCCCTTCTATTGGATTCAAGTATTGGATCCTTCACTTAAGGCCCAACGAAAATGATATGTTTACTTACATAAGGCCCAACAAAAAAACGCAAAGACAGCAAGTCAGCATAATTTTTTTGGGCCACACAATTTTGGACCGGCGTTTTTTTTAAATCATTTTTTTATTTTAAAATGTGTAGTTTTTTTTTGTTTTTGATCCAACCTTAATAGCCCTTCTTCCTCACCTTTTCTATGCAGCCGCAGCCCCCCACCCCTCCCTTTCCCACTTCAGTTTTGTTGTGTCGCCGCTGTTGCCCTCGAAGAACAAAGCCTCCACTGCGTCACAACGCCAGCACCACCACTACATCACAGCACGAGTTCCACCACCGTGAACGTCGCCAGACCGCAAGCAGCAAGGAGCAGCAATGCCTCTGGTGTTCATCCATTTGTATTTTCTGCATTTTCTTCCTCAGATCTTCATCCCCTACCCACTTCTCATTTCAGATCTTCACGCCTTCGGTCGGATTCGGTCACCAACGGTTTCAAAATTCCAGGACCGAGCCCGACTGCGTCACCCGTATGAAACTAATTCGTAGAACCGACGACCCGCCGACCCGCTTCCATCCGTCCAGAACACTTTAGCACGCCTTCGGGTCTTCCGGTTTCGGGCGGGTGTCTGTTTCATGTTCACCCATAGTATCATAAGCATAGAACATAAAGAATCATGCATACGATAATAAAGATTGCCAGAAAGTAAAGAGGGTAGGGATAGAGAAAGTGACACAAGTATTTTACTGGTTCGACCCACAACATGAGTGGCCTACGTCCAGTCTCCAAGAATCCTCTTGAAGAAATTCACTATGGCAAAGTTTGTACAAGAGATACCACACTCCTTACAAAAGTCACTCTCCCTTGTAGGATGCCTCACCCACAAGTACCACATTTTCAAGAGATACCTCACTCTTGAAACTTGTTGGATACCTCACCATCAACTCACTAAGCGATGCCTCACCCATACACCTTGTTGGATACCTCACCAATAATCCACAAAAGATACCACACTCTTACCAACAATCCACAAGAGATACCACACTCTTGCCAACAAAGGGATGCCTCACCCTTACTTTGAAGGATTCCTCACCAACAAAGATTTTTCTCCAATGGCCACTTTGATGGATACCTCACCAACAAAGATTTAAACCCCTCAAGAGATACCTCACTCTTGAGTAACCTTGGGAATCACACTTCCAATACAAAACTCAGAATTACAAATTGAGTAGAAGAGAAAATCCTAGCACAAACACTTGTGCATCAAAGCTTGTAAGCTTCTAAAATCACTTGTAACAAAGGATGAATAGACGGCCTTCTATTTTGGCATTCTAACGGTATATTTTTGCATATGATTTCGTTACCAAAACTCTTAAGCATATGCCCTTTATATAGACTTCAATTGGAGCTGAAAAACTTGAAGTTTTGCTGAATTTTTGGGTGAGTATTCGAATACTCTTATAGGGTATTCGAATACTCCCTGTAACAGAACTCAACAGAACAGGGGGTATTCGAATACCAAGAAGGTGTATTCGAATACTCTCCCCTAAAAGTGCCAAAATGCTTGTGTAATGGCATACATGAGTTGGTATTTGAATACTCTTGAAGGAATTTCGAGTTTTCCTCA
This sequence comes from Sophora flavescens, assembly GCA_030762895.1. Classification (NCBI taxonomy): domain Eukaryota; kingdom Viridiplantae; phylum Streptophyta; class Magnoliopsida; order Fabales; family Fabaceae; genus Sophora; species Sophora flavescens. The sequence goes on along the minus strand of CM061062.1, from coordinate 190,167,454 downwards.
AAGTAGACCAATAAACAACTATATATGTATGTGATTACTTATATACTTTCAAAACATTTTTCATCATTTGGCATTTTATAATAGCTCTAATTGATTTCTATATTTAGGTTGAGCATTATTATCTTAATTTTGTTAAGACATCTAAACAAAATAGGTTACAAAATGACTTACATCAAAACCCTAGTAAAGCAAACATAAAACATCAAAATGATTACATCATCTTCAACCATCATAATCACCATCAAAAAACTTTTCATTTCTTCACTCTTGAACATGGGTGGAGATATTCTTCACGGAAGCATACTTGAGACTTGCATCTCATCATCATCTACAGAAAATGATTTTGAGGAAAACAAAATCATAGTTGAGACCTTCTACATTGAAGGAAGTTACGGTTAAATTTTGGGTTTAAAACTCAGACGGAAACCGATTTGCGTTTTTGCTGACTGTATAGTTTTGTACTAGCAGAAACCCTAATTTGACCCGAAACAGAGAAATTATAGATTTTGTCATCACTTTATTGATAAAGTCTATTTTTAGCGCTCAAAAATAAAATATTATATTTCATTATGGCGAATTTTTGGCGAAAAACCCTAATCGGGTAAACGACGGAGCCGGATATGGAACTGCAGAGATATGTCAGAGGATAGGGGTGATGAATCATCTTGGACAACTCACCTAGTGAGTCACCATGATGACTCACCATGGTAATCATGACTTTCTTGACAAATATCTAAAGTTCCTTACGAAATGACCAAAATGCCCTTGTAGTTCTTTGTTAATTCCTTTCATGTCCAACAAGTGTTTTAACAATTTTTCCCTCCCTTTTATCATGGATAAATTCTGCCAAGACTCTTATATGACTATCCTTTCATGGTACCTCACCTCATAATGACCTAAAACAAAATATCTAAGTCTTTTACCTTGATACCTAACCTATCCTAAGTTCATTAACTAACCATGATCACACTTGAAATGCTAGAATCTTCCTCCCACACTCAACCAAAATTCGGCCAGTCCACACATACACACACATGCTCACTTATTTTTCATCTTATCATGATGGTTATGAAAAATATCTTACATATTTTATGTTATTTTTTAACTACACCTAAAACCATGATCAACCAAACTATGATTAACCAACCATGGTTTCAACTAAAGTATCTTCGTCTCTCTCAAGTGATATGCACGTTCAAACCCCCTCACACACTCATCTTCACTTCATTTTTACCTTATCATCTTTGTTCATAACACACACACAAAAACCTTCCATTTTCTTTTCTCTAAGTTTCGGCCTCCACCTCCAAATCACCATCCAAGAGCTTGTTTCACAAACCAAGAGTAGATCATTGATCCTCTCATCATTCTAAGCCTATCTTATCTCACAAGGAAATCCATTGAGAGGTTGATTTCAAAATAGGTTTTACATGACCATTTTCGGCCAAGTCCTGTAGTCCATCAACCATTCTTTTGTTTCACAAACTAAGACCATACCCATCATCCTCTAGTCATTCTAGACATAAGCCATTTCACACAAAAATCCCTTTTGAGCCTTCTACAAAAATGGGTATTTCTTTGTCAAGAACACCAATCACTTGATCATCAACCTTTTGGCTTGAGTTAAGTGATTCAAGTCTTGATTTTACTTCCTTGTTTATGTCTAAGCCTATGTATATAACCTTTTGTGTTGTTGTTTGTTCTTGCTAGGTTTTGGAGGAGCCAAAACCGTGAGCACACCCTAAGTACACAACCATCCTTTTAGCTTGTTTTGCTTGATTTTCATGTGATCTACAAGAGGTATGTGTGTGGTTTACTTGATATTTGACTTGTTTTGAAACCCTAAGTCAAAGGGTTGTATATGTGTGTGTTTATGTGATCATCTTGGAGGAATGGATGTCATGATTGTGGTTATTGTGTGGTTATAATTATTAAAGTATATTCTTTATTGAAACATGCTTATTGGTTAAAAATTCATGTTTGACTTTCTTGAATCATGAATAGGAAAGTATGCTTGAAATGCTAAAGTATATGCCATGAACTTACGTATTGATACATGGCTATATATATATATGATTGTGAGCTTGTTTAGTGAAGTGGAAAACTTCACTTTGTTGATTCTTGGCTCGGCCAAGGCTAGAAGAAATAGCATGACAACCTTAATTTCATCAATCTCTGTAATTCTAATCTTATTTAAAGGTTTGAAAAGGAATAAAACCAAGAAGAAAATAATGTTTTGCAAAACTGTTTTCATAGTGTTGAAATCTGATTTTTGAGGTTTCAAGGATCCCAAAATAGTTTTAATTTGAGTTTAGATCTTAAGAGAACAAAAATCAAGTTTTAGCGGACTTAAAAACAGAATCTTCACGAAGTCGGACAAGTAAAATGGACCAAGGTTCCAATTTCGCACAAACTGTGTTAGACAGTTTGAAACTGTTTTTGAAGTCTATTTAAGTGTCCTAAGACTCCAAAATTAGTTTTGGACCCTTAGCTTTAAAAATCGTTGAAAAATGACTTACGCGATTTTCAAACTTAGTGACCTTCGATAGAGTTTTAGGGTTTTTGAGCAAACCGTAACGCGAAGTTGAAATCAGTATTTTAAATACATGAACATAGGTATTGTAACTTAGGAAAGTAAAATATTCGAGAAAAAGAGTTAAACTTTTGAAAATATGGAGTCTTGGTTCTAAATACAGTAAAAAGGGGCAAAACCGTCTTTTAAGTATTTCAAGTATTTTCGGGAAACTATTTTAAGAGGTTTGGTACTAATTTGACTAAGTTCAAATATTACTTTGAAATGATTTGGGTTTAGATAAAGGTTTTGGTTTTAAACCAAAAAGGATTTTAGTCTACAAAAACTAGTGTTTACAGTAAAGTACAAAACCTATGTCATAAATGACTTAGTGAAAATATGAACTTAATGATTTATGACTTATAGTGAAGAAAGACCATTTGTAATAAAATGTGGATAATTCAATATCCATACATCCATAAGACTTAATGGACTCAGAATAATTTGATTTCTTGGAAGCCATGGAAAAGGCTCCATTAGAAAAGTGCAAAGAAATAAATGATTGGATTGTTGATCCAATTCCATAATGTGTTAGGACTTGTAAGCAAGACCAACCCAACTTTTAAACAATGAAGTTTATTATCCATTTCAATAAAAAGGACTCCAAGTCCAAATGTGCTAATCACGAAATCTAGACTGATGCACTAGTCTTAGAAACATAGATTTTAGCGCACAAAAATCAAATACAACGTTTTATAGGACATATAGCCCATAACTTCACCTTTAGGACACAGTCCACACCATAGAACACTAGAACCCCGACGTCTCGGCCTCTAGGTTTATTTTTCATCTTTAAAATCATTTTCGTTATGTGAAACAGAAATCAAAAACAAAATTTCCTCAACTTATCCAAGTTGTTGGAAATAACACCATTGTATAAACTACTTTACAGAAAATCCTTTTACGTTGGAAATTCGTTTATAAAATCCTCAAATACCTTAAAACTTATTTTTCTTCCAAAAATCTTTGTTTTGAACCTCAATTCCAAAAATATCGTTTTAACCAATATTACTGCTTTTAAGAATACTTTCCATAAACATTATCGGAATTGTTTGTCGCTTGACGTTTTAAGTCAAAATTTGAATTTTCTAGTAAAATAATTTTCTCAACACCATAATAAAATTATTTTTTACACATATTTTTTAATAACATATTCTAATATTTAGAAATTTCTTACGTCAAAATTAGCAGTACTAAAATATTTTCATGGTTACGTCCTCACTGTGACTCAAAAAACACTCTTACGCCATTAAATCATTAAAATAATATTATTTTTAACTATTCTCCATTTTTATCCAATCAAAACATTAAGTAATATTATATTACTATATTTCATTAATTAAAAATCCGATATTTCTGAAAAAGCTTTTTAACGCTTTTAACCACGTAGTTAATTAAGCACTGACCACTGTCAGTCTTTCCAATCCACAAACAACATCAACAATAATTATATCATGTCAATACTATAGCAAATAGCACAGTTTATGACATGCATTAAAATGTTATAACAATTAAATGCAAGTAAACAATTAAAAGCAGATAATTAAAAAGCAGATAATTTTGACTACGTAAAATAATAAACACACCAAATAAAGTATACATACCACAACTAATAGCATATAGCTATCGGAAAAACCCCTCAGGTAATTTCCTTACCTTTTGAAGATTTTTCCTTTTGAACTAAAGTCCCGTTAAACGTCCGCTTTTCCTAACTCGTACATGATACACACACAAATCACCCTTCAACAAACCACAATTAAAATCATCAATCAAACAACTAAATACACCTATTTTCTTACATGAAGGGTTCGGCCATAAGGTGTTTTGATGGCTAAAATTTTTTAAAATTCCCAAGATTTTGGATTAGTGATCCTTAATCACTTGAAACACAAGATCAATGATCAAATCTCAAAGATTGAAATAAATTCCTCTAATTCCAATATGAGCTAGGTTCGGCCATAACTAGAGACTTTGTTTTGATTCAACTTGTTGGATTCAATACATACATGAATAAAAAGGATTGAATCAAGTATGGTTTTTCAAAAAAAAAAGAACAAAGTTCCTCCACCTACACAAAGTTAGGTTTCGGCCTTGTCAAAAAATATAGGAAAGAAATTTTTGTTTTACTCATACTTTTGAATACCACGAATATAGATGATTACAAGATCATGGAAATTGGTTTCATGAAAATAGGAGTTTTCTATGATTTTCCATGGACTTTTGAAGTTTAAAATACAAAGGACCTAAGGGAATGGGTTTGGGCCGTGGGAAATGAGGGTAAAAGGGTCCAAGTCATAAAAATTTAAGGACAAAAGTATAATCTGAATTAAGGGCAATTTTGTCATTTAAACCAACTTAGGGGTATTATAGTTTTTTCACCTCCAAAAACCATCTAAGTCATTGGAAACTCCATAAAAACCCTAAGTATTTCGTTCACGAGTCAAGATTAGGTCTTTTGAGGAGTAAAATTTTACTGTCATTAAAACGCAGATCGGGTTTCGTCTTAATTTTCGACCCAAAATTTAATCGTAACTCTCTACGTCAAAGTAGACTATGAATATGATCTTGGTTTATCCAAAATCATTTTCTAAATTTTTAGAATAAAAATATAAACATTTATGTTTATTTTACCGATATGAAAAACAGTGAAAAATCGGGTGTTGCAACAACTTGCCACCTAGGGGTGGTGGGTCATGGAGTGAGTCACCACCATGGTTCACCCTTGCAATAAATGGCAATAAATGACACTTTAAAGGAAAAGACTAAAATAACCTTAACCTAACATATCCTAGTTAATTTCAACATGGTCATAACTAAGGCAATTTCAACTTGGCTTCTTCTTCTCCTTCTGGTGTGAAACTCAGCCACATACCGCTCCCCACATCCACCACACACTTGTTTCCTATCAATAATGATGCAGAAGAATATCTAGATATTTACCTAAGGAAAAGACCAAATTGCCCCTAGTCTTTTATGTAATTACAAATGTGTCCGAACCCAATTTTACCCTACTACCCCTCCAAATTTCTTGCAGCCCCTCTAATTACCTCAAAACCATTTCATTTCAGTTCACTTTATTTTTTTTGTTCACAAAAACTCACAAGTTCTCTTAGGAGCTCCAAGGTTGTTCTTGAAAGTTCATCATTTTCTCCTCCATTCTTCATCATATTGAGGTATAATTTTATGATCCAAGATCTTACCATCATCTCACTTTAAGTTTTTCTTTCATTCACAAGAGTTATGCAAGTTTCCATATTCTTGATTTTTCATTCAAATAATTCTATAAAATCATAGAAAAATCATTTTGATGTGAGATCAATTTCTATGAACTCTCCATGACTTCTATTTGAACTATCCAAGAGAATTTTTGAAAATAAGACACTTGATCCAATCTCTTTAATACATGTATTTGTTGAATCCAAGAGATTGAAATCAAATAAATCTCCTAGCCTATTTTTGTGTTGATGGGCGAAAACCCTAACTTTGGTGTTAGAGGGTTTTGTTCCAATTCTTGATTCATGACAATTGTTTTAGTCTTTCTAATGCCTTAAGATCATAGATCCAAAAGCATGAAAATTTTAAAGATCTCTATGTCAATTTTTCTATGTTGGCCGAAAGCTTGCTCATAGAGTTAGAGGATTTTTTTTTCTTCAACTTTTAACTTGTATGATAATTTTTACGAGCTATCTAGAATCTCTAGATTGATGACCCAAAAGCAAGAGAACAAAATAAATTTCCTCCTAAAATTTCTTAACTTGGACGAACCTAAGCATATAGATTAGAAGAGATTTTTGTTTCATTTTGTGACTTGTGTTGTGGTTTGTTGTGAAGGATAAGTGGTTGGTTGTCGTGTTGAGTTTCGTGGAGGAAACAAAACTCTGAGAAGAAATTTCAAAGAGGAAAACTGTAACTTCAAGAGGTAAGAGGAGTTTACCTGAGGGGTTTTGATAGCCACGTGCTATCCGTGAGTGGTCTGTATATTTGTTTGAAGTTTCGTTGTGGTTGTTAATTTTATTTTACGTAGTGTTTTTATCTGATTTATTATTCTGTGATGTATGTTTATATGTGGTGTATGTGTTATATATGTTGATTGTTGATTTTGATTGCATGTTATAACTGTGAATATTTGTTATAACTTAGATGCATGAATTTGTTGATGTTTTGGTTGTTTTGACTGAGAAGCCTGACAGTGGTCAGTGCTGAAATGAAATTAAAGATAAAAACTTCAAAAAATCTTGAAGAGGAATTTAAATAATTAAGTTGTGGAATTTTAAGAAAAAGTTGAAAATTTATTATTTTAATCATTTGTTGGTGGAAGAGCGATCTATGAGCAATAGTGAGGACGTAACTGTGAAAAAATTTTAGTGACCTTACTTTTTACGAAAGAAATTCTAAAATAAAATAAAAAAGTTATTATAAAAGGTTAATTTTCAAAAATAACTTGATTTCCATGTTGAGAAATTATTTTAAGAGACAAGAGTCAATTTTGACTTATAAACGATTTTAATTGTTAAACGACGAGTAATTTCGAAAAGAATTTAAGGCAAGATTTTCGAAAACAGTTTTATTTATTTGAACAAGAAATTTAGGCTCGGATATTTGAGATATTTTATAGGCCGAATTACATTACGACTATCATTGGAGTTCATGTGAATAACGTTACGATGATGGTTGGAGCTCACGTCCTACCGAGTTACTTACTTAAATAGTTGGAACTCGGAACCTTGAAGGACAACAAAATTGATGTTATTGAATGGAAGTTGGGATCTCCAGAGATTAGGTATAAAATTTAGACGTTGAATATTGAAGTGTCATGCATTTTTATAAATGACGGTGATTGTTGGGCATGAAACCCATTGATAAACTATATTGTTTATGTTGAGAATTTTATATGATGTTGTTTGTGTGTCGCGCATGTGGTTATCGTGATAAACACATTTGTCGGTATCTCAACCTTGCGATATATCTGTTTTTATGGCTTTTATGTTGTACCTTGGTTCATGAGAGCAGATGGTGCAGAGGAGTTTCTAGTTTCGTTCGAGGAGTTTAGTCCCGATCCTTGAAGAGGTCGATGATAGTGGTAAGGACCATGGAGGTCTTTCCAGTGGATGTTGTATATAGTGACCATCTTAGGATTTTCTTTGGGGTTGTGTATTTTTGAGAAAGTTGGTGTATGTGGTTTGAGAACCTTTATTTGGTTTTTAGTTGAGTTTTGATTATTGAAGCAATTTCAGGAAAACTTATACGTTGTGGTGATTTGATTTATGAATAAACTTAGTCTATGTGTGTTGTCAAGTATAATGTGATTTTACTATTGTGATGTGTGCATCACTTTTTCGAAGTATTCCGCAAGAAAATTTTTATACCCAAATTTTTCTGACTGAAAGTAAATAAATTTCCGAAAGCAACCAGCAAAATCCTTTTTAATTTATTTACCGCACGTGTTCACGAGGTAATGCCCAAGGGGGGTGTTACAGGCTCTCTGATCACATCAAATATAAGTTTAAATAGTTGGTTAACAATTATTTTTTTTTATTTTGTTTTATTTTTGTATTTTTATAACATTTTTGTATCTTTATTAATTAAAAGTTATCAACACAAAATTAGGCATTACCAAACAGATGGATCAGATAGTTATTTTTTGGTCTCATGTGGATTACTTTTTAATATGTTACTTCTAACATGTGACTTCGTGACATTCTTTATATATATATGTATGGTGTAACACCCTTCTTGGACGCTACATCGTAAGTGACATTATATTGGCTATAAAAAATGGGGTAAGTGACATTATAGTGACTATAAAAAAAAATGGGGTAATTTTTTTATTTTTCGTTAGTCATAAATATAACTACTTGGTTTTAAATGAATGGATAATAAAATATTCCATTATCACAATTAGGGCCATGAGTTCGAAAATCATTTACATAATACCCAACCCGACTCATAGACAGAGATCATAACAGTACACAGATACAGACTAAAGATACGGAGACACATCTCCTAAAATATAAGATACTTGGAGTCGCAGCTCCATAACAGTAACATTAACTCCCAAACATATCCAGCTGGCCAAACTAAAATAGAAAAAACCATGCTTTCTCAAACACCGTGAGAAGGACAAACCTAAATGACGAAATCTAGTGGAAACTCTATTTGAGTCCACTACCGATTTCGTCACATAAGACACTACTGGAGCTACTACAATAGTAACTCTCAAACTAAGCCCTTTCCTCTTCCAAAGGGAAAAACATGATCTAAGAACCATCGACAGTCTGGAAGACGTCCTATAGATATTCCACCATAGTGTCCACAAGATCGAACCTCAATCTCTACGACGCGTCAGCCAAGCGACATCTTGACCTCTCAATCTTCTCAAAAGAATACATAAGGCACATAGCCAGCCGACATATGCAATATAAAAATAAGGAGGTGAGATTTCCATTTATCTTACACATAAGGCAGACATGCACTGGTACGACTCTCAGGTACGTACAATCAACAATTATCAATCATATCTACACTTATAACAAAACAATAATGTTTCACAGAAACATGACCACAAAGACCACGTTTTCCTAGATAGAAGACATCTAAGACTTGAGGAATGACCTCTGAATTCCTATACCATGGTTTTACGAACAGTGGGAGAGAGTGGTTCGGAGGATTGTTCTAGAGGTACCGGCCTTGGGTAATAAAGAATTCGTCAATAGAATAGGGCGTGCACATCATAGGCTTTTTCAGGAACATCCTACACTACCATAAAACACGTAGCGTCTATTCAAGTATGTCGGTGTATTGCCATATCACCATGCCACAAAGGAGCAACCCACTGGGCCTATGTGAGTATTTCATAACCCCGACATCCCCAAGCATCAATCAAATCGGCCCTACGGAATTCGCACCCGCATTGAAATGTTAGCTCTTCTCCTAGGCATAACAGTCTTACAGAACATAGTTTCACTATGTGTTTAGGGAAAATTGCCAGAAAATGCTTTCTTCTTGTCTTTCCATCGAATGACATCTAGATTCTATCGGAATTCCTTCCACGTGCTTTCTCAGATGCTAGATGTTCTTAACATCAAGCATAAGTTCTCAAGTAACCTTTCATCTTTGTGCAAAGTTTTCTTAAAATACTTGATTACAAAACCTAACACATTATGAGATTGGAACATAGGTCCAATTATTTATTTCTCTGTACTTTTCTAGTTGAGTCTTTTCCTTTGGCTTTCAATAAAACAAATCATTCTGAGTCCATTAAATTTTATGGAATATGGAGAATAAATTATCCATACTTTATGACATAAGGTCGTGTTCCACCCCACGTCATAAATTATTACGTACGTTCGTATTTTCACTAAGTCACTCTTGACTTAGGTTTTTACGTTTTATGGTAAAATCTCGTCTTGACGACAAAAATCCTTTTGGATTAAAACCAAAACCTTTAGATAAAATCAAATCCGTTTTCAAGAGTAATTTACCTCAAAGATACTTAGGTATCAATTTTTCAAAAACATTTCCTCAAAAATCCTTAAACACGTTTAATGACGGTTTCGCCGCTTTTTACTGAATTTAAGCCCAAAAGTTATACTTTTTGAAGATATGGTTCTTCACCTTAAATATCTTATTCTCATAAGTTATATTACTCGTGTGAAAAAATTGAAACACTAATTTTACATCATATATACAAAATTCCTAAAATTTGACATAACGTCGTTAATTTTGTAAATCGCATAAACCCCTTTTCAACGATTTTACACTCTAATAGTCCAAAACTCATTTTGGAGTTTTAGAACAGTTTTGTAAGCATGAAAAACAGTTTCTCACTGTCCAATTACTTTAATTTTCTAAAATTTCATTTTAGTCCCTAAAATTTCATTAATTACAAAATAGTCCTTTTTCACTTAAAACCTTATAACTTTTTATCTATAACTCCAAATCACACCAAACTCAATTCTTTAGAAATATTTTCAGTTTCCCTCTAATTTTACAGAAATCACTTTTCTGCCCCAAATATTTTTCCATAATTGCAAAAAGGTCCCTTTTCACCAAAAAGCTTGTAACTTTTTATGTATTAATCCAATTATCACCAAACCAATTTCTATGGTTTTGTCTCATCAAGGACTACAATCTTAACATACAAGAACATGAATTTCAGTGCAGCCACTGAAATTATAAGAAATTGAAATTTAGTCCCTAAGGACTCAATTATTCATAACTTTCAACATACACATCCAAATCGATCCAAACCAATTTCTATATTCTTATATATTCATATAATTCTCATAAAAATTAATCAAAAAATTTAACACATCATGGAACCCATATAACCATTCAAGGCCGAATGGCCCAAAAATTATCATGTTAGGCCATTTTTCATGTTAAACCAAATAAACAACTATAAAGTATCCAATTAGCAATCATTGAATCAAAATCAACATATATAAAAATCAATTATCAACCACATCCTACAAGAGGATCACACACACATAAATCAATAATTTACGCAATTTACACTAAATAACACTAAGTAAACCATCAACATATCTACTTTAAGGTAGGATAGTGGTTATCTCCCCCATACCTCTCTTAGACCACTTGAAGATCAAACAAACACAAGATAAACCAAGCAAGGTAGGCCACGGTTTTGTCTACCAAAACCTAGCCATAAACATTCAACATGAAAACAAGTTAAAGAATGAAGAAAATCATCATAACCCACTTGCATATAGGTTCGGCCAAGTTAGAAAGAATTAGCTAGGGATCTCTACATTTTTCAAGCTCTTGGATAATGAAAATAAAAGTCATATGAAGATCATAGAAATTGGTTTTATGATCATAGGATTTTTCTACAATTTCCTAGAGATTTTACAAGATTCTAGATCTAGGAATTTAAAATGATGATCATGGCATAAAGTTGTAAAATAAATGAATATGAAAGCTTATATAAGTAAGGTGATGAGGTTTTACCTCTTGAAGATTGAAGAAATGAAGAAAATAATCAACCTTCACTTAGTTGAAAACTGGACAGCTTGAGGGTGTGATGATTTTGTGAGTGTATCTCACAATATACTCATCCAAAAGTCACAAACTTTGGCTTGGTAGAAAGATAAGAATAAAATTAACAACCTTTATGTTTAAGGTTTAATTTGGTTCGGATCATAATAGGGGTTAAAAGGGCCTTCTTTCTGCTATTTCGTGTGTTTCTGAGAATTCTGGGTAGTTTCGGTATTTTGAGCATATCTCCCAATACACTTATTCGTTTTTTATGATATTTAGCTTGTTGGAAAGAAGAGAGAAATTGGAACAACTTTTATGTTGATAGTTTCTCGAGTTTCAGAAAGGAAGAGGGTCATATTTTCGGTGGAGATTCGGTGTTCTTATGAGTTTTGTAACTTAGAGAAAATGGAGAAAACTTGGTGAGGAAGATGAAGAGAAGTGAGGAGGGACAGCTGCCATTTTGAGCCTTTATATAGGCTTAGATTTAGGCTTTGTTTGGTTCCTTAGAGTCCAAATAATGGGTTTTGTGAATATTAAAGTAATATATGATTAATCATAGTTAATAGTTAACTTAACTAAGGTTATTTTGGCTAATCATGGTCAATAATATGGATCACATTTGATGGAGGTGTGGATGATTTTGGGCCACACATAGTGACTCACCAATGAGTCACCGATCCTATCCGTTTGTGGTTCCCAGAAATTCCGTATGCAGCTCCGTCATTTACCCGATTTCGGTTTTTGAGAGGAAAATAATGAAACGAAAGCAAAATGAAATAGGTATGGTTGAGTATATATGGATGCACGAATTTGAGGAGATGTGGGAGGTTTAGAACCATGTAAAATGAGTGGTTAAAAGTTCGTAAATGTATCTTGTTAATACCCGCGAAAGCTTGGGAGTATTTTGGTCTTTTTACCTGAATGTCATGATTACTAGCATTTAATGCTCATAAATGCTTGGTGACTCATCCTCCATGAGTCATCATGTATGACTTATTGTCCCGGTCTCTTGACAGGTCTCTGCAGTTCTGGTTCCGACTCCGTCGGTTTCCCGATTAGGGTTTCTGTCTGTTTTTCAATCGAAAATTTTCAAACTAACCAGACTCGTTGGAAATATGATTTAAACATAAACCATTTTGTTCACGAGTCAAAATTATATTTTCTAATCATTAAAATCTTACTGTCAGTGAAAACCCCGACTGTTTTTCCGTCCGAACTTTTACCAAAATTCGTTCGAATAAACATAATATTTTATTTTTGATCATAAATTTGGAAAGTAGGATTCCTCACGGACACGACATAAAAAAAATCTACAAATTTCAGTTTCGGGTCAAATTAGGGTTTTCTGCCGGTATAAAATTATACTGTCAGTTAAAAACGCAGACCGATTTCCGTCTGAGTTTTAAACCCAAATTTTAACCAAAGCTTCCTACCATAGAGTAGGTTCTAGATATGATTTTGTTTTCTCCAAAATCATTTTCTAAGTCTCAAATATATATATATATATATATATATATATATATATATATATATATATATATATATATATATAGTGATATAAAAGAACAGTAAAAATCGGGGTGTTACATATGATTAAAATTTCATTTTCTCTTCTTTATTTATTGGGTTGTTTACCTCTGAGAATTGTAGATTTATTGATTTTCACTTTATCAATAGTAAGTAAAAGCTTTTGTGATATCCTTATTTGTTAGATGACAATTTGCCATATTGTTTATGAGTTAGGGTAGCCCTTTAACCACTTAATAGTATTTCTTGCTTACCAAAAGGAAAAAAATTTAACACTTTGAGAAATTGCAACTATTTGTATTAGTGACAAATTTGGATTCATGGGTATAAGCATCATAAAGTTACGTATCGAATCCCTCTATCCATTACTCTATGTTTTAGTGGTAAATCCAAAACTTGTGGGTATAGTTTAAATATACCTATATATGTGTGATTTTGTCACTATACCATTTAGTGATAGATTCATAATCATAATTATGGGTCATATATTCCTATAAATATCTATTCCCATCATTATATTTTAGTGATAGCACTACAAAAAAATGGCATAATAGCTGTGACAATTAGCATCGACTAAGGTGCATAGTGCATACATTAATTTCACAATCTAAAGTAGACAATATGAACGTTAAACCGTCAGTAGATTGGAAATAAATTTTTTTTAATAAAATTGTTAGTTTTACATGGACCATGTTGATGCTATTATAAGACGCAAATTCAACATTATTTGTCTTTTTTATTTATTTCACTCAAAAACCCTCTCACCTTTCTTTCCTCGCAAAATTAAACTTTATTTTCCCACCCCCCCCCCCCCCCCCAAACCCCCCCCCCCCCCCCCCCTCTCTTATCACAATCACATTTGCAAACCACAACCTTTCTCTCTCTCTCTACATGAAAGAAAGAGAATTTGGAGAAGAACTTTGCTGAATGAGTGAAAATACATAGCCAAATGTCTTATATACAAGAGGAAAGGCAACAAGCTCCTACTAATTGCCTTAAAGATGGCATAACAGAAATGGAAACTACTAAACTAACAATAACAAAGTCTGTTATGAGTTACACGTGCACTTAATTCTCTAACACCCCCTCAAGCTGAGGCATAGGGGAATGACTGGTGTTGACATTGATTTGTATGGTTCATTGGGGAATTTGTCAAATGCCCCCCGTTTTTTGGTTTCTTTTCATCATGTGTGCTTCTTGTTGGGCTTGTTTATGGAAGGCTTTCAGAGGGCCTACTGTTTCTTTGAAACCTTGATACATTCAAATTGGAAACAAGTTTTACAGTGCAGCTGAGGATTTGTGATCAATGGAACTCTTTGGAATTTGGTTTCTCTCTTTTTGGATCATCTGCTTTGTTGTTCAGGAAAATCCTTGCGTTTTGTCCTTGTAGTATATGTTTTTTGGTGTAATCTGTTCGAGTATCCCAAATACTTCTAAAAAAATAAAAATAAAAAAAAGAACACACAAAAAAAAAATTCCAAGAATGGAACAGGAAAAAACGAGAGAGAAGAGGAAAAAATAGAAAAAGAAAAGAAATAATAAAAAAAGGAATGAATAAAAAAGGAAAAAAATTATATAGGTGTTTTCTTCTGTATGTGACATGTCATTATCATCTTGGGGTTCATTTTTATAGGGAGTCTCCGTCTCCTTTGGGGAAGCGTAACTTGTAACACCCCGATTTTTATGCTTGTCTGTAAATTGTGATTATATGAATATTTAAGATTTTATTTTCATAAATGGTGATGAATTATTTTGATAGACCAAATTAAGTAATCTTTATTTTATATTAGAAATGTACAGTTGAATTTTCGGTAAAAAATTCCCGACGTTTACGGTTCGAGTTTTCGCTGTCAGTTAAGACCTATTGACCCGGAAAAAAATTTAAAAAAAAATCAAAAATCAAAAATTTTATTTTTCTAACCCAGTTATATTTATTTTTATGATTTTAGAAATTATTTTTTATATGAATTTTTCGGGAGAAATTTTACGAATAAAAATACGATCGGTTTTTACTGTTACGTAACAATCGGTACTCGAACGAACCCAAAATAAATACAACCCTCCGCTTCTTCATTCACTCATCACTTTGTCAAAATCATACCCAAACTCTTGCAAAAAAAATTCTTGAGTTTTTCATCTTCAACCTTAAGCTTTGAACTTGGAAAGTACTTATCCTTCATACACTCATCTCTTGCGATACCCTAAAACCCGGCATCACATGGTTACCAGTTGTGGAAAAGAAACTTATTTAAAATGCTGGTCGCCTTCGGAAAAATAACCTTTTATATAGGGTCACTGAAAAAGGGTACTCATTTTTTTTTATTTAAAGAAGTTAAGAAAAGGTGATGAACACTCAACATGAAAATAGACATCATACATATAAATATAATTGTCCTACTTGGGATCTTAGGTTTGATTACAAAACAGGCCTTGTCGAACTGGCCAACACTAAGACAGCTACTGAAGAAACAGGTAAAGAAAAGAAACATCAAACCGGGGATAGGGAACTGGGTACAAGACTCAAAAGATGGCTCTAAAAGCCTAGGGACTATCAGGACAACTCCAAAAGCCAACGAACGATCTACCAATGCCTCCTGCATGCAGAGTGACCACAGACGCTACCCTCAGACGAGATATCAGATGCCGGATCGATAACGTCACCGCCATCGTCGATAGGGACGTCGTCATCTCCGGGATCCTGCGGATGGTACTCTGGCTCCTCCTCGTCCTCGATCTCTATCAGCTCAAGAGGTTCTTCCTCGGGATCCTCCTCCACTGGATCCTCCGCAAGCGGTTCAACTAGATCAAAATGCTCATGAAGGAGACCGGTGACTTGTAGCGTATGAAGGTAGTACCATGGAGGTGGAAGCGCCACAGTCCTCCTCTCGACGGTATGAATCCTTCGTACGGGCACTCCGTTAGCATTCGTCTCGGTAGTCATGACTGATCCTCGATACGTCGCGGTCGTCGTACCCTCATGTATAGTCCAATTCCCTATTGTCCCAGTATGATCAAACACTTCGCTCCTCGAGCTCGACTGTGCCAACGGAACGTTCGGATCCATCTAAAAGCACGTGCATACCCGATACAAGAAGAAAAGAACAGAACATACATATGTGCAAGAGTGAGATACCGTCATAAGATATATCCCACAACAACCATATACATGATACATACATCACATAATCATATAAGCTGTTACATCATGCATATACATAACATAATAGTGTTATATCAAAGGGTCTCAAACCCGCACAACCAACCTTTGAAAATATGCATGGCACTTCAATATCAGGCTCTAACTTAATCTCATGAGATATCAACATCGTTTTCCACTGGAGAAGAATTAGAGTTGGTCAATCTCTAGCCCACCGGGCAGTTGCCTCCATACCCTCATGCATTTAAGGTCTTAGGACGAGCAACGTCACATGTGCCTCTGAACCGATCACATGGACTGACTCCCAGATACCACCTTGTATCTGATATGTAAGAAAGGCACGTCTACCTGGGGAAATGCACATGAGAAAATATTTTATTCAAAAGGTTTTCTTTGTGTTCATTCTTTTTCGCTGTCACAGCTCAAAGCTAACGACTTAATCATCATTTCCCAATCACTTGAAAACTTAGAAGCATAGGACACACAATCCGAATGCTCAATCACAATGCCTGAGACCGATGCACCAGCCCTAGGCTTGTTGTCGTAGAAAACAGCATTCACCTTTAACAACGTTCATCACAACGTGGTTAGGACACACAGTCCACCACAACGTGATTAGGACACACAGTCCAAAACAACGAAATCAGAACGTACTGTCCTCGATTTCGAGAATTTGAATCTCAGTCCAGAACATCATGAATAGGACCCATGGCCCCTAATTAACACTGATCCAAGATCACATGCGTATAACTGAATACTAGAGGTGACGTCTCGCGTACTAGATTCTCTTTCTTAAGTACTTATATTTCGTTCAGTGAAAATTAAATTCAAAACCGAATCCTCGATAACCTATCCAGGCTATCGGAAAGTTTCTAAAACATTTAGGAGAAAATCTTTTCTTTGAAAATCTTTTATAAAGCATCTTTGAAATATTTTTATCTTTGAAAATCCCCAATAGGATATTGCCAAATAATCTTGAAAGTTTTCACTTGAAGACACATAGTTCGAAAATGATTTTTCTCTTGTATAACAATAGTTCACCAAAACCATTTCAACATTTAAAACAAGTACTTTAAGTTAATGAGCTTTTGGAAAAGAACACCAATCCTTTCATCTTCAAAGCTTATTAAGGTTTTTAATCCTTATAACAGTTGAGCACAGACACAAGTCTGGCTTAGCAAACTTTCAATCAACAACAATATATATTCTCATTTCAATTCTAATATCACAGTTGAAAGCAGTTCATCACAGATATGCATTAAAACATTTAGAACAAGCACAGTTCAACATCAGATAATAGCATAACAGTTCAAGTACATTAGATAACCAAGTAAGCTCAATCAACATATAAATATCCAGTTAAACACATACACACATACATACAGTTATTGAATATCTTTAGGAAATCCCCTCTTACCTCACGTCGGAGTTAAGAGTTTTGGATTTGAAAAAGAAGGTTCACGAACGTCCTCGCTTCTCCGGCAATGGAAGTCTAAGGTTACCAACATAAAATCATGAGTTAAAAAAGAAATCAACTCGAGAACACTAACCACAAGGTATAGGTTCGTTCATACAATAAACTAGGATTAGGGGTTTCCTAAATTTATGCGACTCTTGGATTTATGATCCTTAAGTGCTAGAAGTTCATAAACAACAATCTTTTAACAAAGTTGAATTAAAAATCCCACTAAGTACTTGACTTAGGGTTTCGGCCAAGCATAGGTAAATAGGCTAGGAATTTCTAAACTTTAAAATCTCTTTAGGTTAGCATCCATACATAGTAAGGAGCTTGAAACCATGATCATTTTGGAAAATGGAAAAATCAAATGTCTTAGACCATGAAATCTTAGGTTCGGTCTTAACAAGTTTATGAGGTTAGAGATCTTTAAATCATCCAATCTTTTGGACATAGCATCCTTTAAAATGAAGGAGCTTTAATCCATAATCATCTTGGAAAACAAAATAAAATAACACATCCTAGGTCAAATGTTACATTCGGTCATCAGAGGAAAATAAAGCAAGAAAATATTTTAAACTTTTCAATCACTTAGACATAGCATCCTTTAACATAAGGAGCTTTTTAGTCCATGATCACTTTGGAAAACAAAACTCAACATCTTTGCCATAACCATTTAAGGTTTCGGCCTTTTCAAGAAATACGGGTTAGAAATCTTCAATCTTTCCAATCTCCTGGACTTAGCATCCTTCTATATCAAGGAATCTTAATCCATGATCATTTTGGAAGACAAACTTAAACACCATTGCCTTAAAACTCATTGGTTTTGGTCTTTACATAAAAATAGGGTAAAAATATTTAAACTCTCCAATCACTTAGACATAGAATCCTTTAACATAAGGAAGCCTTGTTCCATGATCATCTTGGAAATGAAACTCAAATACAAACTCATACATGTAAAAGTTGAAACAAGATTCACCTAAACCATATACATGGTTTTGGACTCCTTAAGAAGAAGAGGTTAGGAAACTTTGTTTTACACAACCTTTTAGTATGTGATAGTATGAGTAAATACAAGAATATATAAAGTGGTTTCAACTCAAAAGGATTTTTCTACCATTTTTGAGAGGCTTTAGAAGTTAAAGGAACATAAAGGACATATGAAGAAAACTTTGAAATAAAAGATGAAACTTTTGAAAAATAACTACATATAAGTATTACCCTTAACAATATGAACAACTTTGATGAAGAACTCTAAGAGAAAAGCTTGATAAAAATATAAACTTTGTAAGAGAGAAGAGGAAGAAGAAATGTAGTAAAGTGTAAAGGTGAGAAAACGGAGGAAAGTGATGAAGTGTGGAAATGAAGAGTATTTATAGATAGTGAGAGAGAGAGAGATCACGGTTTTGGGAGGAAGAAAGAAGAGAAGAAAGAAGGTGGGTTGCTTGTAGAGAGGATAAGGAGTTAAGGTGATGTGATGTGATTGGAGAGAGAAAGATGAAAAAGTGAAATTTTGAAATAAAGTCAAGATTCACTTTTTGAGGTGTGTCATAACCTTACCATCAAGTCATTTCATGTCACTTCATCCTCTTGATGCTCTGCTCCATTGCGTATCGGATGACTTCCCCAATCGTATTTCCCGACGATTTCGCCCGGGAAATCCCTAAGATTTGGCCCCGAACAAGATTTTTTGAAAAACTCCAAACTCACTAAAAACATCATAAAAATACTAAATGTCTCGTTCACGAATTAAAATTTGGTCTCCAGCTCAGTAAACTTGTACTGGCAGTGAGAACCCAGACCGGTTTTCGTCTGAATTTTTGATCAAAAATTTTACTGTGACTTCATACGATAAAACAACACAAGAAAATGATTTTGTTTTAAATAAAATCATCCTCTGGATTTTATCAAAAATAAACACATTAAAGCATATATTTACTAATAAAGAAGCATACGAAAAACAGGGTGTTACAGTATTGATTCTTAACTCTTGCTCTTTTATTTTAAGTTCCTATTATCATCTTGCATGTTCATAAGTTTTGTTGAAAGTTGGTTTTTATTTTAATGCATGTTCATTTTGTTTAAGCTTATTAGCATCTTTACAATTTTCTTCAACCTTTGCATGTTGAAAAAGAACTTCCTATGATCATTTTAATGGGTGGCTGAAACCCTAATGGAGGAAGGATGATGATTTTTCAAAGAGTTTCACATGCATGTTGGTTATTTAATATGATTTCAACTTATGATTTTCAAAGAAATCCTTTTCAGATACAATTGAATTTTTATCAAAACTATATTCATTTTCACTTTAAGTTTATGTATTGCATGTGATGAGAAATTCATCCAATCCCATGACCATTGTGTTGACTGAAACACCAAGAGGAAAAAGGATGAACCTTGATGGAAATCTCACATGCATGGTTTAAGAACTTTGATTTAATTATTTTTTTTAATTCATGGATTTTATTAAAAATATATGTTTTCCATCATTGATAAGATTTTGTGGTTAAGACTCTAAAATAAAAGAGTTGATGAAGCCTCACTTAAATCTTTAAGAAGGATGCATGTATGACAATTTTAGTCCTTTGCATGAATGATCCAATGTGGAGTTTGAAAATTTAAAATCCCTAGTCTTTTATGATCGTAAGGCTGAAACTCATTAGTAGAGTTGATGAGGTCTTATTCAAAATTTTTGTTTACCAAATGATGTTCAAAAACATAGCATTAGTACATGTAAGGAAGTAAGTTTATTGAAATACAATATTTTCCCACTATTTTATGTAAAGACAAACCTATGGTTAATGAGGCTAAGGGTTCCAAATTTTATTACCAAGTTTTGAACTTATATTTTGTTCCTTTAATGCTTGAAGAATTTAAACCCAAAGGCTTATAAAGATTGAAAATTTCTAGCTTGGTTTTCTTAGCATGGTTGAAACATACAAGAGAATTTTGGGGTAGATTGTAAATATTTTTAACTTAGGTTAAATATGTATTTTTGTTTAGATTTGAAATCGTGACGAGCGACAAGTCGTTCCTTCTAAAATACCCAATCAGAGCTTTTTATCGTCGGAATTAAGGTAAGGGGGGAAAGCTTGAGGAATATTAAAATTATGGTAACTATGTACTTGCATGTTTGGATTGTTTGATTTTATTGATTTTTTTTAATATGTGAAAGGTTGATTTTCTACATATATATATATATATATATATATATATATATATATGTATGTATGTATGTATATATGTTTATGTTCTAGTTTATGAAGTTGTTGTTAATATGGATGTTTTAGAATTAGATGAATTTATATGATGACATGTTGAATTTAAATATGTGCTTAAATGAATTATGTTATTTATGTTGTAAGTGCTTGAAGTTGTGTTGATTGTTGCATAGTAGCCTAACCATTGGTTAGAGCCCAACCCTTAAGGAAAGATAAAAGCCTTAAAAAAACTTTACACAAGTTGAAAAATAAATGTTTTTAAGTTGAAACGTATTTTTAGAGAAGACAAATATTTTTTAGGTGAAAAATTCAAGATATATATTGAAAAAAAAGATTTTATTCATAGAAGGTGAAAAGAGATCATTTTAGAAGATTTGAAGGATATTTTCTATAAAAATATTAAATTGTTGTAGACTATTTATGGTAAATAAATTATTTAAAAACAAATTAAATTCTTGGTTCTTTACCAACAAGATTTTAGTTCTTATATATTGCACCAAGTTTCTTCTTAAAAATCTCTGTTTTTTTTTTTTTGTAAACGAAGACTTTCTTTCTAAAGATGGAGTTTTGGAGTTTTATGATAAGGTTTTTAAAATAAATTTCAAAAGAAAAACGTTTTTCAAAAGAAGGTTGTATTGAAATAAAGTATCCGATAACTTGGATGAGTTACGGAGGTTTTGTTTTAAGGTTTTGTATTTTCACCGAGCGAAAAAGAAGAAAAGTTGAACCTAGTAACTGAGATGTCGGGTAACTAGTGTTTTAAAAGCACGTTGATCCATGAGGCACCTGTTGCACCTATCGAGGAGGATCCGTTGGAGCTCATGGAGGAGGACCCTCGGGAGGAATTAGAGGAGGACCCCATGGAGGAGATAGACGAGGTTCCTCAGTATCACCCCCATGATTACGATGAGGACGATGATCCTGACGAGGGAGATGAGGTGGAGGACCCTTCACCAGTTATGTCTCCACAAGGTGGAGATAACCGTAGTGGTCTCCCGAACGGATACCACAAGGACTAGACCAGTCAGAGAGTTGTCTTTTGTGGTAGTAGTGTCCAAAGTTGTCGTTCTATTTTGTATCAGACTATGTTCCTCTAATCTAGTTTAAATTTTTGCAAGTCTGTTAATAATTAACTTAGTTGCTATGAAGAACTATGTTGTATTCACTCTATGTACTTTTGTCAAGTGGTCTTTCACCAAGAATGCTTTTTTATTTATATAAGAAGGTGTTATGTGTATTCATGGTACTATTTTACTAGTTATTTACATCAAAGATGTTTATGATAAAAGTTTTATGATATCCCAAGATGGGAAACATCCATAATGAATTTTTTTTTCTCCGAAAGAAAATCGACACATTGTTAATAATATGATTAATTGTAACACGTAATAATTAATGTGATACTCGGGGAAAGGGTGTCACATAAGTGGATTGGTCAGGGTAAACTTCAAAGGATCTACAAAATCTGCGCATGGTTAATTTATCTTAGAAGGTGTTTGTCTGTTTACTATCTTCTAGTGTGGTTCCCGTTCTGTTTGGCTACCTTCTACTTATCTTCTTAGTGGCTTGTTTTCTCAAGTTTCTGGTTTGCTTCTCTTGGATGGTGTTTATCTGGTTACTATTTCCTAGTATGGCCCCTATTCTGTTTGGCTATCTTCTACTTATCTTCTTTGAGGTTTGTTGTCTTAAGCTTATGGTTTGCTCGGTCTGGTTTTTGAGATGTGGAACTGATTTTGTGGTTGCTCATTCAATGTGGCTCTTTTAATCTTTGGGTTGGGTCTATAATTAGGCAATTTATATTGTATTTGTCGGATGCTTGTATTCTTGGAGGTTTTGCTAGGTTTGATTTAAGCGTAGGTAGTGGGCTGATATTAAATGAATTTTTTGATAGTATGTTGGGGAGTATTTCCTTCAGATTGGGTTTGTTGTTTGTTTTGGAGTTTTAATTAGTTTAGTTAGTCTTTCAACCTAGTGGTGTTGTTTTTCTTTGGGTCTAACAATTACCTACTACCTTACACTTTGATTCTTTTGTATATGGGTTTGGATAACCCAAGTTTTGAATTTAATATAGCAATGCTTATAAAAAAAATGTTCAATTTCCTTTCGATCACAGTGTTAAATTTCAGGTTACATCGGTCAGTAATGTACTCATAAAAAATGGTAAGTTATCTATTTTAAGCGGGGAGCTCCAGGTACAGCATTCTAATTCCCCTCCATTTCTACCAATTAGTCTACTGTTTCTTTATTTCTTTTCTTTTAATTGAAATCCATAAGCAAAAAATTATAGAATTGCATTTCTAAAACTATTCTCGTAGTGATGGACTTTGTATTGTGTTTCCAAATTGTAATCAATTAATGTGTACGATAGGGATCATATAGGTTTCATAAGATTCATTTTTAATTTCCATTTTATTATTATTTGTAATTGTAGCAATAAATTAGCGCTAATTTTAGTGCTCAGTGAAGAACATAGTTTTGACATTGTATTTAACCCTCATACTTACTGTTTTTAAACATCATTTGAGCTTAATTGATAGGTCTTGGGGTGCATTTCATGACTTTGGGTCGAAATTGAGCCTAATTGCATTTTTCAGTATAATTGGCATCCTGACATTGCTTATGTGTTTAGAGCATAACTTTGGCCGTAGACATTGAAAATTTTAATTTTAATTTTTTAGGAAAGCTAAGGGAAATATCTACAACTTTCAAGAAGATCTCGAAATCCAATTTGGATGATAAGGTCATATCTGGGCTGAAAGTGTGACCAGAGGTGCTATGCGGGAGTTTGGATAAAGAGCAATGTTTGGGCCATAACTTGAGTTGTAGAGGTCGTATGCACCCGAGACCAACATCATTTTGAAGATGACACATTAGGCTACAACTTTCATGAAGATCACTTAGCCAAATTATTTCGTTTGGATGATGTAAATTGCTTTGGAGAGTCAGACTCTGATCTTGAAGTATCATGAAATATATTGGGCCTAACTCACTCATTTGAGGTCCAATTGGAGTAATTTTGGTAGCCACTTGAAGCTGGGCCAAAAGGACATGTTTGGGATTATTTAGTTTGTTCATTTAGGGTGTTTTATACTCAAAATAGAGCAATACAGGCAGCCATGAATTAGGAGAGTTTTCTCCATCTTCTTCTCCATTTCTAGGTTTTCTAGTTTTCTTTCTTTGTAATTTTCTTTTTCGTATTTGTTCCTCCACATTAATGGAGGGATAAACTCTCTTAATCAATCAATCCTTGGGTATTGACATTATTGAGGTTTGATTTATGAAACCTTGCTTTATTTGGTTGATTCATGGTTAATTTCATTTTTCATTGTTTTTCCTCTCTTTCATTCTTGATTCTTTGTTTGTTTACTTAAATGAGTTGGAATCTTGAATGTATGTGTTAGTGGCTTCATTAACTTATTTTTAAAGAGGGAAAATCAGATTATAGGTTATGCATTGAAGGTGTTTGATGAATTGCCTAGCTTGGTTGGATTTTGGGTTTAATGGTTAATTTGGTTTAATGGATGCTTAATTCGTTTAAATTGATTAATCACACTCTAGAAGCTTTTCTAGTAGGAAATTCATGAGTTATATAGTAGGGTTTTGTGCTGTAAGTTAAAACCAAGAGTGGAATTAAATCCCGGTAATTGTTGAACCTCTTAGGTTGGTTGTTTTTAAGTAATTGCTTACGATTTTAGTTAGTCTCTATCTTGTTAATTTTCATGTCCCCCACCCCCCCACCCCCAAAACCTTTTAATTTGCTTGCATAATTTGATTGAATTTATGAGTTGGAACTTTGAGAGACGATTCGGGTTGACAGCCTTGTTGCGAGTAGGGTTGTAATTCGGTTACATTAATTTTGGTGGGTTCGGCACCCGATCAGTCAGTGAGTCTTATTTTCGGTCATGAAAAATTTTGATTTTCCTCTATATGATTTTCCGCTATCTACTATTTCGTGCTTGTCACCAAAATGTCAGGCTGCATAATGCAATAATGTTGATATTGTAATAAGGAATTTGACTTCAATCTTTTGTGGCGAGTAGTGGTAAGACGCATACTATGCATATAAGTGTCATTCTTTAACTTAATGCATTCTTTTTATGTTTCCGTTCAATGTTTTGTACAAGAAGTCAATGTGTCATGTATTATGTAATGCATTCTTCATCACTGGTGAACTTAATTGTTGCTGGATGATCCTGATCCTGATCCTGTTGTTAGGGAAGCAACTATTTTATTATGATGTAGGTATGCCATTATCTTTAATTTTCGTTGTTCAGAGAAACCATAAAAAGATGTATATTCATTAGTGGCTTAAGAGTTTGAGTGATCATCAAGCTATGTTTGAGATGGATATATGGACCTCTTTTCCATTGTAAATATATTCACATAAGCTAGGATCTTTTACATTGTTAACTATATTATTTCATCCACAGGTATAGAAACTTGAAGATGATCAATGGTAATATTTCAAGTATATGAATTCTTTTGTAATTAGTTTTTTAAAGATTCCATATAAAAAGTTACTCATGTTAAGCTTTACAAATTTATATGTACCAAAAAAGAGTATTAATTTATCAAGAAGGGTATCAATGCTTTTAGTTTAATAAAATTAGTAACAATATTTCATTATTTTGAAGACTATTTTATTAATTTGAAACATATATTAATAAGGCTAATTATGATTATTTTATTATGATCATGATTTTAGATTATTCATAATCATTACAACATATTAACACAAGCTCCTTATTCAAAGCCATAAAATACTTATTAATTCATATGTGGCTTCATCTGCGTTTGGATTTCTTCTTCCATGACTTCTGCTTCTCATCAAGAAGTTTCAATTGCTCCAATTCAGACGTTAGCATCCATTCTTGAGCTGAAGATTGTTTGGTCCCAAATCATGAAATATAAAAATCATTAAATTGATAAGGAAGAGCAAAATAAAAAAGGAAATTTAAGGAGAAAATAGTGTATTTGAGAAGAAAGATAAAGAAAGGGAGGGAAAAAAAACCTTGTGCAGCCTCTATGCTTGAAGAAACTCCAGAAAAGTTTCCCGCTATTGATTTTCCATCACCTTCACAGTATGTTTGGGCTCCTTTGAAATATTCAAGTCTTGGAGAGTCACAAGAAATTTTATCCTGCATAGTAACAGAGTTAATTTCTTAATGTTTCAAATCACAATTAATACAAGGATGAACAAAAATCGTGGAATTACCATAAGAATTTTCTCTCGAGCTTCAAGATTCAGTGCAGTATCTTGCTTCTTTTGACGATACGTCTCTGAATATTGCCTATTCTGAACACGTCTGGAAGAAAAAAATTAAAAATAACCTAAAGTTATATCCATAAAAAATTTATGCATGTACCCTCTATATAAATAATCAATATTCAGTACTTCATTATTCTCACTCTTCTCTAGATTTCAGATACTGATTCACTACACCAAAAATCTTACCATACTATCTTGACATCTTGTGTAATGCATGTGCACGTTTTGATACGTTTAAATATGCTTTTAAATCTTGTAAAAAAAAAAAGTATGCTTTTAAATATACCATGAACTTTAAAAATAAATGTATATTTTGTATCTTATGATGATTCTCTTTTTTTTGAAGGAATATCTTATGATGATTCTCTATATTCTTTAGATTTTGAAAAATTCTCATTAATATATGTGGATAATAACACAAATAAATGTTTTGTAATTCCAAGATCACAACAAGTTATAAATATAATTAATGAGTTTGTAACAAAAAATATAATTAATGAGGTGACATTAAGAGCTATTAAACTCAACCTACCTTCTCTCTCTAGGATCAGGTGCATCAATGGAGGGGTTTGGTGCAGGTATATCACTAGCACTTGTATGGATTTCTTGATCAGCGGCAGAACTATTTGACCGAGGTCGAATTGGAAGTAGTCTATCTTTCCAGCTAGAGCTAGAACCAGAACTAGAGCCTTTCATAGTTCCTTCAAAGCTAAAGCTGAAACAATTTTATAAATTAATTTAAAAAACATTGTCAGTTTAAGTAAAACATTAATCATATGGAAATTGCTAATGGCTTACTAGATTTTGAGATCTATACTTACAATAGCAAGACAAAAGCAAGGGCTGGCAATGAGTAAGCAAGAACAGATTTCACCTTAATCATATGGAATTTGATAGTTAGAAAATAAGCTAGATCTTTGGTGAACTCAAGGTAGCGATTCCCTAATTAATATATAGAGGTAGCCCCATGTTTTATAGAGGTAGCCCCATGTTTTGAAAGCAAGGCACATTAATGTATATGGAAGTCTAATTATTGTTTTGTGTGGTGCATTAAAAGCATTTCAAAAAGATAATCGAGAGCAGTTAATATTTTAATTTGGTATTGGATTTTATAGATGAGAATGACCAATATTGTTTGAAAAATCCAATTTTAATGTACATATTCTTTTTATATTGGATTCTTTCGTAGAATTAGAAAAGAAAGTAAAGTTTGCTTTGACATTATTTTAACACCAAAAAAAAAAAAGTAAAGTCCTATAAAAAAAAGTAAAGTTTGTATGATGACGGAAATAGAAAAGTTATTGGTAAACTATATAGTAACACATATGTCCAAAGTGGTTAATGCCTAAATGGCAGGCTATTAAATATTTAATTATGTAAAATTGAATCTTAAGATTTTATCATAAATATTATTTGCTTTGAAGTGTTTATTTTGTTTTTGCCTGTCTCTTTATATCATTCTTTGTATTTTTTCTTTTATAAGCAAAAGTATATTAATGAAGAACACTAGGGGTGTTCTAACCCGAATACAAAAGCAAAAAGGAAGAGACTATGTAGAGAAGATACTGTCCCTAAACAGACAACAGAATCAAATATACAAAGATCTCGAATCCTGTTTGCGAAATAGAAAAGTAGGCTCAAAACAACCAATATATGACCAACTGAAAAAAGACCGAGAGCTGATTTATATCCAAGAAACCGATGGAGCCGTGCATGATTCCAAAACCCAAGAGAGTAATTGCCGAATGCCCAAAAATCAGTCAAACATAACCACCACGTCGAAGTTCAATTACAGCCATAATACATATGACTTCAGCCAAACCACCACCTCAATACAATGACCTCATAATACATATGAACCAAAACTGACCAGCTTAAGTCCCCAATCACCATGAAGTTAGGTGCCTGACATTATAACCAAAGCCTATATACAGGTACCGTGGTCTCCCCTAAGTTGTCAAGAATCGAAGGAACCCAAACCGAAAGTACGGAAAAGATAATGCCAAACCAAAAAGGGACCGATCCTGAAAGATAAAAGCATGACCTTCCAGGTTGCCTTCTTTATCGGACCATCTAAGGCTGATCCAGAGTCCTACACCTGAAACATACCACCAAAACATCCAACATCACAGTATTCCGATAATTCCAATGGGTGAAAACAAAAATAGAACAGACATCACAGCTTCCCATCGGAAGCCATTTTCAAACATTCCAATGGATTAATGCACCAGTCAGATAAGGAAAGGCTTCCTCCTAATTTTAGTTTAATCCAATACCACGACCTTCTTTTTATCAAATCCAAAACGTTGAGTAAATCATCCTCCGCCTGCTGAAATTTCTTCTTGTTTCTTGCTAACCAAATGGACCAAATTGTCGCAAACCAAGGTACCATCCAAATCCTTTTTAGTTTATTCCCTGTTACTAACCCAAGATGATTTTTAAAGTGGTTCTTGGGGTCAAAAGGAAGTGATACCTGAAAATCAAGCCAACTGTAGACACCTCCCCAAGTCAAAGATGATTCTTTGTATGATTTATAATGTAATTATGATAAGGATCAAATGCTTTAATTTATGTGGCAGTTTATGATTGATTGACAATATAAAAAGTATTTACACTGACCATCCATACAAATAGAATCCAATATAATAACCTTATTTTCCAACCTATATTAATGTTTTATTGAATAAGCAAATTTTAATACATTATCAATGTTATGCCTTTTACGTTCTCAACCATCCATAAATCATCTTATGTGTGACTTTTACGGTAGTTATGATAAGAGTAAAAGAATTTCAGTGATTTGTGTAACACCCCGATTTTCGCTGCTTCGTAATATCGGTAATAAATATATAAACATATATATTTTTATCCGAGACTTAGAAAATGAATTTGGACAAACCAATGTCATTTCCTTGTTATACTTATTTTCATAAGGTTACGGGGAAGTTTTTGGTTGAAAATTCAGACGGAAACCGGTCTGCCGTTTTCTGTGTTTTCACTGACAGTAAAAGTTTACTTCTCAGAAAACCTAATTTTAATTCGTGAACAAAAGACTTAAGATTTTTATTTTATTTCCTACAAGAGTGTATTTTTAGAATTATTTCAGAAAAAAAATAAAATAATTTACGTTTTACGGGCGGAATACGTAATCGGGTGAGCGGCAGAATGGATTTCGGAGTTTCCAAGAGCAGAAAAAGAGGTTATCTTAGGATTTTGAGATGATTCATGGGGATGAATCATACTTTTAAGTCTAGAAGGTTCCACAAGGTTAAAGCGAAAATTTATGAATTTTACGCTTAAGTCCCTGAACTTTCTGTTAATTACCCTTTTGTCCCTAAGTTAGTTTCTAAGTTTTTTTCAAGTGAAATGGGATAGAATCCTTGTTCCCAATCTATTAATTGACGTGGCTATGAAGCCCAAAATTTCTTGTTCAAGGATTAATTCCATAAAGCCTATTTGAAACTATACAAGTTTCCTATGTCATCATAAGCTTTAAGCCTTTTTGGTGGGCCCCACAAAGATGAATTCAAGCCCATGCGCAGGCCCAAGATGGATTGGGGGCTGCCTTAGTTTGGAAGTGTCAAGTGGATTCTTGAAGTTTCCACACAATTCCACACAATTCCAAACAATTCCACAATATTCTCCAAGGTTCTCAAATGATCTCAAATGTTCTCAAATGTTCTAGGTTTTTCCAAAAAGTTTGAAGAAAAACCATCCAAAGTGATGTTAAGATAAGACCACATTTATTGTGGCACAAGGTCATTATTACAATCTATTGACAATTTGCAAAATAGTCCTTATACTTTTGGAATCTTTGCAAAATGGTCCCTATGAGTTATTTGCACTTTAATCCTTTGAAAAGCCACCTCCTTTCTACTTGGTCCTCAAAAGTGGCGCAGCCCACACCTCTATAAATACCCTCCCTCACATTTCATTTTCTTCCTATTGTCTTTTCTTCAAAAAAACTCATAAGTTCATAAGCCTTTATCATCACTTTGTGAAGAAAGTTTTTGGATCTTCACTTGTTTTTGATCTTCAAGAGGTGAATCCTATTCTTCTTCTCTAATCATGTCTATGTTCTTCAATAAGTTTCATGATTCAAAGTCTATTTCATCTATGTTCATCACTTTTAAGTTTCTAGATCTAGAACTTTGAAAATTCATAACTAATTCTAGAAAAATCCTTTTGACATGAAACCAATTGCTATGATCTTATAATCATCTCTATTTTCATCATATAGAAGCATATGATCATGATAAATTTCTTTCCCTAATTTCTGGACTTGACCGAACCTAGGTCAATATCATGTTCATAGGTTTTGTTTCATTTTCATGTCTTGATTCATGATTCAATCTTCTAGTATCTTGATAGTTCTTGTATTTAAGTATATATAAGATCAAAAATCAAACTCTAACCTATTTGTTTCATAAAGGCCGAAACCCTAGTTCTTGGAACTAGATGAGTTTTGTTCAAAGTTTTCATTAATGATCTTAGTAATCAAGCAATTAGTATGTATGCTTAATAAATCCAAGTTGGTTTATCAAACTAAAAACCCTAACCCTATGTTCTTGTGTTGGCCGAATCTACCATTTAGAGGGTTAGGATGGTTTTGATTCTTAACTTTGTTGTTTAGCCCTAATCCATTTCCTTAAGTATATTAGGATCATTAATCTATGACTTAATCATGATTAGAAATTTTCAGGATTTTGAACCCAAAAAGTCAGCCCTTGACCGAAACCTAACCCTCATGAGCTAAGTATGTTGTGGTTTGATTTGATTTATTTTGGTTGCAATTCGTTTGAAGGAAACAACCGAGTTAACTGATTTAAGCCGACGGAGGAAACCGGATCAAATCGGGAGATTGTTTGAAAACGTTAGTTTGAGTCTTCAAGAGGTAAGGGGAGCTTACCTGAGGGATTTTCTCAATAACTATTTTCTTTTAGTGTGGCTTATATGATTTATATGTGGTTTGTGATTAATTGTTTATGTTGTTTACGATGTGTTGTTTATCTGTGTATTGGTGATTGATCTGCTTTTAATTATCTGCAGTAGTATATTATGTTGCTATGATGCATGATCTGCCTGGTGATAGAATTATGATGATGTTGTTGAATGTTGAATGTTGAATGTTGTTTGAGAGGCCTGACAGTGGTCAATGCACAACCGATTAATCAGATAAAAGATTTAATAAGCTGTGAAAGTTATATTCAACGTTTTATGGGGAATGTTGGAATATAATAGTAGAGGAAAATATGATTTTGGAAAATTAATGAGTTTTGAGAAATATTATTATTTTAATGATTTATTAGTGTAAAAGAAGTTTATGAGTCACGGTGAGAGCGTAACCGTGAGATTTTTTTAGTACTGCTATCCGAAATATTATAAAAAGTGATTTTGTGAAATTAATATTTGAAAATACCTTATTTATTATATAAGAAAATTATTTTAGAAGAAGTGTCAAAGTTTGACTTAAAGACGTTTTCTTTGAAAATGCTAAACAACAACAAGTTTCGAAATTATTTACGGTGAGAGTTTAAAAATAGAAGTACTTATGTTGAGAAGAGATTTAATCTGAATTGATTTATTAGAGTTGAAGTTTCAGTAAAAAAGAAGTTGTTGATGATTTGATGTTATTTTAGGAAAAAATGTGTTTCCAAAGGAAAAGTGGATTTTCTGTGATTTGACGTTTTTCCAACGAATTTCAAGTAGAAAGGATTTGTTGTAAATGAGTTTACCTAATGACGTAAAGGATGATATAGAACTTAGTAACCGAGATGTCGAGGTACTAGTGTTCTTATGACGTTATCCTATTTTGGATTTGTTTTTCACAGTTAGAAACGATGTAAAAAGATGTAAAAACGATGTAAGACGATAATATGGAACTTAATAACCGAGACGTCGGGGTATTAAGGTTTGTTGTGTTGTAAACTGGGTATCTATTTAAAGAAGTTAAAATGTTTTAAGTTGTTTTCTACTACCACGAACCTAAGACTGATTGCAAGGTCTAGGGGCTTCGTGATTGAGCACTCGGACTTTGAGGTCCTGTGTTGTTAATAAAAGTTGTAAAGATGTTTTAAAACGATGATAAGTTGAAAGCTTTTGAGAGCTTTGACAAATAAAGATATAGCACAAAGAAAAGTGTTGAGAACAAAATGTTTTCTTGCATGCATTTGGCAGACGTGACATGATCAAACGAGGGATTACCTTGCGACGTCAGGGTAGATCGTACAAAGATGTTCTTCATTGTGCCCAGGGTTTGGACAATGAGACCCCATCTACGAGGTTATCACTGTGCCACGATGTTGGACAATGTGCGATGGGTGTGCCTGTGGCGGTGTGCCTGTGGCAATCGAGTCTGATCAACTCATCATGAGGTTGGAGATATCTCATGAGATTAAGAGTGAATGTTTAGATGATGTATTGAAGTGTTCATGCATAGTTTTCCAACGTTGATGTTTGGGGTGTGAAACCCATTGATAAACGATGTGATATAATATGAATGAGTACGTTGTTATAGACATGTATATGTGTATGTGCCTTCTTTTGTGTTGCGCATTTAGTTATGGTGGTAAATCCATATATTGGCGTCTCACCCTTACAAACATATCAGAGTTGTACAAGGGGTTTGATCTCTACAAGAAGAAGAAGGCTGTCTAGTTCGAGGCATGTTGTTGTTGCTTTTATCGGTTGTAGTGTCCGTTAGTTACGACCAGCTTAGGTAATATTATGTTTTGAGAATAAAGTTGATTTTGATTTAGGTGAGAAAACATATGAGGCAGTATAGCCGTATAACTTATATATATAGATATATCTAAGTGTGATTATGTGATCGCTGTTGTGACGATGTTGAAAATTAAAAAAAAATATCACCATATTTTGAAGAGATAAACGTTGAGAAAATATTATTTTCCGAAAGCAACCAGCAAATTAAGTTTTATTTCCGCAAACGGGTAACCATGTGATGACCCTAGACTTGACTTTTTTATTAAATAAATCAGGTTAGGTTAGGCTTTAAACAAGCCAAGTCATAGTGCGACACCCCTTCTTGGGATATCATATAGTGCGACACCCCTTCTTGGAAAATAAGATTGTTTTAATACTTTTCTTAAGACAAAAATTGTGATAAATTTTTTTCTTTTTTTTCGCAAGGTAAATAAAATTCCAACGCACTACTGTTAACATATAACCATTTCATATTCGGAAATACTCATCACAATGTACGAGTTGATTTCCTTTAGGAATCCAAACATTACATAAGATACAATTATACATTATTGAAAACAGAAAAATTCTTACTTCAAAAGAATGGCTCTCCAAAGCCAGACATAACGATTTTCCTCCAAGAAGGTTATAAACCCACCTAATGTCCTAATTGAGCTGGTCACTCTATCTGACAACTACTAAGAAGACTCCAGAGGTCATTCTTAAAACCCACGGTCGCTTTAGTGGTCAGAACTAAATATCCTCGAATGCGCTAGAGGCATCTCTGGGTCCATCTATACTCAGATAGAAATATACACCACACGGAAGAGGAACCAACAATAAAACACGCAAGGGTTAGAACCAATATATGGATTTAAAAATGATAACTACATGCGCGACACACAAAACATCATATAACATGTATAGTTATAACAACATAGATGTTAAAGAATAAACAAATAGTTTATCAAAGGGTTTCATACCCGATAGTCATCGTCATTTTTAAAACAAATATATGACACTTCAAAAATCATCGTCTAAGATGTTATACTTCATCTCCGGAAATCCACAATCGTCATTTAAATGAGCTGATCAGGCTCGATGGTCAATTAAGGCACTCAAATTTTACCATAGCACACTATCCTACACAAGGCATAGTGATTGTCGTATATGGTTACCATAGCACACTGTCCTATACAAGGCATAGTGATCGTCGTATATGGTTATTCATTGTCCATCCAGGCACAATGAGAACCGTGTCATGAATACCTTTCCCGTCAAGATACCATGATAAATCAAGTAGGCATGTTTGCCAATTAATGCGTGTAAAACATTTTATCCTCGTCATTGTTTTTCTTTGTGTTCATTCTTTCCTTGTCGAGGCTCAAAGGCTCACGACGATCTCAACTTTTAAACATTTAAATTTGTCTTTTCGTTTCAACAATAGGACTCCAAGTCCAAATGTGTAAATCATGAAGTCTGGACCGATGCACCAGTCTTAGATTCATAGATTTTAGCATACAAAAATCGTCATAACCTTTATAATACACGTCATTCACCTTTAGAATATACTATCCATATCATAGAACACTAGAATCCCGACGTCTCGGTCACTGGGTCCGTATTTCATCTTTAAAATCATTTTCGTTCTGTGAAACACAAATCCAAAAACAAAACTCCACGACTTATCCAAGTTGTTGGAAATAACATCATTGTATAAAACTAATTTGCAGAAAATCCTTTTACGTTGGAAATTCATTTATAAAATCACCAAATCTCTCAAAAACTCATTTTCTCCTAAAAATCTTTACTTGAAACTTTAGTTCAAAGATACATCATTTGAGACTAACTTGCTGTTAAAACAAATACTGCTATTTTCAAAAAAAAATTATTTCCTTAAATATTTTCGGAATTAACCGTCGTTTAGCATTTTAAAACGTTTTAAGTCAAATTTTGACTTTTCTAGTAAAATCATTTTCTCAACACATTAATAAAATTATTTTTGAAACTTATTTTCTTATAATAAAATTTTCTAATATTTAGAAATTTCTTACGTATAAATTAGCAGTACTAAAATATTTTCACGATCACATCCTCATTGTGACTCATAAAACACTCTTACGTCGTTAAATCATTAAAATAAAGTTATTTTTAACTATTACCCATTTTAACCAATCAAATAATTAAGTAATATTATATTACTATTTTCCACTAATTAAAACTCATTATCTCATAAAAAGCTTTTTAACGTTTTTAACATTAATTGAGTACTGACCACTGTCAGGCTTTTCAATTCACAATCGACATCAATTGTAATTTCATGCCAATAATATAGCAAATAGAAAAATTTATGACATGCATTAAAATACGACAGCAATTAAATGCAGATAAATAATTAAAAGCAGATAATTTAAAAGCAGATATTTCTAACAAAGTAATGTTGGTAGTGACTACGGTCTCAAGAGGGGGGGTGAATTGAGACAATGAAAACTTTTTCAACATTTTAAAAGAAAACAGTTTTTCTTTAGAGAAAATTGGTTTTCACTCAATTTTAGTTCCCAAGAATTAGGTTATGGAACTAGTAAAGATGACAAGAAGAATTATAAGTGGTAACAACAGATTTTAACACATATTACAGATTTAAAGATTCAAGTTTAAACAAGTATATGGAGTTTAGGGATTAGAAGAACACGCAAACCAATTTATCCTGGTTCGACTACCTCCTCTGGTAAGCCTACGTCCAGTCCCACACCTCTATGGATTTCTTCACTATAATCAGCAATTTACACAATTCCACTTACAGCAACACAAGGATAACCTCCTTGCTCGAAAATTCTCTAGAAAGCACACTAGCTTTCTCTACCCAAGGATCCCTTCTATCCTTGTTTAAACCCTAAGAGATACCCTCTCTTAGTCACTCTAATTCACAAAAAGAATTGAGTAGAAGTAAGACTCTAAAAGCCTGATAATACAACTTGAAGTTCTAACTATTACACTTTTCTCAGCGATCAAGCACTTTGTTTCACAATCAGTATGACTTGCGTTTTTGTATGTGTTGTAGTTAAGTGTTCCTAATCCCTCTTTATATAGAAGACAGATTATAGCCGTTGGGATCATTTAAGACAGATTTGGATATGATTTAACAAAATCTGCTTTCTTGATTTTCTTGATCTCAAAATGAGATTCTGTTTGATCTTTGTGGAGATTGTTATAACTGTTTCCATCTGAAAGGATAGCCAAGTCTATTTGAAGAGTAATAAATCCGTGTTTTAATTGAAGAGTAAAATATCCACGTCCATTTGCCACATCAGCAGATGGGAGTTCTAGCTCAAGGTTATTGGACGGGCTCCGAATGGTAGACGAGCTTTATATGCTATGTAAGTGGACGGATTCTAACACAAGGCAATTGGACGGGCTCCAATTTTTCATCAGTGGACGCGCGCTGCTATTACTTTTAGTGGACGAGCTCCCATTTTACATTAGTGGACGTGGGCTCCTTTTTCATCAGTGGACGCGAGCTCCTTTTTAATTAGTGGACGCGCGCTTCTGTTTCACGTCAGCATACGAGATCTTCTTTTTCTTCCAGTGGACGTCGGCTTCTTAATTGTTCCTTTATTGGACAAGCTTTCTTTGTTCTTCCAGTGGACGTCAGCTTTTTAATTGTTCCTTTAGTGGACGTGCTTTTTTTTTTGTTCTTCCAGTGGACGTCAGCTTTTTAATTGTTCCTTGGACTTCAGCTCTTTACTTTGTTGGACTTCATTCTTTTTGATTGTTCCTTTAGTGGACGAGTAATCTTGCATGCAACTTAACACGTAATGAGTACGTAGTCAAAATTAAAAATCTTATGCAAAATACACTTTGTTTGTCATACATCAAAACATGAATGAGGGCTTAGTCTTACAAACTCCCCCTTTTTGATTATGACAAACCTTACCATACTTTAACCTTTGTTATTAAGAAATCAGAGTGCAGCTATTCGGTAAGCATGGTTCTTGAGTTATTTTTGTCCTCCCCCTTTGACATTGATATCTTCCAAAAGATCAAGTGTTATCATATCATTATAAAAAAAATCATCTTGCATTCTTTTCAAAGCAGTTCACAATCAGGTATCAAAAAAAAATTGTATATAAAAAAATGTATGGTTCATTTTTATGGTTCATATTCCTCCCCCTTTGTGGTTCATATTTCTCCCCCTTTGTTAGAGAAATAAAAATTTGTATATCAGAGAATGCATGGTTCATCTTTCTAGTTCATCTCAGATGTATGGTTCATTTTTTTTCTCCAATGTATGGTTCATGTTTCAGATGTATGGTTCATTTTTCTCCAATATATGGTTCATGTTTCAGATGTATGGTTCATTTTTCTCCAATGTATGGTTCATGTTGCTCCCCCTTTGTCATTATCAAAAAGAAACTATTGAGAATATTGAAATCAAACTTAAAAACAGTCTTGCATTCATTGATAATAAATCATTTTATAACATTATGCAATACATTAAAAATACCAAACAAAATTACAGACACCTAAGGACGCTCAGCATCTTGCCCATGTCCTTTATAATTTTCAGCAACTTGTGCTACCTTGCGTGCCATCTGTTATCAATTATTTTGAGGATCAATTATGCCAAGTTCCCTTCTTATAAAGAAGAAACTTTCCTTATTAAGTGGTTTGGTGAATATATCAGCTAATTGCTTAGATGTATCTATATGTTCAATCACAACATCACCACTTTGAATATGATCCCTGATAAAATGATGTCTAATTTCAATATGCTTGGTTCTTGAGTGCACAATTGGGTTATTTGTTAGATTAATTGCACTAGTGTAATCACATTTTATTGGTATATGATCTAGATAAACACCATAGTCAATTAATTGTTGTTTCATCCATAGGATTTGAGCACAACAACTCCCAGCTGCAGCATATTCTGCTTCAGCTGTGGATAAGGCCACACTAGTTTGCTTTTTACTAAACCAGGACACTAGTGAATTTCCTAATAAATGGCATGTTCCACTTGTGCTCTTCCTATCTAAGTTGCATCCAGCAAAGTCAGAGTCGGAATATCCTATTAATGTGCAAATGGATCCCTTGGGATACTGATCAGCCTCTGGCTCATCTAGTTTTATGGCTAGTATGATCGTGGTTTTGTGTAAATTATATCCCGTTTTTGCCCAAATTAGATTAAATTGTCCTCAAGCAACATTTTGAGCCTGTAAAGTATTTTTAGGCTAATTTAGTTAGTTTTGAGTCAAATAAAGCATTCACTGCTATTTCCTATTGTTTCAGGTTAGAATAAAGCACTTAGAGCCAAGGGAATGAAGAAAACAATGGAAAAATGCAATTCTGGAGGATTCGCCCCGCGAGAGGATTCTCGCCTCGCGAAAGAGCGACTGTTCATAAGATTCACCTCGCTAAACATGTTTCGCCTCGCGAGCTACCGCAACCCAGAATCTGTATTTATATCTGTTTTGGGGCAGAACTGATCATCTTCTCTTCTCTTTTTCTTTTCTTTTCATAGTGCGGCTACAAGTAGGTTTAGGTTTATGTTTGTAATGGAGAACTAGTCTCCTTGATCAATCGGGTTCCATTTACGCTTGAGGTTTTGTAATTCCTAAACTTAATGCTATTCTCTTTCAATATTTGTTTTGTATGTTCTGTTTGCTTAATTCAGAATCGTATAGAATAGGTGTTGATTTATTTCGATGATTGTATGTTCCTATACTTAATCGCGTTTGCTTAATTCGCGTGTGTTCGTTCATGTTCGCTTAGTTCATGAGTGCTTCACCCCGTTTGCTTAATTCGGGAATAGAAACATATGTCTCGTAGCGTTGATTGCACTTGTTAATTGATGCTACAATCGAAAAGGGTTTAGAATCTGCTTAGGGCATGGAATTATATGAACCGATGATAGTGGGAAACCGAGAGCAGTAGGTTGATCGTTTTTAGCTATTTGATAATTATTTAGTTTGCATTGTTTTTTTCTGCTCTGTTTTCTTTGTTTAGTTTCAAACCCAAACCCCCCAAAAAATGACTTTTCTGATAATAGCAACCCAAGAGTCCTTGTGAGACGATATCCGAGTTGTCGCTTCCTAAACTACATTTTTACAAACCGCTCGCTTTTTGGTGCGTGCGCGACAGCGCGTTCAAAAATTGGCATCGTTGTCGAGGACTCTTGTTGTTATTAACAGAAAATAATAACAAAAACAAAAACAAAAACAAAAACAAAAATCTCTTTGCTGAATTAGTTTTGGCTGCTTTGTCTGGTTGTGAATCTTAGTGCTTCCCGTGGATAATTATATGCAAGATTTTATGCCTAATGTTGATTATGAACCATGCATATATTATCCTAACTTTGATAGGCCACCACCATGCATATATTATCCTGACTTTAGTAAACCACCACCATGCATAAATTATCCTAATTTTGCTGGAAGTTATGAGTTTAACAGTATTGGAGTGAATGAGGTCCATAGCTCTTCTTCCAACCAGGCCTTTGAGAATAGAATTAATGAGCTCACTTCTTTGGTGAAGCAATTGTTAATGGATAAGGTTCAGCAGGCAAGGTTGTGTGGCATGTGCGGCTCTCCTGAGCACCTGTTTGATGCATGCCCCATTCTGAAAGAAGGGTCAGTTACTGATTTGTCTCAAGCTTATGCAGTCCATCCTTACAATCAAGGCAATAATCAGAACCGGTACAGCGTTCCTGACCTCTCCACAAATGAGTACCACCCCAGCTGGGGAAACCATCCAAACCCTTGGTATGGGGACTCATAACTGATGTTACCACTGGCACCACCATAGAACTCTCCTCAAGTGACCACCTCTGCACCTTCTGGACCTTCACCAGAGGACATGTTCAAGCAAATGACTGAACAAAATCTCCAGTTGCAGTAGCAATTAGGACAGTTCCAGGCACAGTTCCAGGCCTCACAGGCACAGTTTCAGCAGCAAACAGATGCTAGCATTAATACTTTTCAGCAAGTCAGCGGGGCTACACTGCAAACTCCACATCCCCTTGAAGAACATACAGATTCACAAGCAATTGTTCTTGACAATACTTCTGAGGACAATTTTGATATTGATGTCAAGAACACTTCTGTTGATGAACTGTGTGTTGAATCTCCAGATATTCACACCTCCCTTGATTCTATCTATTATAATTCATGTGCTGATTGTACTGACACTGCTTCATGTGTAGCATGTTTTGAAAGCTCATTCTTTTCAGGAAACATAGAAAATGGGGATTAGGAGGACATCTGCTTCACCATGCTTGAGGATGATGAAGAACCTTTGGAAGTAGATGATTCAATTAATTCATATGCATGTGTTGAAAGTGATGGGATGGATGAACTGTGTGCTGAATTTCCAGACATTCAGGCCTTTTCTGATTCAGTTTATTGTACCATATCTATTGACTGTACTAACACTAACCTTTGTGTGGTGTGTGCTGAGAATTCTGCAGGTTTAGCAGGTGATGGATTTGTTAGCACAGTGAATGAAGAACGTGCAGAAGTTGAAGCAGCACTAGTAACACTCTCTACCTGTTTGTCACCTCCCATTATGGAACAACCGGTGATGGAGTTCAAGCCTCTGGATTTTACACCATGGCCAGTCCAAGAGGTTGAACCCCGATTTTATTGGGAGGACTGTATTGAGAAAGAGATCAACCTTGACCCAAGAGGGAGTGAGAAGTCCGCCACACTTGGCGAGGTCACCATAACTGTCAAGCACTCACCTCCATATCAAAGCTGCAAGTTAGGGGACCATGGAACAAGCTTCCATCCCTTGTCTATCATTTGGGCTTTATGCTGTAGGCCATGGGATCCGGGAGGATCATATCGTACTTTGAGCATTCCGTGGCCGCTGTATCACAGACAGTGGGATCCCGGTGGAACCATCTCCATGAGTTTTCTCTAAACCTTTTCCTTTTAATTATGCTTGCTTTGTTTTAGTTTTGTTTTCTTTTAGCTCCTGAATAATTTGAGAAGATCAGGAGTATGTGTGTTGAGTCTTGTGTCGGCAAGCTTGATTGGATTTTAATTGAATTTGCATAGATTGATTGCATGATATCTTTTTACTGTTAATGATTTCCCCCCAGGATTTGAAATTTGAAAATTCGATCCCCACTTGAAAATTTGAAAACTGAACTTTGAGATCTTTTGTTGTGATGGCATCATTTATGATAAGTTTGGGGTGATAGGGGTGCAAACACTAGGGATAGAATCTCGGTCAAACAATTTGCAAAAATGTCCAGGTGAGGATTTGAGCCTCCAACATGTTTTTAACTGTGTGTATGACTTTTGAGTTGCACTTTCCCGAATTTGCTTGAATCTCTTTATGGTTTGCATGTTTATGTGTTTGCTTCAAATGATTTAGGCAAATTTTCTTTGTAAATAACCACTTGGCCTAAATTGAACCATCCCTGCTGCATGTTCCCTAGTTAACCCTATTGAGCCTGATTAGCCTATTGTTCTTGATGACCTTATGTTATGAGCCTAAAATCTGAAAAAACCATGTTAACCCGATCTTAGGATTAGGAGAGCATGGAAGCTTAGCAAAGAGAATGGTTGCAAGAAACTAAGTTTGGGGTGGCTACAAGGGTATGATGTGTTGTTTGGGATTGATAAAAAGAAAAAAATATAATAAAAATGTTGGAGCCAAGAAAAAAAAAAGAAAAGAAAAAAAAAGCGAGAAATAAAAAGAACAAAAAAATGTCAAAAAAGCTATTTGAATAAAAAGGCTGTAGTCACCCAAGGCAAATGAAAAATGAAAAAAAGGAACTTGAGTGGAAATTCAAAGAGTAAAAAGCTCATGCTCTCTTAGTTCCTAGGGTCTTCAGCCTAGTTCCTAGAGTGCACTCGGCTCGCGAACCTGAAGGCTGACTGTTCCAGAAATTGCACACCTTTCTGTGTCGCCCCGTGAATACATGTCTCGCCTCACGAGATTGAAGGCCAGAAGCCATGACTCTTCCATTCCTCGCCACGCGAGCCGTACTTCATCCCGCGAGAATACCAAACGTTGCAGATTCTTCATAATATTCGCCTCGCGAGACAGTGTTCGCCTCGCGAGCTCGCGCAGAACTCACAGATATAAATTGCTCTTCTATGGCAGATTGGAGGAGTTAGTCAGTTCTTATTTTTCTTTTCTTTAGTTAGGCAGGTGCGAAATTAGGGTTTATTTTCTGTAATGAAGAACTAATCTCCTTGATTAATCTACTGCGATTGGTTTCCATTGACGCTTGAGGTTTTGTAATTCCTATTTGAATTGTTATTCCTTTTCAATATTGTTCTATACGTTTCTGTTTGCTTAATTCAAATATGTATAGGATTAGTATTGATTTATTTCGATGATTGTATGTTCCTATATTTAATCGCGTTTGCTTAATTCGCGTGTGTTCAATCATGTTCGCTTAGTTCATGAGTGCTTCACCCCGTTTGCTTAATTCGGGAATAGGAACACATGTCTCGTAGTGTTGATTTCGCTTGTTAATTGATGCTACAATCGAAAAGGGATTAGAATCTGCTTAGGATTTGAAATTTACATGAACCGATGATAGTTGGGAAACCGAGAACAGTAGATTAATCGTCTTTAGTTTATTTGATAATCCTTTAAACTGCTTTGTTTTTATTGCTCTGTGTTTTCTTATTTGCATTCAAATCCAACCCCTCCTCCCCACCCAAAACTGATTTTGTGTTAATAACAACCCGAGAGTCCTTGTGAGACGATACTCGAGTTGTCACTCCCTAAACTACATATTTTTACAAACTGCTCGTTTTTTGGCGCGTGCACGACAGCGCGTTCAGATACCACAGCCCCATTTCTTTTGTTCCTAAGAGGTACTTCATGAATCTTTTAACTGCAGTAAGATGTGATTCTTTAGGATTAGCTTGATACCTTGCACACATACACACACTGAACATTATATCTGGCCTACTAGCAGTGAGATAAAGTAAGGATCCGATAATACCTCTATACTTGGATACATCTATAGATTTACCATGTTCATCTTTGTCCAAGTAGCAGGCTGGACTCATTGGTGTTGCCATTTCCTTTGCGCTTTCGATTCCAAACTTCTTTAGTAGTTCCTTGCAATACTTTGTTTGGCTTATGAAGGTTCCATCTTGGCATTGTTTAATTTGAAGTCCAAGAAAGAAGGTAAGTTCTCCCATAATGGACATTTCAAATTCACTTTGCATTAGTTCACCAAATTCCTTGCATAAAAACTCATTAGTAGCACCAAAAATAATGTCATCAACATATATTTGAACAAGTAAAATATTGTGTGCTTTTGTTTTAGTAAATAGTGTTGTATCAACTTTTCCTCTTTTAAAGACTTTATCTAGGAGAAAATTGCTTAACCTTTCATACCAAGCTCTAGGAGCTTGCTTAAGTCCATAGAAGGCTTTAGTCAGTTTATAGACATGATTTGGGAACTCACTATCAATAAAGCCAGGGGGTTGGCTTACATATACTTCCTCTTGTATTATTCCATTTAAAAAGGCACTTTTTACATCCATTTGGTACAGTTTAAAGTTCATTATACAAGCATAGGCTAAGAGCATTCTTATGGCTTCTAATCTAGTTACGGGAGCATATGTTTCATCATAATCAATTCATTATTCTTGATTTTATCCCTTAGCTACTAGTCTAGCCTTGTTTCTTATTATTATTCCATTCTCGTCCATTTTGTTTCTAAACACCCATTTAGTTCCGATTACTTGATTACTTTTGGGTTTTGGAACTAAATCCCAAACTTTGTTCCTTTTAAATTGATTTAATTCCTCTTGCATTGCAATCATCCTATGTTCATCATTAATAGCATCATCAACACATTTTGGTTCAATTTGAGATACAAATGCCATGGTATTGCAAA
Source organism: Sophora flavescens (assembly GCA_030762895.1). Classification (NCBI taxonomy): domain Eukaryota; kingdom Viridiplantae; phylum Streptophyta; class Magnoliopsida; order Fabales; family Fabaceae; genus Sophora; species Sophora flavescens. Next base: position 190,123,677 of record CM061062.1, on the reverse strand, counting down.
TATTCCTTAAAGAGTTTCTACTGGTTACCCCTTTTGTGATCTCACCAATGATATTGCCTAGGGGATGATTCTTTGAAGCTTGCCACTCCTTAGGAAGATTTTCTTGTTGAAGTTCTGCTTGAGGTTCTTTATTGCTTTCTTCATGTTCCTTTTCCGTTTTGCTCTCCTTTCCTTCATCAGATATCACTTCATCCTCAAGAGTTTCCGCATCATCAAAAACATCCTTTCCCAACCTTTTGGGGTTAGACTCATCAAATGTTATGTGAACAGATTCCCCAATTGATAAAGTACGCTTATTAAACACTCTATATGCTTTGCTAGTTAATGAATAACCTAGGAAAATACCCTCATCAGTTTTGGGATCAAATTTCCCAAGATTATCCTTGCCATTATTTAGCACAAAACATTTAGAGCCAAAGACATGAAAATGAGAAATGTTAGGTTTTCTTCCCTTGTAAAGTTCATATGGAGTTTTCTTCAAAATTGGCCTTATTAGTACTCTATTTAAAATATAACATGCAGTACTTACAGCATCAGTCCAAAAATACTTTGGTAAATTAGAGTCACTTAATATGGTTCTAGAAATTTCTTCAAGTGATCTATTTTTCCTCTCAACTACTCCATTTTGTTGTCGAGTCCTAGGTGTAGAAAAATTGTGTTTTATACCATGCTCATCACAAAAGTTATCAAACTCCTCATTTTGGAATTCTCCTCCATGGCCACTCCTAATTGAAACAATTTTCACGTCTTTCTCATTTTGAGCAACCTTAACCATTTTCTTAAAAGCTTTAAAAGCTTCATTGTTATGTGCTAAGAAAAAGGTCCAAGTGAATCTAGAGAAGTCATCAACAATTACAAGAGCATAGAGATTTCCACCAAAGCTTTTTGTCCTAGAAGGTCCAAAAAGGTCCATGTGCAGTAATTGTAAGGGTCTACTAGTTGAAACAGTGTTTTTAGCCTTAAATGAGGTTTTCACTTGTTTACCCCTTTGGCATGCATCACATAGGCCTTCTTTAACAAACTTTTTATTTTGTAAACCGATTACAAGTTCTTTGGAAATCAATTTATTCAAGTGATCCATATGAATGTGAGCTATTCTCCTATGCCAAAGCCAATTTTCATCTTCTTTGGAAATTAAGCAACATGCATCATTGGAAATTAAGCTGTCTATGACTAGCATATAGATGTTATTGATTCTGTTTCCAATCAATTTTATGTTAATGTCATGAATAGATTTGATCATACACATATTTGAGTTGAAGTTTACCTTGTAGCCTTTATCACATAATTGGCTTATACTAAGTAGATTGTGTTTGAGTCCTTCCACATAGAGAACATTCTCAATCATGATTGCTGGACTTTTTCCTATTGTTCCAACACCAAGGATTCTTCCTTTGTTGTTATCTCCATAGGTGACATTTCCACCTTCCTTAGGAGTGAAAGATGTAAATTTTGTGATGTCTCCGGTCATGTGTTTGGAGCAGCCACTGTCTAAAAACCAGCTTGAGGTTTTGCCCTTCAAACACACCTACAAAACAGATTCTTTTATGCTTTTCCTTTAGGTACCCAAATCTGTTTGGGTCCCTTTGTGTTAGTAGCAACATAAGTTCCTTTTGGAACCCAAATTTGTTTAATGCCAACATGAATGTTCTTTCTAAGTCTACAAGTAGCAGCTGTATGACCTTTCTTTAGACAATAATAGCATTTAACAAAAGGACTAGTTGAGGAAATGGGTGGAACAAAAAGCTTTTTAAAAGATTTTTCATGTACCATTGACTTATATCCAATTCCAGCTTTGTCATACACACCCTTTTGCTGTCTTAATATTGCATTTAAGTTATCTCTACCCGAAGTAAACTTAGATAGAGTTATATTCAGTTTTTCAACTTCCTTTTCTAGTGTAGTGCATTTGGTGCAAATTGAACTAGATGCAAGTAATTTTGAATTTTCATCTTCTAGTTCTTTAAGCTTTATTTGTAAAGATGCATTATCACTACATTGTTTTGCGATGATCTTTCTAGAAGATTTAAGTTGTTTACCAATTTTAACATATTCTTCATGCAATTCATCAAAAGCATCTTGTAACTCATCATAGGTAGGAGAGGAATCATTTACCTCGGTTTCACTGTCACTTTGATGATTTTCCATGAGACATAGGTTGGCTTCTTCATTTTCTGATTCACTACTAGTGGAATCCATATCATTATCTTCCTAAGCTATGTATGCTCTTCTAGGCTTTCTTCTTTTCTTTTGCTTGCTGTCATTCTTCTCATACTTTTCTTTCTTTTGTAGCTTTGGACATTCATTTTTGTAGTGTCCAAGCTTTCCACATTCAAAGCATTTGATTGTTGAGGAAGAGCTTTCACCTTTGTTCATGTTCTTTTTGGTAGGAAAACTGGATTGCTTCTTGTTTCTATTCTTCTTGATGAATCTTTTAAATTTCCTCACAAGCAATCCCATGTCTTCTTCTTCGGATTCTTCACTTTCATCAAGGTGTTCATCTTCATCACTTTCTATCGATTCTATGGAAATATGAGCCTTGAGTGAGAGTCCTTTCTTCTTTTTCTCATTATCTTCGTGATCTTTCAATCTATTTAGTTCCAATTCGTGTTCTTTTAACTTGGCAAATAGAGTAGCAATCTGCATTGTGTCAAGATCCTTTGCTTCAGCAATTGCAGTAATCTTTGGCTGTCATCCACAACTCAAACATCTCATGATCTTGTTAATCTTTTTCTCATCTGTGATTGTATGTCCGAGTCCTTCTAAATGGTTTACAATGTGTGTAAACCTCTTTTGCAGATCATCTATCTCCTCACCATTCTTCATGTGAAAGAGTTCATATTCATGGACTAGTGCATTCATCCTTGCTCTTTTCACATCGTTGGTTCCTTCATGAGTGAGTTGAAGAGTATCCCACATCTGGTTTGCCATTTTGCAATTGGAGACCCTGAAAAACTTATCATAATTCAAAGCAGCTGTTGTTTGAGAAGCCTGACGGTGGTCAGTGCCCAATCACTTAACCAGATAAAAGCTTTAAGAAGCTTTATAAATTATATGCAATGTTTAACGGTGAAATATTGGAATATAATATTGATGTAAAATAGTATTTGGGAAAAATAAGACATGTTGGAAAATATTATTATTTTAATGATTTATCAGTGTAAAAGTAAACTATGAATCACAGTGAGGAGGTAACCGTGAAATTATTTTTGTACTGCTAATTTTTACGTAATAAATTCTGTAATATTATAAAAAGTTATTTTATGAAATTAATCTTCCAAAATAACTTAATTATGATTTTAGAAAAATATTTTAGTGGAAAATTTTAAGAATTGGCTTAAATGGCTTTTAAAACGTTAGACGTCAATTAGTTCTAAAAAAATGGTTACAGAAAGTATTTTTCTTAAAACAGCAGCATTTTTGTAATCTCAAGTGACTCTTCCTTTTTTTGAAACATAAGGTTTTCAGGAAAAAGATTTCAAGTAATTGATGATTTTACAAAGGATTTTCTGTAAATGAGTTTTACTAAACGGTGCTATTTCCGAAAAATTGGATAAGTTGCGGAGACTTTGTTTTGGATTTGTTTTTCACAGAACAAAAACATTTTTAACGTTGAAAGGCGATCCTAGTATCAGAGACGTCGCGATACTAGTGTTTTTTAATATAAGCACGAAGATCTTTGATCCATGTTACGTTGTTATGGACTTCGTGTCTTATCCACGTTATCTATTCACGTTGTAATGAACGTTGTTAAAGTTGAATGTTGTTTTCTATCACCACAAACCTAAGACTGATTGCAAGGTCTAAGGTGTTGTGACTGAGCACTCAGACTTCGTGTCCTGTGTTAACGTTGAAAAATCTAATACGTTGAAAATGACGAATGGTCGTAAGCCATTTTGAGCTTCGACCAATGAAGAATGAACACAAAGAAAAATGACGAGAACAAAATGTTTTATATGCATTCAATGGCAGATGTGCCCATGTTTTTATGTATGATGCCTTATTGATGAGGTATTCGTGCTACGTTGTTATGTATGATTCCTTAATGATAAGGAATTCGTGCTACATTGTTATGTACGATGCCATGATAAATAAGGTATTCCGTACTACGTTGTTATGTATGGAATTCCATGCCATGTTGTGCCTAATATACCTAGCAATCGGGCTTGATCAGCTCATTTACATGGTGTTGGGATCTCCGGAGATTAAGTGAAAAGTTAGACATTGAAAGTTGAAGTGTTCATGCATTAGTTTTCAAAAGACGGTGATCTGGTATGAAACCCAGTGATAGACTACTTTTTTATTTATAGAAAAGTATATATATATATATGTTTTCTTTTGTGTCGTGCATGTAGTTATTGTGTTAAATCCATCTATTGGCGTCTCACCCTTACAAATATATCTGGTTTATTCTAGACAACGGTAGTACTTTGGTACACTAGTACGGATGAAGCGAAGGAATTCATTAAGTCATTCGAGGACTTAATTTCAAGATGCTTGAAGAAGTACTCGTTAGTGGGAATGTCACGAGGGTATTTCAAATAACTATCTTGTAGAGTAACCAGCTTAGAAATTTTGGTTGAGTTGTATAATTAAAAAGGTATTTAACTGTGAGATTGTAAGTTAGTCTTTGTTATAATTTTCTCTTTTGAAAGTGAGACTCTTTGAGAAAATAGTGTATGTCATGGCAACCTTGTTATGAATGTGTAAAGATATTCAATATGACTTCATTGCTTTAGTTTGTGTATCATGTATCTAGAGCTTTCCGTTAAGGAAAATTTTTTACACCGAGTTTTCTGCCTTATAATAAATTATTTATCTGAAAGCAACCAGCGAACACTACTACAGAAAATGGTTTTAGTAGCGCACCTTTAATAGCGTTTCTAACCGAAACGCTATTAAAAGAGAGGAGGAAGACATTTAGTAGCGCTTCCTTGAGAAAACGCTATCTATTCCTTATCCTAAGACAACGCTTCCTAAAGAAAACGCTATTGAATGTTGATGGATAACAATAAATAGCGTTTCTTTAAGGAAGCGCTGTCTTAGGACAAGGAATAGACAGCATTTCCCCAAAAAAACGCTATCTATTTCTTATCCAAGACAGCGCTTCTTTAAGAAAACGCTATCTATTTCTTTTCTAAAATCTACATGTTTCCTCCCGCTCACCTTTTCCCCCTCATTCTAAAATTCGCAACCCTCGTACCACACTCCATTTGCCCTAAAAATTCACTCTGCCAAAGCCAGCCAGCCTCCGCCAACCTCGTCACCGCCCAGTCCATCCGCCAAAAGCCATGCCCACGGCCACCACTCCTCTAGTTCCTCCGCCGCCGAGCCTCGCGAGACGTACCGCCGTCTGAGGCCAGAACCGCCATGACCAGAGCAGATCCAGTTCCTCCTTCACAACACAGCACTGTACCGCAGCCCATCAACCAGCATCTGGCCGGCCAATGCAAGCAGAACCCCTTGCCGCTCCGACTCCGGGCAGAGCCACCGTCCGGTTCTGGTTCTAGTCTCAACATTTTCCTGAGCTGATACCTGAGGAGTGAAGCCTCTGGGTTCGGTTCTAGCTCTCTTTGTTGCTTCCTCTCTCGGTCATGGCTTCCTTCAGCGGCGATGAAACGGCACCGTTTTTTGGCTTCCTCGGAGCCGCAGCTGCCCTTGTCTCCTCTTGTAATCCATTTTTCTCCATCTATTTCAATTAGATCTATATTATTTATATTTATGATTCAATTATTTATATATTCCTTCTTTAGTTCCACTTTTATGCAAATTAGTTTAGATGTTCTATACTCAAAAGTCACATATATCTTTTATTTTTTATCATCGGAAAATATAGCAATTTTTCAGCTGACTCTTGGATTTTATTTCTCTAGTAGCTGGATGTAATAGTTGTTTGATTTAGTTATGCTTTGATTGGTTTTGGAATATTTGATGTTGGATTCAAGTAGTTGCTGCAGATAGTTCATATTAATACAAAATCTGAAAAATTATCCGTGAATAAATCAGAACGATTTCACGATCAAATAGTCATTTCTCATATGTTGCTTCCCATGTGTTTTAATGTGATTGATTGAATTATCGAATTGTTTTTGAAGGTTTAAAAATTTGTAAGATTATCCATTATTTCTCTATGCTATTATTAAGAATCCCTTTTTGAATTGGTGGTAGGTATAGGAGCTGCCTATGGCACCGCAAAGAGTGGTGTGGGCGTGGCTTCCATGGGTGTGATGAGACCTGAGCTGGTGATGAAGTCTATTGTTCCTGTTGTTATGGCTGGAGTTTTGGGTATTTATGGCCTTATTATTGCTGCTATAATCAGTACCGGCATTAATCCAAAGGCCAAATCTTATTACCTCTTTGATGGTTATGCACATCTCTCCTCTGGTCTTGCTTGTGGCTTGGCTGATAACATGGAAATCGATTCACCCTCCGATTCTCAACCCCTCAAGCCCCGTGATCGAATCATTGAGGTAACAACTCTCATTTCTCGATTCTAATCGCTTTTTCTTCGAGTTTACACTCGATTAGTGCTTAATTCACTGAAGAGCAAGCATGCTTTAACAGTGACCATTGCTTCAGCTGCTGCTGGAGCTCAGGTTGTTAGGCTCACTGAGGTTCCACCATCTGCCTATCAAGGTAAAGAAAACTCAGAAGAATTTCAACCTGTTAAAACTAGGAGGAATGATGCTCCTCAGTGCCAGAGGGAGATTCAAGAATCTGCAGCCATCAAAATTCAAACAGCCTTTCGGGGTTACCTAGTGAGTTTTGTCTAAGCACTTTTCTTTGATGTGTGTCAGCTTAAATACTCTTTGCATAATCTTTACCTTTACGGCTAAGTTGCTCACTTAAAGATTCAGATCAATTTGAAGAAAACTAGAAAAATAAAACCGAATATACTTAATGATAGACAAATTGAAGGTGAACTTAGTTTTAGAAGCTGAAACTTGTCAAGTTGTTATAAGATCAACAATTGCTAATTTACAAGATTTCTTCCACCATTTAGTGATTTCTCAAATTCAACTCTAGAGAGTAAAAGAAATAATTAAAATTGAAGGTAATAGGAATTAACAAGTAGAAGAAACCATTGTCACCTTACTATATTCTTATTCCTGGTATTGTTTGGAAACATGTTAGAGGGGAGAGAAATGAGAGAATTCACAAATTTAGATTTTACTCAATGGTGAAAAAGTGTGTTTGTCAAGCCAATCATGTGGCTTATATAGAACAAGAGATGTAAGTGACTAGTAAGTAGTAACTAATTTGATGTGTCACTTCTAACAGTAGCCACACTCTAACCATATTCTTACTAGGGTAATATGTATCTTTTTATTCTCTGACTGGTAAGATATTACAGGCAAGAAAGGCTTTGAGAGCATTGAAGGGGATAGTGATGCTTCAAGCTATCATTCACGGTAGAGCAGTAAGATGCCAAGCTATGAGTACTCTGAAGTGCTTGCAGTCCATTGTGAGTATCCAGTCAAGGGTTTGTGCAAGGAGACTCCAAATGGTTGAAGGAAGATGGGATTGCACTGAAAATGAAGAGATGCAAGACTCAAAAGACAAGATAATAAGGGTGAGCATGACAAGTTTTAATAGTATATCATTAGCTCTCTTTCACATTGCAAACAGAGTTCCAATAGTCCAAACCGCTTTCTAAATTTTATCAGCTGTTATTAGCTGTTATTAACACTATTCATTAATGTTCTTGCATACTCTAAATCAGCTTTTTATTATTAACGCCGGATCTGGGTTCAGGATGCTGTGGAAAGCCGTGAAGACATTCTTAGATGTACGAACAATATCAAAAATTCAAGTATGGATTGTAGAAATTTCATTTATTCCATTCTCAGATACTATGAGGTTGCACACAATATATTGTGGTTGTATCACTCTCGAGCCGCATTTTTGTTGACCCTGGAAGATTGTTGTTTCAGGTGTTGGGTTCTAATTATCTGAGTGTGCTGCTTGAAGCTATTGATCCAGGGTAGCATGGCTTTTGCTTTGTTTATCCATGAATTTTTTTATAGTATCAATTAGATACATTTTTTATGAATTTATACTACTTGCAAGTGAATGTGTTTGTGAGGTTCTAGTTCTACAACTAATGAAGCTCCCAGATTTTATTGTCTGATTTTACAGTAATTTGCCAACTTTTCTGGGTGGTAACTGCACATGTTCTGATTATGGAGCTTGCCTGATGAGTGATAGAGGGCCCTGGAAAAATCCAGAATTGTTAGACATGATTCAGGTTTGGCAGTATTGTGAATGACATCTTTAACTTTTCAACGCAACTAGTCTCTGTATTTTCATTTAATCTTGCAGGTCATTTCCTTGAGAGAAGAGAACGATGGTAAATGCGAAAATGGGGATGCGGTTTCAGAAGATTCCTTGGCGCCCAAAAAGGTGTGGAATTATTCACCTTTATTCTACCTATTGTATGGGCACCTTTGCTTAACATAATGAAATGCAGGTTGACATACAAAACAAAAATGACTTTAGTATGAGTCTGGCACTTGAGGAGACATGTACGTTAGCATTTCAAAAAATTAATGGTCTAGAAGCTGCTCTTGGAGACACTAAGAATGTAAGTTTTCTCATGATGATTCTTCTATGTTAAACCAAGGCATTGCAAAATGATTAGAGGTTTTCTACTGATACTTCTGCATATAACAGATAATCAAGAAACTTGAAGATGCACTTCAGGACACCAAGATGGTGAGATCAACAAAATTGATGAATATTTCCTCTAGCAAAGCGAAATGACTGTATGTGTTATCCTTTCCTTTTCTTTTTCAGGCCTTGAAAGAACTTGCACAGCATATGGAGCAGCAAAAATGTGAGATTGACTAGTGTTTTACACTGTTGCATTGAGGAAAAGGGATCAAGATCTTTTATTTGAAGGGTGAACAATTTCGTAAGGGCCGATTTTATGGTGCACACGTCCATTAGAGTGTCCTTGTTGGTCCTGTCAACGTTGGAAACTATCACTTTGTTTTACAGGCAAGCTTTAAGAATACTAATCTTTTTGACTTATGTGTAGCAATTGCTTATAGAATCTAACTTTTGTATCCTTTTTTGATAACAGGAAGATCCATTGGATCCATCAAAGATTCGTGAAGAAGATATTATTGGTGTCACAGTGCTTCTGTTGACCTGCTCTTATCTGGGTCAAGAATTTATTCGTGTTGGCTATTATGTGAACAATGATTATGATGATGAGCATCTGAGAGAGGAACCTCCACCGAAGGTTTTAATTGATAGGGTTCAAAGGAACATTTTATCTGATAAACCAAGGGTCAAACATCAATTTCCACCCTGAGAACAATGAAAATGAAGAGCAGCCTCCTCCATCTGAGCACCCATCTGAAGCTGGAGAAGATCCGCTTGTTGTAGTTGATCGTGATCCCCCAAATGAGAAGAATGAGAAGGATTCTTAACATTTTGTAGGTATCCAATCCAGACCTTTCAATTCCCCAGTCTCCAACTTTACGTTCACTGTATGGATTAAGATGCCATTTTTGTGAATCTCTTGTGAATGAGATCGTTTGGAAGTAGGACTCTGAATTGTCTTTTGTGAGATTAACTTGGATGCTAGTATTTCAGATCATTAGCAAGCATAGGTTTGACCGGCACGTTTTCTTCAGGACTTGTACTATTATCTGAATTGCAAATTTTGTACGTGTCCTACTTTGATATTTTCTAGTAATGAATTATACTCAAGTCACTGATAAATTGTAGACAATGATTTAATACCCTTTAATCAATATACTTTTAGCTTATCGAAAAAAAAAATTGTATTTAAGCTTTTGTATGTAAATGTATGGTTTGTTGAGTTTTGCTAAGTGCAATGGGATGGATAAACTGTTTAATGTCTTAGTTTTGTGCATGTGAGAGAAAAACAATGTAAATTCTAACATCCCTGGCTGCTTTATGGATTGACAACTGTCCCCACAAACCAACACGGGTCTTTTCAGCATGCTTTGTCCTCACTCACACGCTTCCCGGGAAAACTTCCCAGGAGGCCACCCATCCCAGAATTGCTCCAAGTCAAGCTCGCTTAACTGTGGAGTTCTTAAGTGATGGGATACCGAAAAGAAGATGCATCTTGTTAGTATAGGTAGTACCAATCAATTCATATAAGCCTTCCTCAACTGTATAGTCCCATACCTACACAGTCTTAAGATCCCTCTCATTAGGGTGTGTAATCGATTCATTCATGTGTCCCTCCGCCTAGAAGCCTGCCAGGAGCCGCTCCTTGTCCATGCCTTCTTGCACCGGCGACCACTCCCCGCCCTCGTCGGCACCTGGGTGTTACATGCCCACCAGCTTCCGCTTGGTTCGTCCCCGAACCACACCTTACTGGGAGAGGTGCCGCTCTGATACCATTTGTAACATCCCTGGCTGCTTTATGGATTGACGACTGTCCCCACAAACCAACACCGGTCTTTTCAGCGTGCTTTGTCCTCACTCACACGCTTCCCGGGAAAACTTCCCAGGAGGTCACCCATCCCAGAATTGCTCCAAGTCAAGCTCGCTTAACTGTGCAGTTCTTAAGTAATGGGATACCGAAAAGAAGATGCATCTTGTTAGTATAGGTAGTACCAATCAATTCATATAAGCATTTCTCAACTGTATAGTCCCATACCTACACAGTCGTAGGATCCCTCTCATTCGGGTGTGTAATCAGTTCATTCATGTGTCCCTCCGCCTAGAAGCCTTCCAGGAGACGCTCCTTGTCCATGCCTTCTTGCACCGGCGACCACTCCCTGCCCTCGTCGGCACCTGGGTGTTACATAAATAATTTTTAAAAAAAATGGAGAATAGGTAGTGTTTTCTTGAAAAAACGCTGCCTAAAGTTAAAAATAGATAGCACTTTCTTGAGAAAGCGCTATCTATTTCAAACTTTAGACAGCGCTTCCTTGAGAAAGCGATGTCTAAAGTATGTAATAGATTGCCTTATTACGAACTTTAGACAGTGCTTTCTCAAGGAAGCGCTACCTATTCCTACTTTCAGTAGCGCTTTCTTGAAAAAACGCTGCCTAAAGTGACAAATAGACAGCGCTTCCTTGAGAAAGCGCTGTCTAAAGTATGTAATAGATTGTCTTATTACCAACTTTAGACAGTGCTTTCTCAAGGAAGCGCTACCTATTCCTACTTTCAGTAGCGCTTTTTTAAGCGCTATTGAATCTCTCCCACCTTCAGTAGCGGGTGAATAGATAGCGCTTTGAAGCGCTACTAAAGGCCAAAAAAAACGCTACTGAAGCCCTTTTCTGTAGTAGTGGAATTACTTTTAATTTATTTACGCATATGTTTACGAAGTAATGCCAAAGGGGGGTGTTACATTAGTGGTATCAGAGCTGGTCGAGTCTTTCGGGAACCTTGGGAAATAGGTCTATTGTGTTGATGTTGTGTATTCTCTGATTAAGTCTTGTTTGAATTACTTCTTAGAAGTAATATGTGTTAATGAGTAAGTAAGCGATTTATTTTCTGGTGGTGGCATAACTGATCTGGTCAAGTGGGACACATATCAAAGGAACGCAATGCATCGAAACATGTATCTGCTGTCAACAACACCAGGACAAACAAATCAACGGCGAAGGGGAGAATTTAGACTTTGAGCAGCGCTGAAGTTTCGAACTCCGATAAGTTCCTACAGGGTGATTGTGACATAGATGATAATCTCCTAATTGTACTTTATGATTCGGGTGCGGCACATTCATTTATTTTGATGGAATGTCTGAAACTATTGAAATTGCTTGTTACTTCATTATCATATGATCTAATTGTTTCAACTCCGACTGCTAAGTCAGTTACTGTCAATTCTATATGCTTGAACCGTTCTGTTGTTGTCCAGGATGGATACTTTCTTGAGAAAATAAGTTTCTAGATGACACTTAGTCTACTCACTTTTACTTTTGGTGAAAGTGATCCAGTTTGAATTTTTGTCGAACTGTTGTCATTTTAAATTGTCATTTTGTTAATTCCTTGTTCAAAGAATAAATCTTCTTAAGGTTAGGAACTATTCGTTTTGTGAATTCCTAATCCATAGGGAAATCCTTGTGAAAGAAGGAACTTTATTAGTGTCATGGTTATAAACATGTATTAGCTATGCATTTTTACACTCACGAACATATTAAAAAATCTTTTTACATATTGGACGTTCCTGTATTCTTTCCAAATTGATACATATCTTCTATGGCTATATACTTTCTTGTGAAAGTAAAACCTTAGGTTTGAGAAATCCTGTCTAGTTTTGAGTCACGAAATTTCGAGGGCGATTTTTTTTAAGAAGGGTAGTCTGTAACACCCCGATTTTTCACTGCTTTCTAATATCGAAAATATATTATATTATATTTATATCTATATAATAATTAGGTGTATATATTTTTATTAATATATTATAAATACGATTATATTTATTTATAAAATGTGGGCAAGCCACCCGGATTGTTAAAAGATAATCTCAGAAGCTTGGAATACTCCTGTTCAGGGCTGTGCCATGTACATTCTTTCTCAGAAGCTAAAGAATGTGAAGTTAAAGCTTAAAGATTGGAATAGGAACTGTTTTGGTGATGTCAACTTGAGAGTCAACTCGGCAAAGGCAAAAGTGATTGAAATTCAAGAAGAAGTGGATTCTAGAGGCTGCACAGATGATCTGATGTTGAAAGAAAAGGAAGCTCAAGTTGAATTACAACAAGCTCTTCACTATCAAGATGAATTTTGGCTCGAGAAGTCAAGACTGAATTGGAACTTGCATGGTGATAGAAACACTGAGTACTTTCACAAGCTAACTTGGATCAGGTGTGTAACTAAACAGATATCCTTGTTGAAAACTGAGGACAGGTTGTTAGCTAAGGCAGTGGATATTGACCATCATGTGGTGAAGTTTTATGAAGACCTTTTTGGTTCTGATAACTCATATGTTGATAATGGTCTAATAGAAGATGTAATCCCCAATTTAGTTTCTGCAGAGGATAATCATTTGTTAACAAAGCTATCTAGCATAGAGGAGGTGAAGAATACTGTCTTCTCAATGAATGGAAATGGAGCACCTGGCACGGATAGTTTTGGAGGATTCTTTTTACAACATTATTGGGACATTATTGCTATGGATGTTCATAATGCAGTTATGCAGTTTTTTAATTCAGGTTGGATGCTTCCTAACTTTAATTCCAATGTGGTTGTGCTTATCCCTAAAGAACAAGGACCTGAAAGAATTGAGCAGTTTAGGCCAATAGCTCTGGCTAACTTTAAATTTAAGATCATCTCCAAGGTGATGGCAGATAGATTAGCACAAGTGGCCCCTAAGATTGTTTCTAATAATCAAAGAGGGTTTATCAAAGGAAGACAAATCGAGGACTGTATTTGTGTAGCTTCGGAAGCAATTAACATGCTTGAGAAGAAGACTTTTGGTGGCAATTAAAATTGACATAGAAAAGGCATTTGATACTTTGGATTGGAGATTTTTACTCAAAGTTCTGCAATGCTTTGGATTTTATGATAAATTCTGTTTTTGGATTAGAATGATCCTTGAATCTGCCAAACTCTCAATCTCTATGAATGGGAAGTCAACTGGCTATTTTAATTGTAAGAGACGGGTTAGACAAGGAGATCCTTTGTCCCCCTTTATCTTTTGTCTTACTGAAGAGGTCTTGAGTAGAGGTATCCTTAATTGGTGCAAAATGGGAAATTGCAGCAGATGGCAGGCCCTAAATAGTATCCTATTCCCTCCCATGTCCTTTATGCTGATGATGTACTATTATTATGTAGAGCAACTTAGAGAAAAATGCGTTGTTTGATGGAGCTTTTCAGGGATTATGGAGAAGCTTCAGGACAGAAAATAAACACCAGCAAGTCTAAGTTTTATGCTGGTGGTATCTCTTCTCAAAGGAAAGAAGCTTTATCCTCATTTCTTGGTTTCAACTCAGGTGCACTTCCTTTTATTTATTTGGGGATTCCTCTATTTAAAGGCAAACAAAAGACATCATTCTTGCAACCTATTGCTGATAGAATAAGGAACAATCTTGCAACATGGAAAGCGTCTTTGTTGTCTATTATGGGGAGAGTGCGGCTTGTTAATTCAATCATTCATAGCATGCTTACTTATAGTTTTCGTTTCTATTTGTGTCCTGTGAGTTTAATTAAAACTGCTGATAGTTGGTTAAGAAACTTTGTTTGGTCAGGAAATGTGGACATCCAGAAAATTGTCACTGTGTCCTGGCACAAAGTTTGCTGTCCTATTGCAGAAGGTGGCCTTGGATTGAGATCTCTTAGAGCAATCAACAAAGCCTCAATGTTAAAGCTGTCTTGGAACCTTGTTTCTTCTCAGAATCAGTGGGCATGTCTCCTCAGATCAAGGATTTTCAGGAGTAATGTGCCTTTGTCCTATCATGTCTCATCTTCGATTTGGGCTTGTCTAAAGGGAAACATTAAAACAGTGATGGAAAACATATCTTGGCAGATTGGCAATGGTAATAAGATTAGTTTTTGGAAAGACCAATGGTTTTCCAAGCCTTTGGTCAGTTTTCTAAATATACCTTGCTCTATACAGGAAACCTTGATTGCTAAAGTGCAAGACTTCATTGAGGATGGGGTTATGCAATTTCCAAATAGCCTTATCCAGCAATGCCCCTCTTTGGCCGTAGAGCTAAATGGTATTTCCATTCCAATGGACAATTGTGAGGACCAAATTAGATGGGCTGGTACTGACACAGGGGAGTTGTCTATGAAGGAGGCCTTTACCTTCTTGTATCCTGCAGGTCAGCATCTTCCTTGGACCAATCTGGTCTGGAACAAATTTATTGCCCACTCAAAATCCTTTTTACTCTTGAGGATAATTCAGGATCGAATGCCAACTGATGACATGCTTTGGAAGAGGGGATGTAATAGTGTTTCAACATGCAGTCTTTGTTATGCAACTATTGAAACCACATCTCATCTTTTATTTGACTGTAAGTTTGTGAAAAATCTTTGGAATTGGATTGGATCTGTGCTAAATGTAAACTTAAATAGCTCTTCAATGCTGGATGTCCTCTCAATTTGTAATCACAATTGGAGCACTCGGCTTAAAGATGTAATTGTTGCTAGCATTGTCAACACAGTATGGATCATTTGGTTTTGCCGAATAGGGCCAGGTATGATAACAAGTTTGTCTCATTTTTCTCCGCCACTAAGCTAATTGTTGCAAATGTTGCTCTAACTGGAAAAATTAGCAATGGTCATATGTCTTCTAATCTGAAGGAATTTAGTATCCTGAACTTTTTCTCAATTGAGGGTCATCCTAATCGGGCTTCTTCTATTAGAGAGGTTAAATGGATCCCCCCTCCTTGAAACTGGATCAAGTGCAACACTGATGGTGCTGCTAAAGGGACTCCAGGTCCAGCTGCGTGTGGAGGCATTTTCCGAGACCATAGTGCTGCCGTTTTGGGCCATTTTTCAGCATTTATTGAAATAGCCATGCCCTGCAAGCTGAGCTTTTGGGTGCCATGCTTGCTATTGAGTTAGCTTATAAGAAAGGTTGGAAGAATCTTTGGCTTGAATGTGATTCCCTGTTAGTGACCAAAGCTTTCAAATCCGCTAACTTGGTCCCATGGAGACTTAGAAAAAAATGGGACAATTGCATGAAGATCAAGAATGGAATGAATTTCGTTTGTTCTCATATTTTTCGTGAAGGCAACAATTGTGCGGATAAACTTGCTTCTCATGGTACTAGCATTCATGGATTTAGATGGTGGGACTTAATCCCAAATTTTATTAGGGAAGATTTTTATCGTAATAGATATGGCCTCCCAAATTATAGGTTCAGATAATTTTGTTCATGGGGTCAGGTTTTTGTCCCCCCGTGTTTTTGTATTCTTTCATTTTTATTAATAATTAGGATGTGCTGCAAATGATTGGTAATGTTTGGGGTGCCAACCTAGTTGGGATGTCTTGCATTGCAGTGATGCATTAGCATGTCTTTTTGCTTAAAAAAAGATATTTATTTATAAATATAAATATAAATATATTATCTCATCAAAAAAAAAAATTAAGTATATTATAAATATAATTATATTTATAATAAATATTAATAAAAAAAAGTTTACCCTACCCCTCCCACGAGTACACCACCCTACCCCGTCTTTCCCATCCCCTCCCTGTAAACCATACCCGTGCGTCCCTCCTCGGTTAAACCCCCATATTTCCATGGTGCCCCTTACTGTGCTGTCATGCCTATCATCCATCATTTTCTGATGCATCTTGTTGGAAGAAGAGGGTAGAGGTGTAAAAGCTTTGATTTCTTCTCACAAGTTTCATTTTCTTCTCACCTAAGAGGAGAAAACATTTAAGTGGGTCCCTGATAAGCCTCTGGTTATCTAGTTTTATAACTAGTAAGACCATGCCTTTTGTGCCAATTACTCGAGTTCAATCTCACTTTTCACCCAAATTTGAATTTAATTATCCTCAAGCAACTTTTTGAGTTTCTTAAGTAGTTTAGGACATTTTAGTTAGTTTTTGAGTCAAATAAAGCATTCACTGCTATCTCATGTTTTCAGGTTGATAGGAAAAGCAAGAAGGGAAGAACACCTGAAGTAGAGGCCATCACGTCCAGGCCGTGACACTGGTCACGGCCGTGATGAGCTACCCATGAAAGTCAGAAAGCATCACGGCCCAGGTGTGACACCCATCACGGGCGTGATGGGAAGTCCCCAAAGATCAGAAAGCATCACGGCCCAGCCGTGATATCCATCACGGGCGTGATGAGAAGACACAGGAAGTCAGAATTGATCACGGCCCAGCCGTGATGAAGGTCACGGCCGTGACAGATCAGCACCCGTTGACAGAAGCGATCACGGCCTGGCCGTGATAGGTATCACGGCCTGGCCGTGACGGCCATCACGACCGTGACGTGTGGCCTCTCTTTAAAACAGGAACGCAACAGACAAAGAAGGGATCGAATTTTCACAGTTTTACATAATTCTTCTAGGTTTTTGTTATACCCTTGATGGAGAACTAATTCCCTTGGGTTAATCTGCTGTAATCGGGTTCCACCGACACTTGAGATTCTGTAATTCACGGATTAAATTGCTTCTTCCTTTCAATACTATCTTGTACGTTCTGTTTGCTTAATTCAGAATTATATAGAATAGGTATTGATTTGTTTCGATGATTTTATGTTTCTGTATCTAATCGCGTTTGCTTAATTCGCGTGTGTTCAATCGTGTTTGCTTAATTCACGAGTGCTTCACCATGATAGTAGGAAATCGAGAACAGTAGATTAATCGTTTTTATCATTGATATTCTCTTCTTGCTCTGTTTTCTACTCTGTTTTAGTAATTGAATTTTAAACCTTCAACACCCCCCCCCCCCCCAAACTGATTTTTCTGGAAATAACAATCCAAGAGTTCTTGTGAGACGATACTTGAGTTGTCGCACCCTCACTACAGTTTTTACAAACCACTCGCTTTTTGACCCGTGCGCGACAGCGTGTCAGTCCCATGCCAATTTTTTTATCTCTCACATTTTTCTCTTTGCAACCAAACAAGAAATTCCCTTTTTTCTCTTCAAACTCTCTCATCCCAGTTTCTTTCTACTCTTTTTCTGTTACACCAAACAGAGGCTTGGAGAAATTCTCAGGAGGTCAGCCATCCTGCACTGCTCTAAGTCAACCACAATTAACTTTAGAGATTTTAAATGATGGGATCCTTAAAAGAAGATGCATCTTGTTGATATAGGTAGTACCAATCAATTCTTATACGTCATCATCAACCGGATAGTCTTATACTCATACAATCTCAGCATCCCTCTTGTTCCGGTGTGTAATCGGTTCATTCATATGTCCATTCGCCTATAAGCCTGTCAGGAGTCGCTCCTTGTCCGTGCTTCCTTTCTACATCGGAGACCACACCCTGCCCTCGTCAGCCCCAGGTGTCACATGCCCACCAGCTTCCACATGGTTCATCCTCGAACCACATTGTACTGGCAGAGGTTCCGCTATGATACCATTTGTAACATCCCAAGCTGCTTTACGGATTGACAATTGTCCCCACAAATCATCACGAGTCTTTTCAGCGTGCCATGTCCTTACTCACGCACTTCCTAAGAAAATTTCCCAGGAGGTCACCCATCCTAGAATTGCTCCAAGTCAAGCAAGCTTAACTTTAGAATTCTTAAGTGATGCACTCCCGAAAAGAATATGCATCTTGTTGATATATGTAATACCAATCAATTCTTATAAGTCATCCACAACTGGATAATCCATACTTATACAGTCTCAGGACCCTGCTTGTTCCAGTGTGTAATCGGCCCATTCATATGCCCCTCCGCCTAGAAGCTGCTCCTGGAATGTGCTTCCTTTTTACACTAACGACCACTCTCCCACCCTCGTCAGTCCCTTCGTGTCACGTCCTCCAATTGACTGGAAAAAAATATCTCATGATTAAATACTTAAATCCTATGAAACTGAAACCTCCCACTTCTCCCTATCTACCTCTTCCATCCCTACCACACCCTCATCCATCGGCAGCCACAAAAAGACCTTCGCTCGTATCTACCTCACCCCTTGCCACAAACAACCCTATGTTATAGCGAAGCTTCAAGAACAATACTAAAAATAGAGTCCGCATGAAGGGACCAATAGATGTCGCAAAATGCTCCAGACTGTTCTGTTATATCGAACTTTCCTCCTTTTTTTTTTAAGTTTTTCATTTTCATTCGCTCTGTAAGATAACAAACCAATCTATTGGAAATCTGATTCTGGGTCCTGTAACATTTGTTGCATTTCATGGACTCATGTATGTTCAATTTGAATTTCAATAAGACACTTTCAATGCAAAATTTGCTTTAACAAGTCTTCCTTTTGAAAAGAGGGAAAGTCAGAAAAAGGATGTTGGCATCATTAATTAATTAATGATGGAATTAAAACCATAGCACGGTTGTTAATGTTAGCACATTTAACTTAATTAACTTATGTTTATTTTTCTATAATTTCATCCATGGTGGTATTAACCCTTAGCATGACATTAACCCTTATTCTTCTTTTTTGACTTCTTCAACATCTTCCTCTGAGTCAAATGACAAGTTCTAAATTGACTTGCTGTACATACAAATCAGGTGGAACAACTCATTGTCGCGCTCCACGAAGGACCAAACGTCCTTCAGACGTAACATGGCATATTGAAGCATGTCATTGGCATGTGTGAGGCATGAAGAGACGGACCTATCAGGGGCAAGGAGGCTCCATTTGGAAACAATGTCAATGAGGTCGTCAGTGATGTTGAGGAAGGCGGTGGAGTCGGCAAAGTCATTTTCCACCTTCTCCTTTCCTCTTATTACATTTTCCTTCTCTCCCCAGTCCCCATGTCCCCTTATCTCTCACATGTTCTCCTACTTTTCATCTTATCTTTCTCTTTTATTCAATTTTTTTTTGGCACTTGGTAGTGTTTTTTGCAATCGGTTGTAACCGGTCAAAATATGTGTGGTTCCGATGCTCAGGCTCCCTTAAAGTAAGTATAAGTGTAAAGTTAAAAATAAACAAGCATATATCCACTGTTGATTAGAGAAAGTGGGTTGCTATCTAAGTGTACATTAATTAATACATCCTTATTTTCTTAGTTTACACTTTCTCATTTTAATGGAGTTTTATCCATCCTCAACACCTTGATAGGAGGACTGGAGACTTGTAATTCCAGATGCAGATGATGTCCTGGACTGCTTCCTTAGTTGATTTTTTTTTACTTTCTAGCCGTAATCAAAAGTAAAATTCCCCATCATTTTTTTTTGCACCATCATATTAGTATTTGATTTTACAAAATTATCATTTTATCTTTTGAAACTATAAACATCGATGATACCAGTCTATAAAAGATGTAATCCTTTGTCACATATTTTAATAAGGTTGCAGAAAATTAATTCTGGAATTGTCATTAATAATTTCTTTGTTCAATGAGTTCCGTATATATAGTACAAAATAGATTTGCTATATCTAAATAATAATAGGTTACCTATAAAACTAGCTAACTAACAAGTGAATTAACTATTAGCATAACAGAATGTAATAGAACTAACTAATAATTGAACTAACTAACTAAATAACGAACTAGTTAGGGTGCTATGTAACTCCTAGTTGTTATTGTTGTTGGTGTTACTTTTTATTGAGACAAAGTAACATCAAGTAAGACACCCTCGAAGTAGAGGTATAGATATATTTAAGGCTCATCTTGGAATGTAGAGCGTGAAACAAACCAAGAACCAAAGCTTTAGTGAAAAGATTAGCAGTCTGATCACATGTAGAAAGGGGAAGTTGATATGTGGAAGCCCATTATAGAACATCCCATTATGCAGAGGCCCAAGAGAGTGTGACTCACCAACCCAAATGCCTGGAGGATCACGTTCAGAATGAGGGCAGGATGTGTTAGAAAATGGGGTATGGATCTGCAACAAAGAAGAAGAAAATAATGGTAACGCGCAATCTCCAAGGCGTGTGAGGACACTAGGCTTTAGGTTCGATTCGCCCCACCAATCTCTCCTCGTAGATTGGATACAACAGGTGTAACTGGCGAATCCCCTTCAGGATACAATGGAGAACCTTGGTTTGGTTTACACACCCTAAACCAAGCGTATCGACAATGGCAGTTTACAGAACAATAGTCTCCTTAACTCTCTTTGTGCATAAGGGAGAAAAGAATGTGATTTGGAGTGAAGAATGGTTGAGAGATTCTGAGTTTTTAGTGTCAATTACTGCATGCAGATGGTTCTATTTATAGACCAACTCATGTCACTTGGTGAAAGAAAACAACTCTTCAAAAGTTCCACGAACGGTCAAATTCGATACATAAGTAGTATTAACGTTCATTAACTGACACAAGACATCAGTTGGCCTAGCGGTCAACGGATGTGTCCCATCAACCTTCAGGTACCCTGTTCAAGTTCTGCCAACGTCTCTTTTTATTAAAAATTTGGTCAGTTACATAACTAACATAAAAATTCAAAATCTGCATGTGCTAGGACTTGAACCTGAACCGCATAGTTTACAATGAAGGGACTCAACCACTCTACCAATCAACATTTGTATATCAACTATACATCATTATATTAATTTAACCGTTACCAAGCAACCTTTTAATAAGGATTTTGAAAACCTCTCACAATCCCCCACCATTTTCAAAATAAATCCAAATCCCATTATTCCGGAAATCGCATGCTTTCAGACAAAGGTATCTTGGAGATTTGAACCTTTGCTTAGTAAGCCATGAGTTTCACTCATCCCCGAATAAAATGGTAGACAAGCTTTGAACCAAATATTCATTAGAACAAGCGTCCATGACTTACACATGAAATCTCAGTACCATTGAACGACGTGGTAGTGTGACACATTTGGTAAGGCCTTGTGTCGTGTATCATTTTCATGAGAGCTTACAGAGTCAAGCTCAACTTTAAGAAGTGGCCCCACTTCACTCTCATATAGGTGGACTTTACCAAAAGCACCCCCATAAGTTGGGCACCTCAGCACACATATGCTATAGGTCCATTAAGAGAAAAAGCTCACCCTTTTCCTTTTGTCCTTATGATATCCAAGTACTTTTAAACCTTGGGATGTATCTATTCGTCAAGTACTTGCAATCACTCTCATAGTGTACTTTGGCCCATTGAACTCAAGACTTGATGCTACTCAAGTGTGAGTCGGGTTTTCACCATTGGTGATCATGTAGATATGGGCTTGAGTCCCATCCCTAATGATGTTTTCAACACCATATCCCTTGTCAGTCCTTTCATCAAAGGATATGCAAGATTCCTCTCCGTTTTCACAAAGACTATGGATATTACTCCATTTGTAATCAAATATTTTACATAGCTATGTCTTAGCCCAATGTGCCTGGACTTTTGATGTCGTCGCGCGCGTATGCACGCGCGCTCGTGCGAATCCGGCAAGTGTACCGGACTGCCGTCAAGTAATAAAAGATATCGAACCCACAGAGACTGTGTTCTCGAATCGCAATCGGTTTTCGAATCGATTAGTTCTGGACAGTTTTAAAGGGGTTTTGAAATTGGTTTTTGAATTGAAAGATAGATGAGCTTAGAACAATTAAAACAGAAAGCAATTGTTTATGGGGTTTTTATCTAAAACGGATTCCTAGGGATTTGGGTTACCTTTGAGGTCGTTTATGTTGCTAACAGATTTACCTTTGTTGATTACCGAAATTGCCTTGAAGGCGAGTTTATCCTCTAATAGCTTAAGCTCCCTTTCGGGTTACAAAAGCCGTGCCCAATTGACCCGACCCCTACTTTCGTGGTAGTCGATCCCAGATTGGACCCTTTGCGTTCCGTGACAACTCGTTGCTCCTCGAGGGACGGCTTCTAACTTTCGTGATTTCAGTCCCAAGTCTGACTTCTATAGGTCCGACACCCAAGTTCACCGCTAAGTTCCTCCTTGAAATGTCTCGGTCATGCAAATAACCTAAGTTCACCGCTAGGTTCCTCCTTGGATCATTCACATCTCACAAACTAATGGCTGCCGGGCTTTACGAGTGAATCACCCTAGAAATCCTATGTTCACCGCTAGGTTCCTCCTTAGAACGTCTATGTCACGTAAATAAACGGTTGCCGAAATTTATGAGTGATTAACACACTAGAAATCAGATCTAAAACAATTATGAAATCAACAATGATTTTACATCAAATCAACATCATTTACAAACCTCGGGCAGAGCCCTTGTCCCTAGAAACTAAGCTACTACTCCAGTCTTGCCATGGAGATGACAAGCTGGGTTGACAACATAATAAAAATCAGAAAAGAGAAGAGAGGAGAAGAGGAGAAGAGATCCTAAATCTATGCCTAGAGTAGTAGCCCCCAATGTGTCTCCTATGTGTGTATTCTCTTTTGGTTCTGATGCCTTGGTCCATATTTATAGAAATGGGGAAGTTAGGGTCCCAAACCAACTCAAAATCTGATCTATTTCGGTTTCTTCAGGTCCAAGTAATGCGCGTCACGGCCGTGATGGCCATCACGGCCAGGCCGTGACGGTCTCTGCCTCTGGCTGCTTTGCAAAATTCAAATTCTCGCGACGCGAGATATGACTCGCGACGCGAGTCCTCAGCTTCATGGCCCGTGAAGAATATCACGGCTAGGCCGGGATGTGCTCTGACTTGTGTTGGTTTTGGGTCACGGCCGTGATGGCTATCACGGCCAGGCCTTGACAGACTCTGACTTCAGCCTTTCTTCTTTTTCAGTTTTGCTCGATCATGACCGTGATGGGCATCACGGCTAGGCCGTGATGGGCTCTGTTTGGCTTATTTTCTTCAGTTTTAAAGCTCCATCTTCATCCAAACTTCATCATGGTTGATCTTGAGCAATTTACCCTTGATATCTGCAAAACAACACACGAAAACCGCCTTACCCGTTCCAAAGGAAAATTAACCTAAAATCTAATAAAAATATGCCTAAACTACATGAAAATGCATGCAAAATGATAGACAAAGATGAGGTGGAATCACACTCATCAAATCACCCCAAGCTTAAAACTTTGCTTGTCCTCAAGCAATTACTCAGGCCATAAGATATAAATTATTCAAAGCATGGATAGTGAACCAAGAACCCTAGAAGCTAATCCAAGTAATAGGCATTTTTAATAAGCATTCAAGAGATAATCAAGTTCAAGTCCAATTAGAAGCTTAGGTTCTTCAAGTTCATGTCCTCACTGATTTGGGCACTCATCTCACCTCACTCAAGTGTTTTAGGGTTTATGACAATTCACTCCATTTCCTCAAGTAAAGTATTTTACCATAGGCTTGACTATTAACCAAATCTCTACTTTATTTAAGAAAACACTTAAGAATCAAGAGGTCTTTTCCTTTGGTTGTAATGTGGCCATGGGATTTATTATTAGGTGGGAAAATCAAAGAAAGGGAATTTCAAGAAGGCTAGACAGATTATCAAACATTACAAAGTATGACACCTTCTAAAATACCTTTTGAGGGCTTTGATTTACTTTTTCCACCTTTCTTCTTTTTTTTTTCTTTTTTTTTTCTTTTTCTTTTCATTTCTCACTTTCTTTGTCATCCCCTTCTCCATTTTTTTCTGTTTATTTCATTTTTATTTGTTTGGAGAAGGGGAGATTTATAGCTCAAGAGAAATTACTTTCTAGCTTTTTCTTCCCATACTTTTTCCAACTACCAATTACCCTTTTTGTAATACTTTAAAAGGTGCCATACCAAGCATTATTTATCAAATCAATTCATGGTACCAAGAAAAGTATTTTTTTTCTTTAGGCTCAAAATTGGGCAACTAAGGGGTAGCATTTATCATTCAAAGCTCGGGAGGCCGGAAAAATACCTAGTGCCTCAATCATTTCCAAAAATGTTTTCAAAAATTTTTAAGTTTTGAAATGGTTTCAAGTCAAGTTCTAAAAAATACAGTCCATGAGGAATTAAATCACTCTATCACAAGAAATGGGGTAGATTTAGTGAATACCCACTTTTGGCTCAAAATCTTATATTTAGTAGTTCAAAAATCAGTGAGGTACACAAGTTTAAGGAACCACATGCTAATTATCAACTATCAAATGACTATCTCAAGAATTTTTTATTTTTAGCCATATCACAAGAATAATGAAAAATTGGGTTCAAAAGTCACTATCTCAATTCATTTGGCTCCAAGTTCTCACAATCGGATGCATGTTCTAAGTGAGGGGCAATCTAGAGAATGTGATCATACCAATCTATGCCTATGAGAATGCAATATGAATGCAACAATGCAAATGCAAAAATAAATAAATACCCCTACCCCAAGCTTGATTACTTACATTGTCTCCAATGTAAATAATCAAGTCGGAGAGAGGAGAAAAATGGAACAACTTACCGAGTCGGTAGCGGGTGTTGGCTTCACATTCCAGTCAAAACTTGGGTAGAAATTGTATCACGGCCGTGAGGCTTATCACGGGCAGACCGTGATCGTTTCTGGTCCTCAGGAGTTGCCCTGTCACGGCCGTGATCTACATCACGGCTAGGCCGTGATGCTCTCTGGCCTTGGCATCCTACTCATCACGCCCGTGATGGTTGTCACGGCTAGGCCGTGTTCCTTTCTGTGCTCTTGTTTATTTCATCACGGCCGTGACCGTCGTGATGGCCTCTGACTTTATCTTTTTTTATGCTCTTCTTCTCTTTCTCAACCTGAAAAACACTAGACAAACCTATTAATGATATTTTTGCCTCTTGATCTTCTCAAATTATTCAAGAGGTTAAATCAAAAACAAAAGGAAAAAGGGAAAGAAAACTTGGGTTGCCTCCCAAGAAGCGCTTATTTATGGTCTTAAGCTTGACCAAACTTCCTTCAATCAACCGGGGTCGGCTGGGCGTAGATGTGCAGGCACACTTTTCTTCCAAGGAGCTCCTTCAAATAGCCGTTTCTGCTCATACGGCCAATAATGCTTCCGCTTCGCTCTTTTCCCTCGGAGCTTCCTAGCCTTCCTTCCTCTCGGCGGAAGTTTTGTTTCTGCATGGACAACAACTCCAACTTCACCACTGGGTGCATCTTCAACCATGCATATTTTTGGGTTTGCTTCCATGCTAAGTTCTTCCTCTACCGCTGGAGTCTTCACATCAATTCTGCACACATGGCTCTCAAAAGGAGGGTTGTTACAAGAGTTAGTCAACTGAAAATTTACCCTACCTTCCTCTACATTTAGAGAGAGTTTGCCATTCCTTACGTCTATTACTGCTCCAGCGGTTGCCAAGAATGGCCTTCCTAAAATGATGGGGAATTTAGAATTCCCTTTCATGTCCAATACCAGGAAGTCGGTAGGGATGAGAATTTTCCCTACCTTTACAGGAACATTCTCTAGTATGCCTAGAGGAGTCCTAGTTGAGCCATCCACAAATTGTAAGGGGAATTTGAATGGTCTCAACTCTTTGCTTCCCAACCTTTCCATGATAGTGAGGGACATCAAGCTCGTGCTAGCCCCTAAGTCACATAAGGCTGGGTCTATTTCCACTTGTTCGATCAAGCAAGCGATGGAGAAACTACCTGGGTCTTTCAGTTTAGTAGGCATTTTAGTCTCTACATCTACTTGCTTTTTCCTAACCAACCTTTGTGGGAAAGGTATCGGGGGTTGGTACGGTGGTGGAGGGATATATTTCGGTTCTGGCTCTTCTTTTTCGCTCGTGTCCTCCTCCGGTTCCACGTCCATTTCAGCTACCCCCACCCCAAGCTTATCATCCCTCAAGTGTATGACATTGCAATGCTCATTGGGATTTGCTTCGGGTTGCCCCGGGAATGCACCCTTAGGTCTCGAGTACGTGCTGGCTTGTTGGGCAATTTGGTTTTCTAGCATCTTGTTATGAGTTGCTAAATTGTCTACCTTAGATGCTAGATCCTTTATTGCCTCACTCACTGCCCTTCCTTGTTGTCTAAACTCCTCATTCTGTTTTGTCTGAGTTTCGACAAAACTTTCAAATAAAGTCTCGAGTTTAGATCTTTGTACCTGAGGGTACCCCGGTGCTGCTCTCTTATTACCTTGACCCTCTTGGAACTCATGGTTGAGCGTATTGCTGTAGTTGCCGTATGAGAGGTAAGGGTTGTTCCTTCTTTGGTTGTAGGGATTTGGGGGAGCATAGTTGGGCAGCTTCGGGTTCGTATCATAGTAGTTGTTACAAGAGTTCACTTGCTCACCCGAAGCGCCGGATCCATGTGGGCATCCCATCATGTCATGTCCCTGCATTCCACAAATCTCACAAACAAGGTTAGTAGCACCTATTGCACTCACATTAGCTCTTTCAATCTTATCTAATCGTTTATTTAGTGAGTCAAATTTAGAAATAATCAGATCAATGCTACTTACTTCAAACTTACCCCCCGAAATCTTGTTCGGGTTATTACCTCTTTCGGATCCCCATTGGTGGTAGTTGGTGGCGACATTCTCGATGATGTTGAATGCCTCAGTGAGAGGCCTATTCATAAATGCTCCACCGGCTGCAGAATCTAGTGACACCTTCGACGAGTAGTCTAATCCGTTATAGAAGGTGTGCACTATTAACCACCTCTCGAGTCCGTGATGTGGGCACGACTCCAGCAGTCCCTTGTATCGATCCCAAGCTTCCGATAATGATTCTCCATCTTTCTGGAAGAAGCCAGTGATCTGGGTTCTTATGTAGGCCGTCTTGGATGGAGGGAAGAATTTCTCCAAGAACGCCTGCTCTAGTTGGTCCCAAGTAGTCAAAGTGTTAACGGGAATTTGCTTAAGCCAGGCCTTCGCCTTTCCAGTGAGAGATGAGGGGAACAGTCTCAAACGCACAACATCGACCGAGGCTCCATGAATCCTGATTGCATCGGTGAACTCTAAGAATGTCTCTATATGATCGGTCGGGTCCTCCGAAGGCAATCCTCCGAATTGATGTTGCCTAATCATGTTGATTAGCATGGGCGGTATGGTATAGTTTTCCGCCTCAATCTCTGGCCTTGCAATCCCAGTTCGCAAGCCTCTCGTATTTGGGGCTGCGTAGTCCTTCAAAGGCTTTGTATCCGGTTGATTCGCCATGAGTGGAACAGGACTCAACCTTTCTCCCTCTCTTTGTAGTCTTCTACGTCTGTGGAAGGTCCTCTCGATCTCCGGATCAATCTCACTAAGGCTCCCAAGACTTAGAGATCTTTGCATATAACACACAGAGAGATGGATACAATAGAAGGAAAAGAATGTTTTTTTTTTTTTCAGAATTAAAAATCAAATAAAAAGAAAAGGGTCCAGAAAAATCAGTTTAAAAACTAATTGAAATTCGAAAAGGCACAGTCCCCGGCAACGGCGCCAAAAACTTGATGTCGTCGCGCGCGTATGCACGCGCGCTCGTGCGAATCCGGCAAGTGTACCGGACTGCCGTCAAGTAATAAAAGATATCGAACCCACAGAGACTGTGTTCTCGAATCGCAATCGGTTTTCGAATCGATTAGTTCTGGACAGTTTTAAAGGGGTTTTGAAATTGGTTTTTGAATTGAAAGATAGATGAGCTTAGAACAATTAAAACAGAAAGCAATTGTTTATGGGGTTTTTATCTAAAACGGATTCCTAGGGATTTGGGTTACCTTTGAGGTCGTTTATGTTGCTAACAGATTTACCTTTGTTGATTACCGAAATTGCCTTGAAGGCGAGTTTATCCTCTAATAGCTTAAGCTCCCTTTCGGGTTACAAAAGTCGTGCCCAATTGACCCGACCTCTACTTTCGTGGTAGTCGATCCCAGATTGGACCCTTTGCGTTCCGTGACAACTCGTTGCTCCTCGAGGGACGGCTTCTAACTTTCGTGATTTCAGTCCCAAGTCTGACTTCTATAGGTCCGACACCCAAGTTCACCGCTAGGTTCCTCCTTGAAATGTCTCGGTCATGCAAATAACCTAAGTTCACCGCTAGGTTCCTCCTTGGATCATTCACATCTCACAAACTAATGGCTGCCGGGCTTTACGAGTGAATCACCCTAGAAATCCTAAGTTCACCGCTAGGTTCCTCCTTAGAACGTCTATGTCACGTAAATAAACGGTTGCCGAAATTTATGAGTGATTAACACACTAGAAATCAGATCTAAAACAATTATGAAATCAACAATGATTTTACATCAAATCAACATCATTTACAAACCTCGGGCAGAGCCCTTGTCCCTAGAAACTAAGCTACTACTCCAGTCTTGCCATGGAGATGACAAGCTGGGTTGACAACATAATAAAAATCAGAAAAGAGAAGAGAGGAGAAGAGGAGAAGAGATCCTAAATCTATGCCTAGAGTAGTAGCCCCCAATGTGTCTCCTATGTGTGTATTCTCTTTTGGTTCTGATGCCTTGGTCCATATTTATAGAAATGGGGAAGTTAGAGTCCCAAACCAACTCAAAATCTGATCTATTTCGGTTTCTTCAGGTCCAAGTAATGCGCGTCACGGCCGTGATGGCCATCACGGCCAGGCCGTGACGGTCTCTGCCTCTGGCTGCTTTGCAAAATTCAAATTCTCGCGACGCGAGATATGACTCGCGACGCGAGTCCTCGGCTTCATGGCCCGTGAAGAATATCACGGCTAGGCCGTGATGTGCTCTGACTTGTGTTGGTTTTGGGTCACGGCCGTGATGGCTATCACGGCCAGGTCGTGACAGACTCTGACTTCAGCCTTTCTTCTTTTTCAGTTTTGCTCGATCATGGCCGTGATGGGCATCACGGCTAGGCCGTGATGGGCTCTGTTTGGCTTATTTTCTTCAGTTTTAAAGCTCCATCTTCATCCAAACTTCATCATGGTTGATCTTGAGCAATTTACCCTTGATATCTGCAAAACAACACACGAAAACCGCCTTACCCGTTCCAAAGGAAAATTAACCTAAAATCTAATAAAAATATGCCTAAACTACATGAAAATGCATACAAAATGATAGACAAAGATGAGGTGGAATCACACTCATCAACTTTCCATTATAAACCTGTCTATATGCCTTTGATAGTGTTGATTGACTATCACAATGTATGGATATTGGTGCTATTGGCTTTGGCCAAATTGGTGTCTCATACATCAAATTTCTAAGCCATTCAGCTTCTTTGCTTCCTGCTGCCAATGCTATGAATTCTGCAGCCATGGTGGAGTCAGCAATGCAAGTTTGTTTCTTGGATCCCCAAGAAATAGCACCCCCACCAAGTGTGAAGACCAAACCGCTTGTTGAAGCATGATCTTCTGTATAAGTCACCCAACTGGCATCCGTATAACCTTCTAATACTGAAGGATATCCATTATAGTTCAAACTATAATTCATTGTCCCCTTCAAGTATTTCAATACTCATTGGACAGCATGCCAATGGTCTTTGCTTCGATTACTTGTATACCTACTTAGTCTCCCTACAGCATATGCAATGTCTGGTCTAGTACATGTCATGGCATACATTAAGCATCCAATTACTTTTGAGTATTCAAGTTGTGCTACAGGACATCCTTTATTTGGTACTAAATTAGTGTTGTGATCAAAGGGAGTAACAACAGATTGGCAATCAAATTCATTAAATTTCTTTAACACCTTTTCTATATAGTGAGATTGGGACAAACCTATGTTCTCACCATCTCTTATTATTCTAATCCCTAGTATCACATCGGCTTCCCCGAAGTCTTTCATATCAAAATTACTAGAGAGGAAACTCTTAGTTTTTTCCACCTCATCTAGATCAGTATCAAATATTAACATATCATCAACATATAAACAAATCATAACACCTTTTCCATTATGGAATTTACTATAAATACACTTGTCATATTCATTTATTTTATATCCATTATCTAGCATAACTTGATCAAACTTTTGATGCCATTGTTTAGGAGCTTGTTTTAGTCCATACAATGCCTTATTCAATTTACACACCTTCTTTTCTTGACCATTAACCACAAACCCTTCAGGTTGTGACATATACACCTCTTCATCTAACTCCCCATTAAGAAATGTTGTTTTCACATCCATTTGATGAATGACAAACTTATAGATGGATGCAAGTGCCAATAGCACTCTAATTGAGGCAATTCTTGCCACATGTGCATATGTATCAAAATAGTCAATGCCCTCTTTTTGTGTAAATCCCTTAGCAACTAGTCTTGCCTTAAACTTATCTATGGTTCCATCTACCTTCATTTTCCTTTTGAAAATCCATTTACAACCTATAGGTTTGGAACCAGGTGGGAGGTCTACTAATTTCCACGTTTTATTCCCCATTGTTGAGTCTATTTCCTCTTGTATAGCTTCCTTCCAGAAAGTGGCATCTTGAGACTTTATTGCCTCTTTGAATGTTTCTGGATCACTTTCTGTATTATAACATATTGGTCCATAACTGTCTATGGACTCTCTTGTTCCTTCAACAAGGAACATGAAAAAGTCTGGTCCATACGTTTTCTCTTTTCTAGCTCTCTGACTTCTTCTAAGTTTTGAACTCTCTAAAGTATCATTATTAAATACATTGGTTTCTAGATTATGTGCATTACTATGAACATCATTTTTGTGACCTGGAATTGAGTTAAACCTATCTTCTTGAAAGATAGCATCCCTGGACTCGATTACTGTATTTACAGGATATGAGTCATTAGATTCTATAACCATGAATCTATATGCTTTGCTATTTTTAGCATAGCCTAGGAACACACATTCAATTCCCCTTTCACCTAATTTCTTTCTTTTTGGTTCAGGAACTTTTACTATTGCCCTACAACCCCAAACTTTGAAATAGTCAAGGTTGGGCTTTCTATTTTTCCAAAGTTCATATGGGGTTATTTTGTTCCTTTTGTTTGGAACTCTATTCAAGATATAACAAGCCATCAACAAGGCTTCTCCCCAATAACCGTTTGCTAGACAGGAATATGATATCATTGCATTTACCATTTCTTCTAATACCCTATTTTTCCTTTCAGCTATGCCGTTTTGTTGTGGGGAATAAGGTGCGGTTGTTTGGTGAATTATTCCAGTAGACTCAAAGTAACTAGGGTTATAGAACTCTCTTCATCTATCACTCCTAAAACATTTAATAAATGTTTCATGTTGAAGTTCTACTTCTGTTTGAAATATCTTAAATTTATCTAACACTTCATCATTTGAAAGCATTAAATATACATAGCAATATCTAGTACAATCATCTATGAATGTCACAAAATATTTTTTACCACCTATAGTGGGTCAACCATGTAAATCACATACATCAGAATGAATTAAATCTAACACTTTAGAACTTCTTTCAACTCTAGGAAAAGGAAATCTAGTTATCTTAGTTAGCATGCAAGTTGTACATGCATCCGAAATCCTACTTGTTTTAGGAATTAAACATGAATTCATCATTTCATCCATTTTCCTAAAATTAACATGTCCTAAACATGAATGCCATAAATTACAAGACTCAACAATATAAGCATAAATAAATCCATTATCATTAATAATATTGAGTTTGAACATATTCTCACAAAGGTATCCCTTTCCTACAAACATTCCTCCCTTAGAGAGGATAAACTTGTCTCCCTCAAATACACATTTGAACCCGTACTTATAAAGTAACGGTACATAAATTAAATTCTTCCTAACATCTGGTACATAATAAACATCTGTAAGAGTGACTACTTTTCCCGAAGTGAATTCTAGTTTCACCATCCCTTTGTCTTTAACTTGGACAGTTGATGCATTTCCCATATATAGAACGGTTCCATCTTCTTTATTAATTGTCTTGAAGAGATCCTTGTTCTTACACACATGGCGAGTTGCACCAGAGTCAATCCACCATGATCCAACATCTTCTATCATCACTACAAAAAAAAGGTCATTTAGCGACCGAAAATAGCGACCGAATTTTTAGGTTGCTATTTGCGACCGAAATAGCAACCGATTGTAGGATCTACATGAAACACTGGTTAGAGTTGATTCTGGGACCGCAATAGCGACCGAAATAGAGCGTAGCAGAGATATCGGTCGCTAATTCGGTCGCTAAACAAAGGAGAGTAAAAGCCAGAAGTTTATGATTTGCTAGCGACCGAAATGGCGACCGAATTAAATGCGACGGTCAAAATGTGTTTATATTAGCGACCGATTTATATATCCGTCGCTAAATTTATGAATTCACACTTTAAACTGTATTTATATTTGCGACCGATATTAATTCGGTAGCTAAAAGGCGCTTTAAAAAAATAAAATTGCGCGTGTTAGCGACCGAAAAGTTAAATCGGTCACTAAAATTATAAATTCAAATTAAAACTAACCAAATTAGCGACCTATATAGCGACCGAATAATTCGGTCGCTAAAACTGAAACCCCTAAATCGCGATCCCTTCCCCTTTCTTCCCCATTTCTCTCATTCCTTCTCTTTTCTTCTCTCTCCCTTGCACGCTCTACTCCTCCCTGCCACCACGCGCGGTTCTGTGCTCCGGTCACCGCCAGGCCACGCTCCTCCGGTGAGTGATTCCACCTTCCCCCCCCCCCCCCTCTCTCTCTCTCTCTCTCTTTCTGATGTCTCTCTGTCTCTGTCTCTGTAGCGCACCTGAGCCGCCTCCCTTGAGCCACCACTGTCCGCAGCTCCGGTGACACCACCACCACCAAGGGTAAGCTACCTTGTCTTCTCTCCTCTTCCCTCTCTCTCTCTCTCTTTCTGATGTCTCTCTGTCTCTGTCTCTGTCTCTTTCTTTTGGACAGCTTCTATATAACTTCTAGGCTCATCTTGTTGAGCAATGGCAGCCACATAAGCTTTGTGTTTATTAGGGAAACTGTCATAGTCTATATATTTGGAAATGGGATATTCTATGTCAGTTTTGGATGCTGCCTGTAATGACATAAGGGTAGGATTGTTGGTAGTGCTATAACAGTAATAGTCCTTTAAATATGAAGGAGGCTGCCTTGTCCTAATTTCATTTCTTGTGGGTTATTGGGTGGCTATTTGAGGCTCCCCTGGTTCAGGACCTCTGTTTTTTTTTTTTTTTTGATAAGCAAAGATGTATATTGAAAAGAATACAAGGTGTATTCTAACCCGAATACAAAGATATCAAAGTGAAGGAATGAACAATGTAAAGAAAATACTAACTTAGGAAGCAGTATTTGTATTACAAAGCACAAACCCAGCAACAAAGAAACAGGGAGAATAAATGAAATTGATATTCCCCCAACAAAAAGACACCTAACACTGCTCACCCACTAGCCAAACCAAGCCACAGAAACAGAAAATAACC
Organism: Sophora flavescens; assembly: GCA_030762895.1. Classification (NCBI taxonomy): domain Eukaryota; kingdom Viridiplantae; phylum Streptophyta; class Magnoliopsida; order Fabales; family Fabaceae; genus Sophora; species Sophora flavescens. The sequence goes on along the minus strand of CM061062.1, from coordinate 190,090,014 downwards.
ACTAAAGCCACAGCACCTAAACTTAGCCATTTGAGACCTTGAATTAAATTGTACTCTTCCAGCCCCACGTTTAGCCACTGCAGAAACGGGAGATAAGGATTGTCCCACTTGCCACCTACCACTCCGAAATGCCATCCACAGAATTGCGCCCAAACACTAAGTAATGGCAGCACCAGATTTATATTGGTTGTTGCTTAAGCTAAATAGCCTAAGACCAGCCCACATGCCAGTCACCTCCTGCAAACCCTTCGCAAAATAACAGACCAAAAACAGAACCAACATCAACAACTTAGCAGTCAACAGAAACAAAGAAAAAAACAAACTCAGCAGATCCTGCGTTTTATGCAGAGCATATTTGAATCAGAGTCAGTCCAAAGGATTAGGATTAATACACCAGTCCGAGTATTAGTAGCCACTCCTATTTGATATACTTCTATGCTTGATACATTGTATGCTTGATACACAGCCCTACAAAATAATAGTGTCATCAAAGAGGGACATGGACTAGGTAGCCAAGTTCCCGTCAATGGAGTATAGCCTAATGATTTGATGCGAAAATCTGGATTTAAACACCAATCTATGTAGGAGAACGAAGCCTTCTTCACCAAAGCCTTGCACCAAGTCCACATTCTTACTCTAACCAGATTTAACAAGACCCTATCTAACAAGACCCTCCAACAAAAAGCTCCCACCTTTAGTGGTATGCCTCTTTCCCATAGGAACTTGAAGTGCCGAGTATTAACACCATTAGAAATTGTTGTTGTCAGAGCTGAGTATGCTGATTTGACCGTGTAGTTTTGATCATTTCCCCCTCTCCAAATCCAGCAATCCTCCTTGTTTTCCACCAAAACTGCATTGTCCAAAGATTTTGCAGGAGTGTAGCCACCATGTCTTCCTCCCAAACGAACAAACCTCTCCTCCAAATTGAAATCCCATTTCCAACTACCATTGTTCCAAGTGCCTTGATCTGCAACCATTGTTCCCTCATGTCTTTGTCTGCATACTTTACCATACATAACATTCAACCCCACGTACTAGGGTGCTAGAGAACTATGCATATTGTACATTGAGGACTAATAAAATGACACTAAGAAGTCTGTGGAACTACAGATTTATTAGGCTTCTAACTGTTAAGAATTTTCCTCTAGAACAAAGATAAAGGATGGCTAGATGGGCTTTGGCACTTCCAAGTCGAGAGGGATATCAGATTCTCAGAACAAAGTCATAATATATATATATATATATATATATATATATATATATATATATATATATATATACACTGTCATATTTCAGAATATGATTTCCAATTTAAACTGACAAACGAATAAGAATGCATATTGTATTAAAATTTGTAGGATCAATTCTGAACCTAATGCGGTTAGGAAATTGATATTGGCACATCACTTTAATTTTATCATATAAATTTTTTGCGTACATTATTATATAAATTATGTGCAATTCGTGCACAGGAAACTTATAACATGTGAGGGGATAAAGGTTATCTAAGGAAAAAAGTGTGGTAATATTATTTCCAAAGTTGTATAGCAGAGGAACTCAAATGGACAACACTATCTGAGAATGGAAAGTGAAAGTAAGAAACATGGCCCACAAGTGAACAAAAGTAGGAAGGAATAATATCTATTTTTCAGGTCACTGCATACAAGGGATTAAGTTTGGTTTTCTATTGGTTCAAGAGTAAGTTTAAAAGGCTTGCTCTATATTCCTACCCTTCAATTTAAATTGGTGTATTGGATTGAGATTTTAAAAGATTATTTTGGTATAAAAGAATCTTGTGGATTTTAAAAGACTACATAGGAATCTTGATATTAGCCAACCCCAAAACCATCTTTCTCCATAGTTTCAAAGCACCTAATTTCGAAAACCAAAAACTTCAAAACAATGACTCAGTTTCTTTTCCTTTGATTTCTATTAGCAAATATTTTCCTTGGTTTTGGAATAGTGATTTGATTTGAAATGAATAATTTCATTTATGCACGATAGGTCCTTGTTGTCATATTCTTCTACCGGCTCCTCCACTTATCCTTGCTCGGTTGTGTTTTCTCTCTCAGGTCAGTTCTCTGAACACTCAGTGTAATGTATTATGTGAATTATCGTCTTGTTTGGTAGTGGAGAGCTGAGCTCAATAGGATGTGATCTTGTCTGATTGTATGCTGATAATTAATTTAATGTTTATGCATGTGTTTGTCAATATGTGTTGTTTGTTAGTGGAGAGCGGAGCTCAATAGGATGTGATCTTGTCTGATTGTATGCTGATAATTTAATGTTTATGCATGTGTTTGTCAATATGTGTTGTTTGTTAGTGGAGAGCGGAGCTCAATAGGATGTGATCCTGTCTGAAAGGCAGGATGCTGGTTGTGTGCTGATAATTTAGAAATTATGCATGTGTTTGACAATTAACTGCTACTTGTTAGTGGAGAGCGGAGCTCAATAGGATGTTTGCTACAATATTTAATCTAAGTTTGTATTGATTTACGCTGCAATTTATATAAACTCAACAATGTTGCAATATTTATAGGTTAATGGTTTTATTTTCTGTTAGAGTTAATAATTAATTTACGAAATCTTTAGTTTCCTGTTTTAGATTCAATATTAATGAGCATGCGTAACTTATCAAGATATGCATGCTCATTGTATTGAATCTTGAATTGTCCAATTGGGACAGTTTGGGAAAAAACCTTTTTCACACTCGTACAATAGTCATTTCAATGTTCAAATGCCTTATATACTTGTTGAAATCTCGGTCTGATGCATTTCCTTTTGTTCTCCTGGTGCATACTTGATCGCGGTGATTCTGACCGTGCTCGAGTCGTGTAACTTGGAGACCGATGGGAGATGCTGCCGAAATTTTGTCAAGTATAAGGTATTTGAATATGGGAATAACTATTAGTAGCCGAGTGTGACAAATGTTTCTTCTCGAATGGGATAGGTTCATACCTTGTCATAAGAACGAGATTGATGGAGTTATTGGAATGCACCGTAATATATAAGTGTTATTGTAGGATTGGTCAGGCTATTTAATTGCCAGCAATGGATATTCCGGAGAATCGGAAATGGATGTATCTTAGGTTGGATAGGAATAAACGTCTTAGGGAAGAGTATAGAGTTGGAGTGGGTGAGTTTATAGAGTTTGTTGTTAGCCAGGAGAGATTTATACGGTTGGGCGGTGATCAATTGAGGTGTCCTTGCAAAAGATGCAAGTGTCAATCTTTCAAAAGTGTGGATGGAGTTGTAGCCGATCTTTATGAGAAGGGCTTCATGCCTGATTACTATTGGTGGAGTAACCATGGTGAGACGTTGCCTGACTTAAACCCAATTGTGGCTGAAGGTTCGTACTATGGAAGTGGTGACGGGAGGGAAGAATTGAATCCATACGAGCAGATGATAATGGATCATGCTGGACCATCGGTTGGTGTTGTACTAGAAGAAGATGGGGGAGAAGATGGTGGAATGGGTTCCCAATACATAGAGGAGAATCCGAATCCTGAAGCTCAAAGATTCTATGATATCTTTGAGTGCTTGCACGATCTCCATTGTGGGAAGGATGTCGGGAGTACACGGAGTTGTCGATGTGCATGGAATGGTTGAGTATCAAATCTGACTACAATATGCAAGAAGGCTGTTTTAATCGCCTCAAAGAGGTCAGTGTCCAAGGCGTTGCCAGAAGGCAATCGGATGCCTACAAGTTTTTATCATGCTAAGAAGTCCGTGGAAAATTTGGGTCTGGGGTGTTTGAAAATTGATTGTTACCCGAATGGATGTATGTTGTACTATAAGGATTATTCAGTGGAAAGCATAACATGTTGTCGATTTTGTGGTGCGGATCGGTATAAGACAACCACTAGGATGGGCATTGAGAAGAAGAGGTCGCTAAAAAAGATGTGGTACTTTCCGCTCGTGCCAAGACTTACAAGATTGTACTCTTCGATGGTCACTGCAGCTCACATGAGGTGGCATAGTGAGCATGAGAGGGAGCAAGATATCTTGTGTCATCCATCTGATGGAGAAGCTTGGAAGCATTTTGATAGGGTTCATATGGCATTTTCGCAGGACCCTCGCAATGTCCGATTGGGGTTATCTGCAGATGGATTTAATCCTTTTGGGCAGTCTGGAAAAGCATACTCTTGTTGGCCGGTTATCCTGACTCCGTACAATCTTCCCCCGGGGATGTGCATGAAGCGGGAGTTTATGTTCCTAACAGTCATAATTCCGGGTCCGTCTAATCCAAAAGGTAAGATTGATGTGTACTTGCAGCCACTGATAGATGAGTTGACAATGCTGTGGAATGATGGTGTGTTGACATATGACGTATCTTTGAGGCAGAATTTCATCATGAAAGCAGCTTTAATGTGGACGATCAACGACTTTCCTGCTTATGGGATGATGTCGGGTTGGATGACCGCGGGGAAGCTTGGATGCCCAATATGTATGGAGCGATCGAAGGCATTCACGCTTTCATCAATGACTATATATAAAGCACTTGATAGATTGATAAGCATGCATTATTTCATTTTGATTCTTCATAATCTTTGCAACAAACTTACACAAACTTCTTATTCAAACCCATAAAATGCTTATAATTAATTCATAATGTGCGATTCATTTGCCTTTGAATTTCTTCTTCCCTGACTTCATAGCTTGGTACTCCTCATCGACTAGTTTCATATGCTCCAAATCAGACATCAGCATCCCTGTCTCAGCTGAAGATTGTTTGGTCCCAAATCACAAAACATAAATATCATTAAATTGGTAAGGAAGATAAAAATCAGAAGGGACATTTTTTTTTTAATAAATGAAACGTATATTAACTTAGAGTACCGAGGATACTCAAACCCAATTACTAAAGAAGCTCAACAAGAGAACCACCATAAAGATAATACTACCTCACAACACAAGTTTAGTGTATTAGAGAAGAAAGATAAAGAGAGCGGAGAAGAAAAAACCTTGTGCAGCATCTATGCATGAAAAAACTCCAGAAAAGTTTTCCACTAATGAATTTTCTTCGCCTGCTAAGTATATTTGAGCTCCCATGTAATATTCAAGTCTTGGAGAGTTGCTAGATATTTTGTCCTGCGCAATAACATAGTTAAATTCTTATTGTTGCAAAGCACAATTAACACTAGGATGAACAAAGATCATGGAATTACAGTAAGCAACTTCTCTTGAACTTTAAGATTCAGTACACTATCTTTCTTCTTTTGACAATACTTCTCTGAATATGGCCTATTTGTAGCACGTCTGGAAGCCAAAATTGAAAAATAGTTTAAAGTTTATTTCACTTAAAAAGAAATTAGATCGAATTAAATACTTTTAATCATGAAAAATTATATACGTGCTCTCTAATATAGTCAAAATTCAATGAGTACATCATTTATTTTCTCACTCTTTTATAATTTTATAGTTTTTAAATTCTTTTTAATAGGTTCAATAAAAAGTTATGTTTCAAATAGATATTTTATTGAATATCGGTCTCCACTATACACTACTAGAAATCTTCTGATTACCTGTGGATTTTCATGCAGAGTTTGCTCAAAAATTCACAGGAAACAGGTTTCATGCGGATTTTCCTACGAATTTCTATTTATAAATAATACCTTTGTGGGTAATTTTCTTCTGCGAATTTTAAATTCCATATGAAATTTCCCGTAGATTTTCTTGCAAAAAATTTAAATCCACAGGAAATGTCAAAATTTTCTACGAATTTAAATCTTTAGGAAAAACCTTATTTCTGGAAAAATTGTAGCAAAATTCCCAGGAAATTCCTTACCCAAAAAATCCGCAAGTAATCAATGAATTTATAGTATTCACCAAATATCTTACCGTACTATCTTATGTAATGTGCATGTGTTGATACATTTAATTATGCTTTTAAATATATCTTGAACTTTAAAAACAAATGCATATTTTGTTTGTATGCCATTTTTTGTATCTTATATTGATGGTTCTCTATATTCTTTGGATTTTAAAATTTTCTCATTAACATATTGTGTGGATAATAATACTAAAAAAAATGTTTCATTCCAAGATGACAACAATTTATAAATATAATGTGGTGACATTAAGCACTACTAAACTCAACCTACCTTCTCACTCTAGGATCCTGGGGTGCATCAACGGAGCGGTGTGGTGCAGGAATATCACTAGAACCAGAACCATAGCCTTCCATAGTTCCTTCAAAGATGAAATAATTTAGTTATATAAATTGTTGGTTTAAATAAAACCTTAAAGGATTATCCTTATACACCACTCTTTCCTACATCTCTAAACTTCTTAACTAACTTGCCATTGGCTTACTAGATATTGAGATCTATACTTACAATAGCAACAGAAAAGCAATCGCTGACAATGATGAGTAAGCAAGAACAAATTTCACCCAATCATATGGTAATTGCAAGAAAATAAAATAGATCTTTGGTAAACTCAAGTTAGCCTTCCCCCAAAAAATATATATATATAGTAGGTTGCCCAATGTTTTTAAAGCAAGGCACATGAATGAATATGGCAGTCTAATTATTATTTTGGATGATGCATTAAAATCACTTTAAAAAGAGCAAAGATATAGAGAATAGTTAATATTTTAATTTACCTAATTAAAAGTGTTTGGATGAGATGACACGGATCTCTTTCAACTTAACCACTGGTCTTGAGTTCGAATTTTAAATCTAGGAATGCAACAGCGTTAAAAATCTTGAGAGAGAGTTTTGCCACCCATGTGGCTCAGCACGACTCGAGGGATTAATCTCCACAGTTGTGCACAGAGGATACCCTCGAAAAAAAAAATTTGGCATTAGATTTTAAAGATGAATTTTTTATACTGGGTTCTGTAATAGAATCAGAAAGAAAGTAAAGTTTGTATAAAGTAAAAAAAAATAGAAAAGTTTTTGGTACAGTGTATACTAACACAGCTGTTAGAAGAGGTAAATCATTAATGGCAGGTTCTTTAATATTTTCTGTAAAATCGAATCTTAAAGATTCTGACATAAATATTATTTGCTTTAAGTGTTTGTTTTATGTTTTTAGGCACTCTTATAATATCAAATATAAGTTTAAATAGTTGGTTAACAATTCACTTGTTTTTTTATTTTGTTTTATCTTTTGTACTTTCATAACATTTTTGTATCTTTATTAATTAAAAGATATTAAGACAAAGAGCTCGTTTGTTATTGTTTATTTTCCTAAAAAATCACTTTTTTAATCATAAAATCATTTTTAAAAATTTTTAGTATATTTGTTTTTACTTTTAGAAATAATCAGAAGTAGAAAAAAAATTTATTTTTGGGCTTAAAATGAAAAACAACTTTGAGTTACTTCTCATTTTGTTGATATGCGGTAGAAGAGAGAGAAACTAAGTAAAAATACGGAAGTGCAACTTTCAAGTTTTTGCATAACAAAATTATCCCTAATGATTTTTTAAAATTACATCTTTTATCCTTGACCTATTTCATACAGTCACCGTGTCCCGTCCCTTCAGTTTCATCACTGTCGAATCTAGATAACTACACTGCACGAGGTGACAAGGCTTAAGCTGGGCAAGTTCACCTCACAATTGTGTCAGGTTGGCATTTTGAATTTTCTCTCTCTTATGCTTGCATATCACTAACATGTCTACTACATAATATACTAATGTAATTATAATATTTTAGTAAAAAAAATGTAATTATAATATTAACACAACGTAATAAAAATAAAGTAAAGTCCCATGAGATGGAAAAATGAGATGTGGGTGGGTGTTGTGTTTTTTACCAGAATTAGATGAAGGATGACTCTATATATGACTATGGTATGTTATTTATGCCCCTTATAGTAATTTTACAGAAAAATAATCAATTCTGCATGGTTGGTATCCAAACACACTCAAAATCAATTTTTTTTAAAAAAATGATTTTTACTCATATGTAAACAAACACAAATCTATTTCTGCTTTTCTTTAAAATCACTAAAAATAATCACTAAATTATTTTATAACAAAATCACTTATTTTTAATCTTAAACAAACAGGCTCACAATTAGGCATTACCAAACAGATGGGATAGTTATTTTTTGGTCTCACGTGGATGACTTTTAAATATACTGCTTCTAACATATGACTTTGTGAGCTTCTTTATGTATGTATGTATATTTGGTTAGAATATCATTTTCTCTTCTTTATTTATTGGGTTGCTTACCTCATATTGATTTATTGATTTTCACTTTATCAACAGTAAGTAAAGGTTTTTGTGATATCCTTATTTGTGAGATGGCAGTTTGCCATATTGTTTATGGGTTGGGATATCCCTTTAACCACTTGTTCTTATGTTATGTGTGGTGGTTTAGGTTAGGCCTCTGTAACAGCAATACTGGCATATCTAGTGGTCCAACATTTCATTTACTTATATCCTTCCTCTTGTCCTGGTTCTTATTCTTGTATACAGGTTGGGTATCCCTCATATCGTTTCATTAATATATTTTTTGACTTATAAAAAAAACCACATAATAATATTCCTTGGTTAAAGAGAGAGAGAGAGACAGAGATGACACTTTGTTGTACTTATTGCTATGTTACCACGTGGCTTTTTCTACATTAGGTCCCATTATTTTTTACTTTCACACTAAAAGGATTTTTAGCATTGAATTTATGTGGAGTAATGATATTTGGACATAAAAATGGTGTTCAATATCATATAAAAGTATTTCTGATCCTCACTTATTTATTATTTTATTCTATCTCATCATGTATTTTATCACTCCCAAGATACTCATAAGCTATACAGTGTCTATATAAAATGTCCAAATTGTGTGTCCAAATATCTTTACTCAATCATACGTGTTTTGGATGTTCCTTAGTTGTATTGTATATTTTGCAATTCACGAGATCTATCAGGAGAGATATTTATTAATTTAAGTTCATTGTCGTATGATGTTGCTTATATTGTATGCTCCCTCTTTCACAATACATCTTATCTTATAGTTCTTTCTCGGTCAAATATTATAAACTAACACAGTTTTAGTGACAACAAACTACCAGAGGGTGGCGTCTAGTGTGTAGTTGTATGAAAAGTTTTACCTTAGTTTAGCTGTAAACTTAATCGGTTAATCCCCCTATTTGGTTTTGGTCAAAGATTTTTTTTCCTATCTCAAACTGACATCTATATGTTCTGAACATGGATATCATGCAAGTCAAGTCCAACAAACTAATCACAAAGAAGAGAATAACTGCATGAGATTTAGAAAACCCATATGGAAATAACAACTAGCAGCAGCTTCTTTGGATAATAATTTTGTTGGCCACGACCTCTGTGGTTCCAGCTTCTGTTTGGCTACCTTCTACTTATCTTCTTAGTGGCTTTTTTCTCAAGTTTCTGGTTTGCTTCTCTTGGATGGTGTTTATCTGGTTACTATTTCCTTGTGTGGCTCCTATTCTGTTTGGCTATCTTCTACTTATCTTCTTTGTGGTTTGTTGTCTCAAGCTTATGGTTTGTTGGGGCTGGTTTTTCAGATGTGAAGCTGATTTTGTGGTGGCTCATTCAATGTGGCTGTTTTAATCTTTGGGTTGGGTCTATTTAGGCAATTTATAATATATTTTTGGGATGCTTGTATTCTTGGAGATTTTGATAGGGTTGATTTAAGAGTAGGTATTGGGCTGATATAGAATGAATTTTTTGATATAGTATGTTGGGGAGTATTTTCTTCAGATTGGGTTTGTTGGTTGTTTTGGAGTTTTAGTTAGTTTAGTTAGTTTTTCAACCCAGCTCATGGAGAATGATTTCTTGGCAAGGGCTGTTATGAACTCAATTTCGCATCACCTGAGGAAACAATGTTTGGGCAGCAGGGACTTGGAACATACGGCCTGGTATTCTGCGATTATCACAGTAGACACCTGACTTCAATCCGAAAAAGTAGAAGCAAATTCATGCTCAATGTTAGGTGAGGATTCATGAATTACCTCAAGAATATTGGAGGCCAAGGATCCTTTTTGAAATTGCCGGTGGATTAGGTACACCTATTTCTTTAGATCATGATGCCACTCGCAATAGAACTTTTGGTCACTTTACTCATATTCTTGTTGATCTTGATCTCACGGGTAGATTGTATGAGGACATAATAGTTGAAAGAGAAGGTTTTGCCTTTTATGTTGGTATGGAATATGTGAATATGAGAATCTTCCACATTTCTGCCCTCATTGGCAAGCTATTGGTTATTCACTTTCCAATTCTAAAAAGAATTTTGGTAACGCCCCTTCATAGCTTCATAAAGATGTTGTTTCCGAAAAAGATAATGATCACTCATCTTCTGATTTTAAATCAGTGGATCTTGATACCAGAGGTATAAACTAAGGAAGAATAGAAAACTTACTTTAAGAGTTGATCAGTACAACTCCCAATTCAGTGGGGGTCATAAATTCGTTTAGCATGGGTTTTGGTTTGTCCCCCATGATGGTGTTCCTTTATTTTTCTTGCTTTTGTTTTTTCTTGTTTTTATCAATAAATTATGGCGTGCTTTTTGCAAGCCATTTTGCTTTTAAAAAAAAATTGAAATCCATTTTATTATTATTATTTGTAATTGTAGGAATAAATTAACGCTAATTTTAGTGGTCATTGAGTGTTATCTTTGGTCATGATAAATGTTGATTTTCCGCTATCTGCCATTCCATGCTTGTAACCAAAATGCCAAGCTGCATGATGCAATAATGTTGATATTGCAATAAGGAATTTGACTTACTCCAATCTTTTGTGACGAGTAGTGGTAAGACACATGCTATGCATGTAAGTGTCATTCTTTAACTTAATGCATATCTTTTACCTAATGCATTTCTTTTTATGTTTCCATTCAATGTTTTATACAAGAAGCCAATGTGTCATGTATTATGTAATGCATTCTTCAGTTGTGTTATGTAATGAACTTAATTGTCAGGTTTTGCAGTTGCTGAATGATCCTGATCCAGTTGTTAGGGAAGCAACTCTTTTCTAACACTATACAATAAGTACATTTTACGTCAGTTAAATTTTTTATACGTCAGAATATTGTCTGACGTAAATACAGCTGACGTTAATAGTTAATATTTTAACGTCAGTTGTTTAAACAACTGACGTTAAATATAAAACTATTAATGTCAGTTCTTTAACACAACTGACATTAATGTTGTTCAAACTAACGTCAGTTCAGTTAAAGAACTGACATTACAGGTTTTATTTTTAACGTCAGTTTCCTAATACAACTGACGTTAATAGTATACTATTAACGTCAGTTGTTTGATACAACTGACGTTAATAGATTTTTTTTTTTTGGAAATTCAGTTTTAAAATATTACTCCCCTCAGCTATCCCTGCATTCAGTAAATATCCCAGTAACAAAGAATATCACACACATTACAGAATTGGAAACACTACCCTTAAATTTCAATATTAACTAAAGGAAAAGAAATATACAAAGGAACAATTGGGGGACTTAAAACCAAAACCCATTTATAGGAAAAATATAACTATCTACAGGGGTGTGTGTGTGTGTGTGTGTGTGTGTGTGTATATATATATATATATATATGTTATTAATTAGTTTCTAAAGTCTAACAAAAAAACCATTCATCTAAGTATTACGGAGGTATCTTGTCAATTCCTTTTTCAGTCGCATACTTGAAGAAGAATTCTGCCAAACGCATCCTCAAGTCTCTAAACTCATCTTTTTGAAGAGGCAATTGGTTGTTAAATGCCTACACACGTTCAAATAATAACAATAACATTAACGCAAGTCATCACCAAAACTATAATATATAATTTAACAAGTTGTTTAAATATTACCTTCTTCCATCCATCCGTAATAGATGCGGAGACTGTGTTCAGCATATGAAGCATCACATAATAGCCGCACGACCACCCGTCAGGTTGAAATCGAGACTACAAACAAAATTAATTTCAATGTCAGTTAAATATACATATAAATTAGTAATTACAATATTAATTATTTGATAAATAAACTACCAAACCTTGAGGATGATCCAATCAGGATTTCCTTTAGCCTTAGAAGTCCTACTTCTCCCGTTGGCACAACTTATGCTACTCGATCAAGAGACATATTGATTTTTTGTTTTGTGTATAAACACTTTCTTTATGTTACAAATTTTTTCTATTCATCCTAGTATAATAAGAAAGCCTACTTATTCAGAAAACTTTCTTGTTCTCTTGCCACGTTCTTCTTCTTCCTTGATCTTCAGTGTATTCTTCCTCAATGCCTGTAATCTGCATTACAACAAAATGATTATCACGTAGAAATGAAAATTGATTCTCACATTATCTTAACTTCATATCTAACTGGTACTAAGTACTAACCACATTCTACATACTATATTCATCACTAAAACATTGGATTGTAAATTGCTGGTGGTCTTTACCATATTCTGGACAAATTTTGAAGCTATATAAATTAAAGTGAGTACATGCGTGAAAAAAATCACAAGCCTGTCAGGACACCTGCAGAAGTAGATGTACTTGTCACTTAGATGTTGATTCAACGATGGCACAACTTCTATAATTTTGGAAGATGAAAATAAAAGATGGAGCATCAAGTGAATGGTCGCATTAATTTCTTTGCCATATTACACTTCCAGACCACACCACAAGTTAGAGGACCTTTTTCAAATCTATCTAAAAAAACACCTTCAGTTATAGTGTATATAACACAGTAACTTTGTTAGCAAAAATCTTGTATTGGAGGTCTAGAGTGAGCCTTTTTGTGAGTGTTGCTTGAGGTGTGAGATGTGTTAAGAAAATAGAGAAGAACATATCACAAGTAAATAAAAGACGTGTTAAGTAACCCATTTACTTGATTCAACGATGGCACAACTTCTAGAATTTTGGAAGATGAAAATAAAAAATGGAACATCAAGTGAATGCTCACATTAATTTCTTTGCCACATTACACTCCCACACCACACCACACCACAAGTCAGAAGACCTTTTTCAAATCTATCTAAAAAAACACCTTCAGTTATAGTTTATATAACATAGTAACTTTGTTAGCAAAAATCTTATATTGGAGGTCTAGAATGAGCCTTTTTGTGAGTGTTGCTTGAGGTGTGAGATGTGTTAAGAAAAGAGAGAAGAACATATCCCAAGTACGTATCCTTTAGCCAACAAACAAAGAAAAAGAAAAAGAAAAAAGAAAATGAGAGAGGTGGAAAATTGAAGGTTAAGAATAGAAAACTCTAGCAAGGAGAGGGATTCAAGCAAATGGGTTCAAAGTTTAGATAACTTTACACTTCATATGGGAGAAGGAGGAGCTGTTATTAGGCTTCACATGGGGGACGAAGGAAAACTAAGCCTTGCCTCTGACATGTCATCATAGTTTCCATAAAGAATTCATAGCAAAACTAAGCATGTCCCCCTTCTTTCATGCCATATCGAGATTTAAGCATTTCAACACCTATAATAGAATAAAATGGCATACTGTTACTAAAAATTCATAGGCATATGATGTGTGATATGCTTCAAGTCATTTATAGAGTTCAAACTACCAAGGATTTTCATCAATCATGTGGTCCTCTAACCACTGAGGACTTTTAACAAACATATGGTGTGCTAATTACAGGGTGATATGCTCTTACCCCTGAATGGTCTTGGTGTCGTTCAAAAACCCACGACCAGAAATAGAGACATTCCAAACAACTCAAACTCACAGTTTTAAGTTTCAACTACAGAGACTACAGTTTCAACATACACTCAAAACCAAAAATAAAAAAAATATGCCCTAAAGACTCACCAGAAATAGGTGCTCGCGTGGTGGTGGGGAGGGGAGCTCTAGTGGTGGCCAACGTTCGATGTGGTTACTGAGAGCAGAGGGACAAGGAGAGTTAGTGCGCGGGAAGGGGAAAGAGAGATGTCAAGTTATTGCAAAGAATGAGCGGGAAAGACAGAGTTAGGGTTAAGAGTGTACCTCACTGTGGTGGCGAAGAAGCCCTCACGGTGGTTGCGGTGGAGAGGAGCTCGCGATTAGGGCAGAGTGAGAGTGAGAGTGAGAGTGAGCATGATGAAAAGAGAAGAACAGAGACGTACAGAGGGAAGTGAAGAATGCGCGCGGGTGTAATCGTTATAATCGAAAATAAAACAACAATTTACATCAGTTGTTTAATACAACTGACGTTAAAAGTCATCGGTTAACGTCAGTTGAATTAAACAACTGACATTAAAAATAAATATTTTTATTTTAAAAACACTTTTAACGTCATTTGTTGAAGATAACTGACGTTAACTGTGTATAAGTTTCTGCAAAAACATTCATTCCTTTGACTACTGTGCTACTTACCCATGCACCTTGTAACTTAATCCTCTTAATGAACATTAAGTTTATAGATCAGTTTTGAAGAAAATCAGGTAGTCTCTCTCCTCTATATAAAGTACCATTCTTCTGTATCAGTCTGTAATACACCCTCTTCTTTTCCTCTACATTTCGTGCGTTTTCTATTCATTCACAATATGGCTCTATCATATTTGAGACTTTTGTTATTTCTTCCTATACCTAGACTTAAAGGTTTCTGTCTTAATGGTCAAAAAACTTGAGGTTGAGTAAATCACATAAGATGGATGGTAAGGTTGAGTGAATCACATAATGCGATTCCCCCACTTTATTTCATCCCCTTCATCACTTTCACTCCGCTTTGGCTGCAAGTGATTGTGGATTCAGATGGAGCATCAAGGACTTCAAATGAGGGAGGGGATGCATCCATTGGAGTTTCTGAGGACAGGACTGAGAAGAAAATGACGTTGAAGTAGAAACTTTTTTATATTTTAGGGCTATGTTGCAGAAATTTTTTATCTTTTAATCATGTAATTGTAACTTATGAATTGCTTCAATGAGATACGATTTGATTATACATATAACTTGTTTTATGTTAAGTATTTATTTATTTTAATTTGCACAAGAATTTGTTTACTAATTCAAGATAATTAATTAAGATTAAAAATAAACTTGTTTAAAAAAAAGATTAGAAATAAACTGCACTATATATGGAGTGATCTGCGTTAAGAGTGACAACAGGGAGATGACAACGAAAGAAAGATAGAAATGAGTTTCAGATAGGAATATAGGATTATTTACGTCAGTTATTTATTTAACTGTTTAACTGAAGTAAAAATCACACTTTTAATGTCAGTTGTATAAACAACTGACGTTAAAAGTGTTAATAATTCTTGCAAATCATTTTTAACATCAGTTCATTACACAACTGACGTAAATAGTGATTTAATATTTATAAAACTGTCACCGCCTCATTTTTAACGTCAAACATATGGTCAACTGACGTAAAACATTCCCGTATATTACATTATTTCCACTAGTGTTATGATGTAGGTATGCCATTATATTTAATTTTTGCCGTTCAAAGAAACCATAAAAAGATGTTTATTCATTAATGGCTTAAGAATTTGAGTGACCATCAAGCCATGTTTGATATAGATGGATCTCTTTTCCATTGTAAATGTATTGACATAAGCTAGGATCTTTTACGTGGTTGTTAACTATATTATTCCATCTACATGTATGGAAACTAGTAGTTGATTGATCAACAGTAATATTTCAAGTAAATTTTTTTTTCACAGCGAGTATTTGAATTATTTTGTAATTAGTTTTCAATAGATTCCGTATAAAAAGTTACTCATGTTAAGATTTATAAATTTATCTGTACCAAAAAAAGAAAGATTATAAATTTATCAAGAAGGGGTATGAACGCTTTTAGTTTAATAAAATTAGCAACAATATTTCATTATTTTGAAGACTATTTATTAATTTGTATCATATATACTAATAAGGCTAATTACGATGCTTTTATTATGATCATATTTTTAGATTCTTCATAATCATTACAACATATTAACACAAGCTCATTATTCAAAGCCCTAAAATACTTATTAATTCATATGTGGCTTCATTGGCCTTTGGATTTCTTCTTCCATGACTTCTGCTTCTCATCAAGAAGTTTCAATTGCTCCAATTCAGACGTTAGCATCCATTCTTGAGCTGAAGATTGTTTGGTCCCAAAGCATGAAATATAAAAATCAATAAATTGATAAGGAAGAGCAAAATCAAAAAGGAAATTTAAGGAGAAAATAGTGTATTTGAGAAGAAAGATAAAGAGAGTGGTTAAAAAAAAAACCTTGTACAGCCTCTATGCTTGAAGAAACTCCAGTAAAGTTTCCCGCTATTGAATTTCTTTCACCTTCATAATATGTTTCGGCTCCCTTGTAATATTCAAGTCTTTGAGAGTCGCAAGAAATTTTATCCTGCACAATAACAGAGTTAATTTCTTATTGTTTCAAAGCACAATCAATACAAGGATGAACAAAAATCGTGGAATTACCATAAGAAATTTCTCTCGAGCGTCAAGATTCAGTACAGTATCTTGCTTCCTCCGACGATACGTCTCTTAATATTGCCTATTCGCAACATGTTGGAAGCCAAAATTTAAAAATAACCTAAAGTTAATTTCACTTTAAAAAATGTAGATCAAATTAAATACTTTTTTATCCATAAAAATTTTATGCATGTATCCTCTAATATAAATAATCAATATTCAGTACTTCATTTATTTTCTCACTCTTCTCTAGCTTTCAAATAGTGATTCACTACAGCAAAAATCTTGCCATACTATATCTTGACATCTTGGGTAATGTGCATATCTTAATACAATTTTTTTTATAAGCCAAAAAGTATATTGATTAGTGTGAGAGATTTTCAAAATTCTTATTATAAGGTTGCTTGGTAACGGTTAAATTAATATAATGGTGTATAGTTGATATACAAATGTTGATTGGTAGAGTGGTTGAGTCCCTTCATTGTAAACTATGCGGTTCATGTTCAAGTCCTAGCGCATTCAGATTGCATGACTTGAACGTGGTACCCGAATGTTGATGGGGCACATCCACTGACCGCTAGGCCGACAGTTTCTCTATGATATTAGTGTAACTTTAATATTACTTAAATCATTATTTTTACTGTTGCAGAATCCTTTGAAGGGTTGTTTTGCTTCACCAACTGACATGAATTGGTCTATAAATAGAATCATCTGCATGCAGTGAAGGATACGAAAAATCTCAGAATCTCTCAACCATTCTTCGTCCAAATCACCTTCTTTTCTCCCTTATGCGCAGAGAGAGTTAAGGAGACTATTGTTCTGTAAACTACCATTGTTGATACGATTGGTTTAGGGTGTGCAAACCAAACCAAGGTTCTCCATTGTATCCTGAAGGGGATTCGCCAGTTACACCTGTTGCATCCAATCTACGAGGAGAGATTGGTGGGGGCAAATCGAACCTAAAGCCTAGTGTTCCTACACACCTTGGAAATTGTGCATTACCTTTGTTCTTCTCTTCTTTGTTGCAGGTCAGACCCCATTATATAACAATTAGAAGGTATAAGGGGTATCCCAACCTGTATATAAGAACAAGAAAAAAGCTAAAAGGGAGGACCCATTGTACTACAATATTGGGTAAGCAAGTTGGACACCAGCATTGATATCACAAACACATACCCCAACCCCTCAAAAAAGAAGAAATAACAAGTGTTATACCAGTCAACCCCAACACTGATAAATAGTCAAATATGCCCTGAAGAAAGTTATCCCCCTAGAGCCGAACTTTAAATATGCTTTTAAATATTCCATCATTTAAGTATGCTCTTAAATATACCCTGAACTTTAAAAATAAATGCATATTTTGTATCTATGATGATTCTCTATATTCTTTAGATTTTGAAAAATTCTCACATATTGTGTGGATGATAATACTAATAAATCATGTTTTGTAACTCCAAGATCACGACAAGTTATAAATATAATTAATGAGGTGACATTAAGAGCTACTTACTAAATATCATGTTTTGTAACTCCAAAATCATGTTGAATTCTTATGGTTTCTTTATGCAGCAAACAATGATCCTTTCAATCTTGTATTAGGCTTTCATGGGGTATTTTTGGTTTACACTTTCAATAGGGACCTCTGTTAGATTCTTGCATCTGGGCTTTGTAGTGCAAGTTACATTTTCAACCTTTAGGTGTTTTTACCTTTGGTTGAAATTTTACCTTGGCTCTCTTCAGCCTCTTTTGTTTGTTTTTATCTTTGTATATGGGTTAGAGTACCTCTTGTACTCTGTTATACATTTTTTTCTTATAAAAAAAAAGACTCAACCTACCTTCTCTCTTTGGGATCATTAGGTGCATCAATGGAGGGGTTTGGTGCAGGCATATCACCAGCACTTGTATGAATTTCTTGATCAGTGGCAGAACTATTAGATCGAGGTCGTATCGGAAGTAGTCTATCTTTCCAGCTAGAGCTAGAACCAGAACCAGAGCCTTTCATAGTTCCTTCAAGGCTGGAACAATTTTATAAATTAATTTTTAAAAAATAATTGTCAGTTTAAGTAAAACATTAATCAAAAATGGAAATTACTAATGGCTTACTAGATTTTGAGATCTATACTTACAATAGCAAGACAAAAGCAAGGACTGGCAATGAGTAAGCAAGAACATATTTCACCTTAATCATATGGAAATTGCTAGTTAGAAAATAAGCTAGATCTTTGGTGAACTCAAGGAAGCAATTCCCCAATATATAGAGGTAGCCCCATGTTTTGAAAGCAAGGCACATTAATGTATATGGAAGCCTAATTATTGTTTTGTGCGGTGCATTAAAATCATTTCAAAAAGAGTATCGAGAGCCGTTAATATTTTAATTTGGTATTGGATTTTATAGATGAGAAAGACCAATATTGTATGAAAAATCCAATTTTAATATACATATTATTTTTATATTGGGTTCTTTCGTAGACTATATAGTAAAGTTATTGGTTATTGGTAAACTATATAGTAACACGGTTGTCCAATGTGGTAAATGCCTAAATGGCAGGCTATTAAATAATTTTTTTTGTAATGGAAGGTTTAGGTGAGTTGGGGCAGGCTGTTAAATATTTAATTATGTAAAATTGAATCTTAAGATTTTGTCATAAATATTATTTCCTTTGAAGTGTTTATTTAATTTTTCATGTCTCTTTATATCATTTATAATGTAATTATGAGAAGGATCAAATGCTTTTATTTATGTGATAGTTTATGATTGATTGACAGTATAAAAAATCTTTACAATGACCATCCATACAAATAGAATCCAACATAATAACATTATTTTCCAACCTATATTAATGTTTTATTTAATAGGCAAAAGAGTTTAATTTTAATACATTATCAATGTTATGTCTTTTACTGTCTCAACCAGTTATAAATCATATTTGTGTAACTTTTAAGGTAGTTATAATAAGAGTAAAAGAATTTTAGTGATTTGATTTTTTTTTTATTGGTTGACAGTGTAAACAATATTTACCCTAAATAGTAGGGGTGGAAATAAGGCAGAGTTTGAATTAAATAGGCCACACTTTGAATTAAAAATGCCTGCATCATTTTAAAAAAAATATATGACCTAAGTTTGGCTTCTTTGCTGGTGTAGGCCATTTTTATGACCTGACCTAGCCTTTTTAGAAGTTTTGTTTGACCTGAAAACTTATTTAAAGGTTTATATCACATTAAGGCCTTTAAATAGGTCAATAAGCCTACCTCTAAGTAGGTCAAGGTCAACAGGCTAATAAATAAGGCCTTTAATTTGGCTAACATGTAAGGCCCTTAAATAGTATAACAAACATACTTCCAAATATACCTATTATATATTTTTATTTATAATAATATTTTTATTTATAAATGAGCCGGCAAGGATTAAAAGGTTTTTTTAATCAAAAATCCTATTATCTATTATTATTGAAAAAAAATTTCTATTTTATTTAAAAAATATTTATATATAAGCCAGCCTATCAGACATAAAAGGTTTTTTTTTATAAGCTTAAGTCTGTCATGTATAACTAAAAAGATTTTGAAAAACCAAGACGTGACCATGTCATAGGCCATCGAGGAGCTGCCTAACATATTTTCCCCTTTACCTGATAATGTATATCAATCAAATCCGAACTAAAATTGATATAGTAAAAAAAAATGATAAAAAGGTGCTGGCTAATGTCCTCCATAACATCTCGGGCTACTTTACATAACGTCCTCCAATGTCATATGAAAAATCTAATTTTAATTTACATAATATTTTTATAGTGGGTTCTTAAGTAGAATTAGAAAGAAAGTCAAATCCTATAAAATAAAAATAAAAAAAAGTAAAGTTTGTATGAAGGCAGAAAGAGAAAAGTTATTGGTACATTATATGGTAACACAATTGTCCGTACTGATAAATGGCAGGTTATTTAATATTTTATTATGTAAAATTGAATCTTAAGATTTTATCACGAATACCGTTTGCTTTGAAGTGTTTGTTTTGTTTTTACATCTCTTAGTATCATTCTTGTATTATTTTAAAGATAATTATGATTAGAGTAAAAAAGTGTTAGTTCAGTTTATGATTGATTAATAGTGTAAAAAATCTTTACACTGGGAGTGCGTTTGGGAAAGCTGGAAAAAAAAAGATTATGCTGATAATTGATTTTTGTATAATCAATTATTATGATAATCGATTATAATCATAATCTGTTTTTGTTTGGATCTTTTTGCTGAAAAGTGATTTTAAGATAATCTATTTCGTTTGAGTAGTGCACAGAAAATCACTTTAACATAGTATTCCATGGCTAATCATGTCTCAAACTCCATTGAAGAGCATCACATGGCTTCTTGTTACATAACGTTTGGTGGTAAGACTATTGTGACTCTAGTGATTAATTCAAATCCTAATGTTATTCATGATATGAAAATACTTGCCAAGCTTTGGGGATACAGGGATAAGAGTGACATAGAGAATGACTCTCTCTGAACAAAGCAGTTGAATAATGATAACGTTGTTAATGATGATTCTAATTTTACAATGGTTATGTCTAAATCTCAGATGTATAAGCTAAGGAAGAATAGAAAGCATACTTTAAGAGTTGATCAGTACAACTCCCACTTCAGCGGGGGTCATAAATTCGTTTAGCATGGGTTTTGGTTTGTCCCCCATGATTGTGTTCCTTTATTTTTCTTGCTTTTATTTTTTTTTTCTTTTTATCAATAAAATAGGGTGTTCTTTTTGCATGCCATTTTGCTTTTAAAAAAATTTGAAATCCATTTTATTATTATTTTTAATTGTAGGAATAAATTAACGCTAATTTTAGTAGTCATTGAGTGTTATCTTTGGTCATGATAAATTTTTGATTTTCAGCTATATGCTATTCCATGCTTGTAACCAAAATGCCAAGCTGCATAATGCAATAATGTTGATATTGCAATAAGGAATTTGACTTACTCCAATCTTTTGTGACGAGTAGTGGTAAGACACACTGTAACACTGTGATTTTTTCATTTTCTAAGATCAGTATAAATATAAATAAATATTTATATTTTTATCTATAACTTAGAAAATGATTTTGGGAAAACCAAAGTCATATTCATATTATACTTATTTATACGGTAAAATTTTGGGTTTAAAATTCAGATGAAAACCAGTCTGCGTTTTTACTGACAGTATAATTTTATACCGGCAGAAAACCTTAATTTCACCCGAAACTAATATTTGTAGAGTTTTTTATATTTTGTCCGTGAGGAATTCTACTTTCCAAATTTCTGATCAGAAATGAAAAATTATGTTTAATCTGATGAATTTTGGTAAAAGCTCAGACGAAAAAAGTAGGTGTTTTCACCGACAGTAAGATTTTAATGATCAGAAAACCTAATTTTGAATCGTGAACAAAATGGTTTATGTTTAAATCATGTTTCCAACGAGCTTGGCTATTTTGAGAATTTTCGATCGAAAATCAGACAGAAACTCTAATCGGGTAATCGACGGAGTCGAGAACAGACGTGTAGAAACAAGAGCCGACATTCAATGGATGAAGACAAGTGATGACTTATAAGGGTGAGTCATATAGGTGACTAACAAGTGTCATGATTGCATTTGAGGTGAAATTACTATAATGTCCCTAAGTTTTTATTTTATCAACAAAATGCCATTATGTAAGATTACCATTTTGTCCCTCAAAATTCATGCTTGGACCTTTTTGCCCCTATTTGGCACAACCAAACCCCTCCAAATGAGCCCATTATAACTTCTATTTAAGGCCTCCATCATGAAGCTTTCACCATTTTTACAAAAAACTCTAAGTTTCCATAAGCTTACTTTGTGAAACAACTTGGGGATTCCATGCACTTTTTCCATTTCCAAGAGGTAATCCTTGATCCTCATCATCATTAAACACCATGTTCTTAATATATTTTCATGATTCAATGCCTTATTCAATTTTTCAATTCCTAGATCTAGAAGTTTGATAATTCATAGAAAATCATAGAAAAATCCTAAAAATGTGAAACCAATTTTTGTGATCTTGTATTCATGCCTATAGTATAGATCCAAGAGTTTGAATCAAACAAAAATTTCCTCCTCACTCTTCCTAAAGAGGCCGAAACCTTGTTTTGGGTGGAGGAGATTTTGTTTATTTTCTTTAACAAGTGAACTTGGATTTCATCCTTTCATATCATGTATATGATAGATCCAAAGTTTTGTATCAAAATAAATTATCTAGCCTAATTTTCATGTCATGGCTGAAACCTCAATCTTTGTGGAGTTAGAGGATTTTGTTTCATTTGTTGTATATTGATCATTGATCATGTGTTTCATATACTTAGTATCATTAATCCATAAGCTTGCAAAATTTTGACATGTCTAGCCTTTATGACTCGTGATGGCTCAACCTTAGTCATGAGAAATAGGATGTTTTGTTGTTTGGTTTTGTGTTGTTTTGTTGTGTTTTGATACTAGTTTTGTTTTGGTTTGTCCAAGTTTCTTGACACGAGCCGAAGTTCTTGACGTGTACCGAAATCAAAACCGATGATAAGCAAAAATATTTCTGTAACTTCAAGAGGTAACAGGAGCTTACCTGAGGGATTTTTTCCAATAACTGTATGTGATTAGTCTGTGGTCTGTATTATTTATCTGTGGTTGTGGTGCTGGTTTAATTTGGTTCAAGTTGTTTAAGTTATGTTATTTTTTCCCGTGATGGTTGATTTGCATTTAAATTGTTTATCTGCAATTATATTATAATGTATTGTGATGCATGATCTGCCTGGGAATATTTTTGTGATATTGTTGTTGATTGTGGTTTGAGAAGCCTGACAGTGGTCAGTGCCCAATTAAATTAATTGGATAAAAACCTTAAGAAGCTTTATAAATTTTATTCAATGTTTTAACAGTAAAATATTGGAATATAATATTAATGGAAATTTTATTTGGAAAAATAAGTGTTTTTGGAAAATAGCGTTATTTTAATGATTTATCGCTGTAAGAGTGAACTTTTAGTCATAGTGAAGGCGAAACCGTGAAATTATTTTTGTACTGCTAATTTTTACGTAAGAAATTCCATAATATTATTAAAAGTTATTTTATTAAATTAAATTTTTAAAATAAGTTATTTATAATTTTAGAAAATTATTTAAGTGGAAAAAGCTAAGTTTTGGCTTAAAATGCTATAAAAATGATAATTGACGGCAATTTGGAAAATTATCGACTGCAAGTGTTTTGAAACCGCAGTGCGCATTTTAAGTAAGTTTAAACCACAAGTGACTCATCTTTGTGAAAACTAAGTTTATTATTCAAAGGTTTTATTGAAGAATTTCCCATTTGAAAAGATTTTCCGAAATCAAGATTAATACAACAGTGTTGAAAGTGGTGTTGAACTTAGTAACCGAGACATCGGTGTACTAGAGTTCTTATGATGTTATAGACTTGGTGTTCAGTAGACGGCGTGTCTACTTCACGATGTAGACGGTAAAAGATAAATGGTGTTTCTATTACCACGAACCTAAGACTGGTGCATCGATATAGGGGTTTCATGATTGAGCACTCGGACTTTGAAGTCCTGTGTTATTAATGAAAGTTTTAAAATGTTAAAACTATGTTGGTCGCAAGCTTTGAGCTTCGGCAAAGGAAAGATTGAACACAAAGAAAAATGACGAGAACAAAGTGTTTTACATGCATATTCGGTAGACATGCCTACAGAGTTAATCATGGTATCTTAACGATATTCATGTCTCGACGCATTGTTAATCATGGTATCTTAATGGTAATCATGTCTCGACGTATTGTTAGTCATGCATGTCTCGACGTATCATTTGGCCATCGAGCTTGATCAACTCATTTACACGACGTTGGGGTCTCCGGAGATTAGGTATTAAATTAGAGCCTGAATATTGAAGTGTTCATGCATTTTTCCAAAAGACTGTGATCGGGTATGAAACCCAATGATAGACTACTTGTTTATTTATGGTAATGTATATGTGTATATGTTTTTCTTCTTGTTGTGCATGCGGTTATTCTGTTAAATCCATACATTGGCATTTCACCCTTACAAATATATCAGGTTTTTCTGGTAATTGCCGTTGTATCTTGGGATACTAGTACAGATGAAGCGGAGGAGTTATTTAAGTCACTCGCGGACTTAGATTCTAGATGCTTGAAGAAGTATTTGTTCGTGGAAAAGATCACGAGGGTCTTTCCAATAATGTCTTGTAGAGCGACCAACTTAGGAGTATAATTTTGGGTTTTATGTTGAAAAGGTCGGTAACTGTGATGTCATAATAATATCTTTGTTTTAAGTTTCTCTTTTTGAAAATAAGAACGGTATGCTGTGGTGACTTCTTTAAGAATATGACTTTACTATTTATTGTATGTATTAAGGTATTCTAGAGTTACTCGCGGAAGAAAATTTTTACACTCGAGTTTTTCTAACCTCAAATAAATAAATTTTCCGAAAGCAACCAACAAATATAATTTTTATTTTTATTTTCCGCAATGGGTTAACCATGTAATGACACAAGTTAGGGTGTTACATTAGTGGTATCAGAGCTGGTCGAGTCTTTCGGGATCTTTGGGAAATAGGTCTGTTGTGTTGATGTCGTGTATTCTCTGATTAAGATTTGTTTGAATTACTTCTTAGAAGTAATGTCTGTTAATAAGTAAGTAAGTGTTTCAACTGTGGTCAAGTGGAACACATATCAAAGGAATGCAATGCACCGAAACGTGTATCTGCTGTCAACAACACCAGGACAAACAAACCAACGACAAAGGGGAGAATTTACACTTTGAGCGGCACTGAAGCTTTAAACTCCGATGAGTTCATATAGGATGATTGCGACATAGAGGGTAATCTCTTAACTGTACTTCCTGCTTCGGGTGTGACACATTCATTTATTTTGATGGAATGTCTAAAACTGTTGAAATTGCCTGTTTCTTTATTATCATATGATCTGATTGCATCAACTCTGACTGCTAAGTAAGTTACTGTCAATTCTATATGATTGAACCGTTCTGTTGTTGTTCCGGACGGACACTTTCTTGAGGCAATAAGTTTCTAGATGAGACTTAGTCTAGTCACTTTCACTTTTGGTAAAAGTGATCCAGTCTGAATTTTGTCGGACTATTGGCATTTTAAAATGTTATTTCAGAAATTCCTTGTTCAAAGAAGAAATCTTCTTAAGGTTAGGAACTATTCGTTTTGTGAGTTCCTAATCCATAGGGAAATCCTTGTGAAAGGAGGAACTTTATTAGAGTCATGGTTGTAAACATGTATTAGCTATGCATTTTTACACTCACGAACATATTAAAGAATCTTTTTACATATTGGACATTCCTGTATTCTTTCCAAATTGATATAGATCTTCTATAGCTATATATACTTTCTCGTGAAAGTAAAACCTTAGGTTTGAGCAATCCTTTCTAGTTTTGAGTCATGAAATTTTGAGGACGAAATTTTGTTAAGAGGGGTAGTCTGTAACACCCCGATTTTTCCGTTTTCTAAGATCGGTATAAATATAAATAAACGTTTATATTTTTATCTGAAACTTAGAAAATGATTTTGGGAAAAACAAAGTCATATTCATATTATACTTATTTATACGGTGAAATTTTGGGTTTAAAATTCAAATGGAAACCAGTCTGCGTTTTTACTGACAGTATAATTTTGTACCGACAGAAAACCCTAATTTGACCCGAAACTAAACTTTGTAGAGTTTTCTATATTTTGTCCGTGAGGAATTCTACTTTCCAAATTTCTGATCAGAAATGAAAAATTATATTTAATCGGATGAACTTTGGTAAAAGTTCAGACGAAAAACAGTCGGTGTTTTCACCGACAGTAAGATTTTAATGATCAGAAAACCTAATTTTGACTCGTGAATGAAATGGTTTATGTTTAAATCATGTTTCCAACGAGTTTGGCTATTTTGAGAATTTTCGATCGAAAATCAGACAGAAACCCTAATCGGGTAATCGACAGAGCCGAGAACGGATGTGCAGAGACAAAAGCCGACATTCAATGGATGAAGACAAGTGATGACTCATAAGGGTGAGTCATATAGGTGACTCACAAGTGTCATGATTGCTTTTGAGGTGAAATTACTATAATGTCCCTAATTTGTTATTTTATCAACAAAATGCCATTATGTAAGATTACCATTTTGTCCCTCAAAATTCATGCTTGGACCTTTTTGCCCCTATTTGGCACGACCAAACCCATCCAAATGAGCCCATTCTCACTTCTATTTAAGGCCTTCATCATGAAGCTTTCACCATTTTTACAAAAAACTCTAAGTTTCCATAAGCTTACTTTGTGAAACAACTTGGGGATTCCATGCACTTTTTCCATTTCCAAGAGGTAATCCTTTATCCTAATCATCATTAAACACCATGTTCTTCATTTATTTTCATGATTCAATGCCTTATTCAATTTTTTCAATTCCTAGATCTAGAAGTTTGATAATTCATAGAAAATCATAGAAAAATCCTAAAAATGTGAAACTAATTTCTATGATCTTGTATTCATGCCTATAGTATAGATCCAAGAGTTTGAATCAAACAAAAATTTCCTCCCCACTCTTCCTAAAGAGGCCGAGACCTTGTTTTTGGGTGGAGGAGATTTTGTTTATTTTATTTAACAAGTGAACTTGGATTTCATCCTTCCATATCATGTATATGATAGATCCAAAGTTTTGTATCAAAATAAATTCTCTAGCCTAATTTTCATGTCATGGCTGAAACCTCAATCTTTGCGGAGTTAGAGGATTTTGTTTCATTTGTTGTATATTGATCATTGATCATGTGTTTCATATACTTAGTATCTTTAATCCATAAGCTTGCAAAATTTTGACATGTCTAGCCTTTATGACTCATGATGGCCGAACCTTAGTCATGAGAAATAGGATGTTTTGTTGTTTGGTTTTGTGTTGTTTTCACTACAAAAAAAAAGGTTATTTAGCGATCGAAAATAGCGACCGAATTTGTTGGTTGCTGTTTGCGACCGAAATAGCGACCGATTGTAGGATCTAAATCAAACACTGATGAGAGTTGATATTGCGACCGAAATAGCGACCGAAATAGAGCGTAGCAGAGATATCGGTCTCTATTTCTCAAAATAAACGAAAATAAAAGTCAAAATATTATGACTTTTTAGCGACCGAAATGGCGACTTAGTTAAATGCAACGGTTAAATTTATTTATCGTTGCGACCGATATTAAATCGGTCGCTAAATTTATTAATTCAAATTTCAAATTAACCCATTTAGCGACCGAATTATTCGGTCGCTAAAATTGAAATCCCTAAATCGCGAGCCCTTCCCCTTTTTTCCCCATTTCTCTCATTTCTTCTTTGTTCTTCTCTCTCGCGCCTCCCGGGTCCTCCCTGCCGCCACGCAACACAAAGCTCCAACCACCAAAACAACACCGTCACCACCAACATCGCCACCACCCACATTCTCTCTCTGTAACCCTATTCTCTATCTCTTTCTCCCTTCCTCTTTTTCTTTTCACTGATTTCCCCCTTTGTCTCTCCAGTGCACCACCACCAACACTGCTACCACTGCGCGGCCTCCGGTGACACTGCCACCACCACCGGTCCAAGTCAGTAGTGGCACCGCGCGAATCACGCCTCCACCACGGTAAGCACCGCGAGCCACTGTTTTCGTGGTGGTTTCCACCATGTGGGTTCCTTCCAAGCTTCTTCTTCTTCCCTTGTGTTGATGTGTCTTCTTTCTCTCTTTGTTTTATAGAAACCGCCCCTGCCACCACTATCACAGCCATGCGCCGCCGCCATTAGCACCACCACAAGCTCATCTTCTTCATTGGGTGAGTGGTTTCCTCACTTCTTTGGTTCATTTTCAAGAAACCCCAAGTTTTCCCCAAACTCAAACCCTAACTTTAATTTCAGAGTTTGAATTTTGAAATTAATTGGTATTTTATGAAATTGGGATTATGATTAAGTGTTCCCCTAAATCAATTTTATCAGTCCCTTGTTTAATTGATTTTTCTCAATTTTTACCTTGAGCCTATAGACCCCCAAATTTGTTTTGACTTAAACCAATGAGATTTTTTAAGAAATTAAATATGCTATTGAGCTATACTTATAGTGTAATTGTTGAGAAATTAATTTGGCGATTTATCTGGCTGTTTCTATGTTTGGACCGACTCTATCGGTTGTCGTTAGTGCTCGTGTTTGATTGACTTTATTATTATTGGATTGCTATGCTGTGCTGGTGGTGATAAATTACTTTGTGATATTTGAATATTTATGATTGTCTGCGTTATGCATGATCTTCCTGGACTATTTCTATGCTTAGTTGACTTTAAGTGAGGATATGTATTGTTTGGAGATAATTGTTTGGGTGAGAATGAATTGACTTAGAGTTGCCCAGCCTAAACTAATTATTTAAAGATGAGTGGTGACATAGAACATGTGTTGAGGTTTTGGTGGAAGGTTAAGGCACTAGGTGGTTATTAATGTGGGTTGGTGAGGTTCGTGTATTGGTATTGTTGTTCGCGATCGTGTGTTGGGAACATACGAGGTTGGAGTATCCGATCATAGACAAACTTAATGATGAGGGATTGGACGAGACTCCCTATGAGCCGGATGCCGGAGCTCGAGTCTTAACCCATGGTGATTAGGGTCAAGGTAGTATATGGCCAGTGCGTCTTGTGATCGAGACGTTTTAGATGTTTTCAGTTGTTTAGTATTTTTGTCTAAGTCTATGCCTGTGAGGGCTCCTACCGAGAGGATACCCTCAACAGTGTTTTGGTAATGTAATAGATAAACATGGGGTATTTATATATTATAACCTTGCGAATATTTTATGTTATTAATGAAAACTGTGTATGTGCATGACAAACCAATTTGGGATTACTGTATCTATTTATTTCCTAAGTCTTTATCACGACTGGAGTTTGTGTATTTATTTTTCCGCTCCTGGCAGTTGATGTAAGACCAGAGACCAATTATGGTTGGATAAAGTTTTGAAGTTATAAACTGTCTATCAGGTGTTTTTCCGACGTCATACAAATCTCCGATTTTTTAAAGGGGACATTTCGAAAATGAATTATGAAAATCTCTAACTCAAAACGTGCGATTAAGGAATTAATTAATAAGGTTTTAATCTAATAAAACACCGGGGTACAATGGGGTGTCTCATTGATGACCATCCTTACTAGGTTATCTAGGCATTTCCAGTAGGAAAGGTCCTCTGTATGACCATCCTTCAAAACGACGTAAAAGCATATGCTTTCCTGAAAACTACTATGTTTGCTAATCTGTAAAGTTGCATGTGAAGTTGCATTTATTTGTTCTATTTTAACATGCTAGTATGATACATGGATCTTTCCATCTTTTCTTATTATCACTTGATGAAGTTTAGACATATGACTTGTTTTCCTTATCGTTTTATCAGAAAATGGATCCGAATAAATGTTTTTGAGACAACCAACCATATAGACCATGTACAGTATCTCATCAACTTAATAATAACGATTGGATTCACGTAATGATGGTTAAGGCATAAACTAATCATTACTAAATTGTTCTTGTGTATTTGCAGGATTTGATTTCAATCCAGCGATCATTCTACCGTCGTTGGGGACAAGAAATACTGCGTGTTGTGACTATTGAAGACAAAAGCGGAAATCTGTTCAATTGGAATATAGTAATCCATGAGGATCGCCCATATTTTACAACAGATACAAATGGTATCAGGGAGTTGTATTTGTTGTCCACTGGTGCATTGGTAAAGTTTAAGTACCTTGGGGGTTCTCGCTTCTACATGTTCATCCCTTTGGAAGATCGATGAGTTTTGATATTTTGATTAATACTTATTGACTGTCGTGTGTTTTTATTTTTTGATCGTTAATTAGTACATTATTAAACTTTTTTTATAAACAATTATTAAACTTGTGTTAATTAATGTATATGTTTTCTTGATCATATTGATTGTGGTGTTTTGGATCGTTAGTACATCATATTTACATTTTCTATTTATTCAAAAAAATATTGGTGTATTTTGTTTATATCAGAAATTAAAAATCAATGGGGTAATAGTTGAAAAACAAAATTTGGTCGGTAGGATTAAGTTACAGGAAAATTTGTATAAATTTTTTTTTTCAAAATTTGTGACCGAAATAGCGACCGAATATCGGTCACGAAATTCAGTTATCTGTGCATGCGACCAACTATACAGCGACCGAAATATATAATTTTGTGACCGAAATATCAGTCTCAAATTTACCTCTGAGAATTGTTGATTTATTGATTTTTACTTTATCAATAGTAAGTAAAGGCTTTTGTGATATCCTTATTTGTTAGATGATAGTTTGCCATATTGTTTACAGGATGGAGTACCCCTTTAACCACTTGTATGTTATGTGTGGTGGTTTAGGCTTGGCCTGTGTAACAGCAATGCAGGAATATCTAGTGGTCCAACATTTCATTTATATAGGTCCTTCCTCTTGTCCTGGTTCTTATTCTTGTATACGAGTTGGGGTACCCCTTGTACCCTTTCATTAATATACTTTTTGACTTATAAAATAACCACTTAATAATATTCCTTGCTTACAAAAATGAGAGAGAGAGAGAGAGATGACACTTTGTTGTACTTATTGCTATGTTACCGTGTGGCTTTTTCTACATTAGGTCCCATTATTTTTTACCTTTCACACAAAAAGGATTTTTAACATTGAACTTATGTGGAGTAATGATATTTCGACACAAAAATTGTATCCAACACCGTATAAAAGTACTTCTGATCCCCACGTATTTATTATTTTCTTCTATCTTATCATGTATTTCATCACTCCCAAGACACTCATAAGCTCTATAGTGTCTATACAAGGTGTCCAAATTGTGTGTCCGAATATCTTTACTCAATTATATGTGTGTTGGATGTTTCTTTGTTGTATTGTATATTTTGCAATTCACGAGATCTATCAAGAGAGATATTTATTAATTTAAGTTCATTGTTGTATGATGTTGCTTATATTGTATGCACACTATTTCCCAATACATCTTATCTTATAGATCTTTCTCAGTCAAATCTTATAAACTAACACAGTTTTAGTGACAACAAACTACCAGAGGGTGGCGTCTAGGGTGTAGTTGTAAGAGAAGTTTTACATTAGTGTAGCAGGAAACTTACTTGAGATAACCGTTTTTCTCGATGCTTACAGGTAACAAAATTATTTATTTTAATTGATAATATGAATTTTACATTAAAAGAATACAATAATTGTAGGGGCTTTTATGAAAACTAGAAGTTGCTTTCCTCAGCATAATTCCTGAGATGGTCAACTCCGTCTCTGATTTCGTCTATGGTACCCAACACTTAATTGGTTAATCCCCCTATTTGGTTTAGGTCAAAGATTTTTTTTTATTATCTCAAACTAACATCTATATATGCTGAACATGGATATTATGCAAGTCAAGTCCAACAAACTAATCACAAAGAAGAGAATAACTGCATGAGATTTAGAAAACCCATATGGAAATAACAACTAGCAGCAGCTTCTTCGGATAATAATTTTGTTGCCCATGACCTCTGTGTAGAGGATATCTAGGGAAATGGCCACCATGAAATGAGAAAACCCATATGGAAAACTAGATGCTCCACCATACATGCTCCCATTATGAAACCCATTCTACTGAAAATTAAATGAGGATTGCATAAAACCACAAAATATTGTAGAGAATGTGAAATTCCCAAATCTTGTGGTTGTCATGGGTGCAAACCCTCCCAATCCACTAGTGAATCCAAACCCATGTTATTATTGTTGCTGGAGCAGGAAGGGTATTGTGCCAAGTCAAAGCAAATGTTACATTCAAAGGGATTGTTATGCCGTCACCAACACCAAAACACCGGGTTAGGGTTGAGGGTGAGCGGCAAAGAAGGAGATATGTGCTTCGGGACTATACAACAAATCTGATAAAAGACTCCCTCAAATGGTAACCAATCATTGTTTTTCAAAAAAATAACCTAATATACACCACCCTTTAAATTAATATTAAATCAGACGATTACAACTCCTGCTACACTGGTGTAGCACTTGTCTTACTGCTACACCCTAAACGACACCCTACAAGAGTATACATAATTTATACGAACTAATATACAATTGTCTTGTATCGTGTCGCAAACTTGACCCGAGATATTAAAACGTTGAGACACTAAAATTTTGTCATATATAAGAAATTGTAACTATTTGTATTGGTGACAAATTTAGATTCATGGGTATAAGCGCCATAAAGTTACACATTGAATCCCTCGATCCATTACTATATGTGTTAGTGATATATCCAAAAATTTTGGCTATAGATTAAATATATCTATATATGTGTGATTTTGTCACTATACCATTTAGTGATAGATTCATAATTATGGGTCATATACATACAAATGTCTATTCCCATCATTATATTTTAGTGACAGAACTACAAAAAAATGGCATAATAGCTGTGACAATTAGCATTGACTAAGGTGCACGTTAATTTCACAATCTAAAGTAGACAATATGAACATTAAACCGTCGCTAGATTGGAAATTTTTTTTATTATAAAATTGTTAGTTTTGCATGGACCATGTTAATGATATTGTAAGTTGCAAGTTCAACATTATTTGTCTTTTTAATATATTTCATTCAAAAACCCTCTCAACCCTCTCTTCTCTCACAAAATTAAACCTTTCCGACCACAACCTCTCACCGAACGCCATCGCCACCTCCCTCTCTCTTACTACAATCACAATTAGCAAAGCCACCACGTCTCTCTCTCTCTCTCTCCCCCCCTTCTCTCTGGCCATGGCCATGCAAAGCGGGCTTGGAATCTCCAAGGTTCTCCTCAGAGATGGAGCCGATACTCTCTGTAACACCCCAATTTTTCTACTTTCTAAGATTGGTATAAATATAAATAAATGTTTATATTTTTATCGGAAACTTAGAAAATTATTTTGGGAAAACCAAATTCATATTCATATCATACTTATTTTTATAAGTATATGGTGAAATTTTGGGTTGAAAATTCAGATGGAACTCGGTCTGCGTTTTCGCTGACAGTAAGATTTTACTGATCAGAAAACCTAATTTTGACCCAAGAATGAAATAAATATATTTTATATCTCATTTCCAACAATAAAGGTTATTTTGAAAATATTCAAAATAAATAAGTTATTATACTCGATTTGGGCGTAAAACCCTAAATCGCGTAATTGACGGAGTTGAGAACGGACGTGCAGAGACAAAACCCGACGTCGGATGCTGAGACTTCTTAACACCTAGGATGGTGAGTCATGTGGATGAGTCACCTATGTCATGATTACTTTTTACAAAATATCTAGATATTTCTTTAAACTAGTGTAAAGACCGATTTGCCCTTGAACGATTTTACCCTTGAACTTTCATCGAAATGACAAGTTTGCCCCACAGTTTGTGGACAAAAATCAGTCACATCCTCACTCACTTCTCACTACATGTTGGTCATAATTGCTTTTTGGGAAATGACCATTTTGTCCTTATGTTGTCATAATACCACAAAAATGTCGTTTTGTGAGATTACTACTTTGTCTTGAATTTTTGTGTGTTGGACCCTTTTACCTCTCAAAGGCCACGGCCCTAGGCAGCCAATAGGCCCATTTTCACTTCTATAAAAGGCCATCTTCATCTTCTCCATCAAGCTTTGCCATTTTTGCCATTAAAGCTCTAAGTACCATAGCTTGATTTTGTGAAGGAAGTAGGTGATTCCTTGCCCATTTTTCATTTCCAAGAGGTATACCATTCTTCTCTCACTCAATCATTATCATGTTCTTCATTGATTTTTGTGATTTGAAGTCTTGATCATATTTTTCAATTCCTAGATCTAGAAACTTTGAAAATTCATAGAAAATCATAGAAAAATCCTTTTAAAGTGAAACCAATTTCTATGATCTTAGTATCCTCTCTATATTTAAGATCCAAGAGGATACATCAAACAAAAATTTCGTGCCCTTTTATTTTGTCAAGGACGAACCCTAGTTTCTAGTGGGGGAGGACTTTGTTCATTTTGTTAACTAGTCTTGATTGATTCAATCTTATAATTCATATATATGTCGAGTCCATGATTATTGAATCAAAATCAAATCTCTAAGCCATTATTTTACTCATGGCCGAAATTATTTTCTTGAGGAGTTGAAAGACTTTGTTTCATTTTTCAAGTTATGATAACTTGTCTTAACTCTACACTACTCTAAGGTCATGGATCCAAGAGTATGTGAAATTTTGAAATCTCTAACTCAAACTTAGTGTCATGGCCAAATTAGGGTTATTGGAAGATTTTAGTATTTTATTTCAATCTTTGTATTCTAATCTTTGATTTAGGGTTTTAAGTGATCAAGGATCACTAATCCAATAGCTTAGGATTTTTAGAAATTTTTAGCTAATTAATTCCCACATGGACGAACCTAGCATATAGGAGCAAAGATGTATTTAGTGTTTGATTGATGATTATTTGTTGTGTTTTGATGAAGGGTAATTTGTTGTGTAAGTCGTGTACGTGTTTTACGGAAACTAGACGTTTGACGGAATTTCAATTCGACAAGAGAAAAATCTTCAATAGGTAAGGGGAGTACCTGAGGGATTTTTCCGATAGCCATATGTAATTGTTATTGTGTACCTTAATTATGGCATGTATGTATTTATTTTT
Source organism: Sophora flavescens (assembly GCA_030762895.1). Classification (NCBI taxonomy): domain Eukaryota; kingdom Viridiplantae; phylum Streptophyta; class Magnoliopsida; order Fabales; family Fabaceae; genus Sophora; species Sophora flavescens. Next base: position 190,054,989 of record CM061062.1, on the reverse strand, counting down.
TAGTTAGCATTATTTGCTTATTGATTATCTGTTGTTAATTATTTGATTTAATTGCATTTAATTATTTGTTATATTTGGTGATATGTTTTAAATTTATAAGTGTCATATTATTGATATGAAATAATTGTTGATGTGGATTGTGAGTTTGAAAGCCTGACAGTGGTCAGAGCTCGATTAAATACGCGGTTAAAAGCATTTAAAAGCATTTTATGAAATGATGAAGTTGATTTAGGTGCAAATTGTAATATGATATTACTTAATTAATTATTTGGTGAAAGATGGGAATTTATGAGAAATAATAATATTTTAATAATTTAACGGCGAAAGAGCGTTTTAAGAGTTACATCGAAGATGTAACCGTGAGAATATTTGAACACTGCTAGTTTTCACCCAAGGAATTTCTAAATAATAGAAAATATTATTTTATGAAGAAAAGTTTCAAAATAACTTTATTACAGTGTCAGAAAATTAATTTACAGTAAGGAGTCACGTTTTTACCTATTTGCGTTTTGAAAACGGAAAACGGCGCACAATTCCGTCAATACTTTTTTAGTAATTTTACAAAGAGATAAAATTTATTATTCCTGAGGATTAGTCTTAAATAAGATTTTTGAGTTTAAATTAGTGGGTTTTAAATAAAACAATGAATTTTCAACGTAAAAGGATTTTTGGTAAACAACAGATTATTTCAGTCATATTAAGAAAGGTTTGGTTTTACTTCTGTTTTTCGCAGAATAAACATAGTTTAAAGTTGTAAATGAACCTAGCCGCCGAGACGTTAGACCTGGTGTTCCTAAAGATATGGCCCGGGGCTAAAGAAAGTGGAATAATGGACTAGAGGTCTCCGTGTCTAAGACCAGTGTATCGATCTAGATTTCGTGATTTGCACTCTTTTGACTTAAGGTCAGTTATGGTTTGATTGAGATATTAAACTTAGTAGTTTAAGATAATGGGTTGTTGCGAAACTTTTTAGTTCCGACATATAAAGAATGAACACAAAGAAAAACAGCGAGAACAAAACGTTTTACATGCATTTTGCATTTTTCTGTGGCAAATGTGCCTAAAGGTTTTATGCGTGGTACCTTGGTAGGTATCTATGTTATGAGGTACATTTCACCTTTGGGTGAAATGAATTGGGGTCTAGGAAAGGCCGGGCTAATTACGACTATTTCGGGAGCTCGGATATTACTCATATTTTATAGGCCGAGTTAATTACGACTATCGTTGGATGTTCTTGTGAACTACTTACGATGATGGTTGGAGCTCGTATCCTACCGAGTTATGTACTTAACTAGTTGGAACTCAGAACCTTGATAGGACAAATTATTTGAAACTTGTCGTATCTGGCAATGTTTATATTCTGCCTTATTCGGCAATGAGAGCCTGATCAGCTCATTTATTGGTTGGTTGGAGCTTCGGAGATTAGGCCTCAAAGTTAGTTGATGAATATTGAAGTGTCATGGTTTTTAAAGCGGTTACGACTGACGGGTATGAAACCCTTTGAGATATATTTAAATATATTGTTGTCTTTAATATTTATGATTAAGTGGTATTTGAGAGTCGTTCATGTGGTTGTCGTTTAAAAATCCATATATTGGAACTCACCCTTGCATATACAAGTTCTTCTGTCTTCGCTATCGTACCTTGGTACACGAATGCAGATATTGCAGAAGAGTTCCTTAAGTCAGTTGGAGACTTAAGTCTGGATTGCGAAAAGAGGTGTGTGATCATAGGGATGATCACGAGGTTTTATCAGTGAGTGTCTTGTAGAGCGACCAGCTTAGGATTTCTTTGGGATAGTATGATTTGAGAAAGTTTGTGTAAGTGTTTTGAAAACCTTTACATGGTTTAAAATCCTGTTGTGAATAAGATGTTTTATTTTTACTATTGAGATAAGTACGTTATGTACTACCCTATTCAAAGGAAATTGTTTTACACCCAGATTTTATGACTCAAAGTAAATCAAAATTTTCCAAAAGCACCCAGCAAAATTATTTTTAATTTTTTTCGCACGTGTTAGTATAGTAATGCCCAAGGGGGTGTCACACACTCTCTCTCTCTAAAAGAAAAGAAAGATAATTTGGAGAAGAACTTTGCTGAATGAAAGAAAATACATAGCCAAATGGCTTATACGCAATGGGAAAGACAACAAGGCCTTAAAGTTGGCATAACATAAATGGTAACTACTCAAATAACAGTAACAAAGTCTGTTATGAGTTACATGTGCACTTAATTCTCAAACACCGCCTCAAGCTGAGGCGTAGGGGCATGGCTGGTGTTGACATTGATTTGTATGTCTGGTTCGTTGGAGAATTTGTCAAATGCCCCTGTTTTTTGGTTTTTTTTCATCATGTGTGCTTCGTGTTGGACTTGTTTATCGAAGGCTCTCGGAGGGCCTACTATTTCTTTGAGATTTTCGATACATTCGAATTGGAAACAAGTTTTGCAGTGCAGTTGAGGATTTGTGATCGATAGAACTCTTTGGAAATTGGTTTCTCTCTTTTTGTATCATGTTCTTTGTTGTTGATGAAAATCCTTGCATTTTGTTGTGTTTCTTTGATTTTGGAATGCTTGCCGGCAGGTCTATCGGTACTGGTGGTAAGCTATCTTGGTTGGCTTGTTTTGGGATTTTAGTTATTATTTCAAACTAGTAGGAGCATGTTCAGCTGGGTTGAACTTTAACTTTTGTCCCTCTAGTATATGTTTTTGGTGTAATTATCTTGTTTGAGTAACACTAGTACTCCTAAAAAACAACAAAATAACCAGGAATGGAATAGGAAAAAAAGAGAGAGAAGAAGAAAAATAGAAAAAGAAAAGAAATAAAAAAAGGAATAAATAAAAAAGGAAAATTTTTATATAGGCGTTTTCTTCTGTACATGACTTGTCATTATCATCTTAGGATTCATTTTTTATAGGCAGTCACCATCTCCTTTGGGGAAGCGTCAGTGGATTGGTCAGGGTGGAGTTCTAAGGATCTACAAAATCTGAGTATGGTTGATTTATCTTAGAAGGTGTTTATCTGGTTACTATCTCCTGGTGTGTGGTTCCAGTTCTGTTTGGCTACCTTCTACTTATCTTCTTAGTGGCTTGTTTTCTCAAGTTTCTAGTTTGCTTCTCTTGGATGGTGTTTATCTGATTACTATTCCTAGGTGTGGTTCCTATTCTTGCGACACCCCTTCTAGGGTCATCACACAGTAGCACGTTGGGGAAAATAAAATTCAATTATGCTGGTTACTTTCAGAAGATAACGTTTTCTAATACTTCACTTAATAACCACATGTACGACTCTCAATTACCACTTAACATGTATATTCAAAGATAAACAATATATATTTATCAATGGGTTTCATACCATTATCAATTACAAAACAAAATTGAAATTAAAAATAAAATTTAAAAAGCAATTAAATTAAAATTAATTTAAAATAAAAACAAACTCAACATATAATCCATAAATAAAATATCCGTCTATCTACAAATCTCTACTACACCTATAACTATCCTAATACCCATCACCATAATATCCGTCATCGTTGTCCTGTCGGGGGGAGTCTGCTGGCGCACATGACCATCAAGTCATGGCTCGATGAGACAGAGCCATCATCATCATGCGGCTGCGGTGGTGGATCAGTAGTAGTAGTGGAGGGCTGGGGCTGGGTGGCATGGAGGACCCCTACAGAGTGCTGCGCCTATCTGGTGGGAGGAAATCGAGCACAGCGGTCATGACCGTAGAGAATGTCTCCATCGACTGCATGATGCGCTTGTTCGTCTCCTTTTGCTGCTGCACCTCCTGCCTCAGCCCATGCACCTCCTCCGTGTCCTGTGATTCGGAGGATGTAGGCTCCCTAATGGTCATGCCTGGCGTCGACCCCCGACGAATCGACCTAGCTAGGGTCGCAGTACCGTAAATACGTCCCTTGTTCTTCCCGCCCGCCACATCCATCCAGGCCTGGGTTTGTAGTCGCTCAACCTCGGCGGGGTCCAGCTGAGAAGGATCTGAGGCACCAAAGCAAGAGGCAGCTTCAGATGCTACCTGACTAAACCTGGCGTTGTACTCCGCCTGCGATCAATACATTACGATCAATATGACAGTCGTAACCGTTTTAAAAACCATGACACCTCTATATTCAACAACTAACTTTGAGACCTAATCTCCGGAGCTCCAACCAACAAATGAATGAGCTGATCAAGCTCTAATTTCCAAATAAGGCAGAATCAATGCTAGATATGGCAAAGTTCAAATAACCATTCCACAGTCCAAAACGAGGCAAAGTGGTGACTACATATAGCACATGGTTTTCGTGGTCATATATCCATCAAGGCACAGTGATGCAACCGTCATGAATACTTGCCATCAAGCATTGAAGTCCTATGCAAAGGTACGTCTGCCCTGTAATGCATGTAAAACATTTTGTTCTCATTGTTTTCTTTGTGTTCACTCTTTATGTGTCGGAGCTAAAAGTCTCACGACCAAATCACCATTTTAAACTTTCAAGTTTAATACCTCATTCCAAAATAACTGACTCTAAGTCAAAAGGTGTGCAAATCACGAAATCCAGACTGCAGTCTTGGACGCATAGATTTTAGTGCACAAAACCAAATATACGGTTCATAAGACATTTAGTCCATAACTTAGAATGTCGTCTATAAAAACAATGACAAACTGATTTAGATAACCGACGAAAAATCCTATTCATGTAATCCAAGAATATAGCAGGAGCATTCGTCACTCCAAACGGCATCACAAGATACTCGTAAACCCTATAGCGTGTCGGAAACACTGTTTTCTGAATATCCTCCTCCTTCACGGGAATCTGATGATAACCAGATCGCAAATCAATATTTGAGAAAACCGCTGCTCCAAGTAACTGATCCATTAAGTCATCTATCCTCGGAAGCGGATACTTGTTCTTGATCGTCACTTTATTCAACTGTCTGAAATCCACACATAAACGAGAAGTCCCGTCTTCCTTTCGTACCAGTAAAACTGGAGCTCCCCATGGAGACACACTGGGTCTAATAAATTATTTCCTCATCAGCTCCACCAATTGCTCTTTCAAGTCCTCTAGCTCAGATGGTGACATACGATATGGTGCCAAGGATATTGGTCCAGTGCCCGGTACTAGATCAATCGCGAACTCTATGTCCCGAACAGGAGGTAGTCTAGGTACATCTTCAGGAAAAACTTTCAGGAACTCATTGATGACAGGTATGGACTGTAAGTCTAACTTATTCTTAACGTCTAAGGAAAATAGTAACATGTATCCCCTTGAGCTCCCTTTTTCAAAGAAGCTTTTACTTGATTAGCAGACAAAAATCCAGAAATCTCATCCTTAGGAAAAATTAAGGTTTTATGGGCACAATCTATAAGAATATGGTTGGAAGATAACCAATCCATGCCTAAAATTACATCTAACTGTATTAAAGGCAAATAGATCAAATCAACAAGAAAATGTCTATCCTGAATAATAATAGGACAGTTCAAGCATATAGTACTAACAGTAACTGGCTTAGCAGTTGGAGTTGAAACAATAAGATCATATGGTAATGAAGAAACAGGCAATTTCAACAGTTTCACACAATCCATCGGAATAAATGAATGCGTCGTACCCGAATCGTAAAGTACAGTTAAGAGATTACCGTCAATGTCGCAGTCACCTTGTACAAGACACTAGTGCAATAAGTGCTTTTTACGTCAGTTAAAATTGATTTTATACGTCAGAATATTGTCTGACGTAAATACAGTTGACGTTAATAGTTAATATTTAAACATCAGTTGTTTAAATAACTGACGTTAAATATAAAACTATTAACGTCAGTTCTTTAACACAACTGACGTTAATGTTGTTCAAACTAACGTCACTTATGTTCAAGAACTGACGTTATAGGTTTTATTTTTAACGTCATTTTCCTAATACAACTGACGTAAATAGTGTACTATTAACGTAAGTTGTTTGATACAATTGACGTTAATATATTTTTTTTAAATTCAGTTTTAACATATAACTCCCCTTAGCTATCCCTGCATATTTAGTAAATATCCCAGTAACACATAATATCACACACATTACAGAATTACAAACACTACCCTTAAATTTCAATATTAACTAAAAGAAAAGAAACATACAAAGGAACAATGGGGGGACTTAATTAAAACCAAAACCCATGTATAGGAAAAACATAACTATCTACAAGTATATATATATATATATATATATATATATATATATATATATATATATATATATATATATATATATATAAATTTATCTCTATGTCTAAAAATTAGTCTACTAATTCTAAAAATATATATAATCTATATATATATATATATATATATATATATATATATATATATATATATATATATATATATGTTATTAATTAGTTTCTAAAGTCTAACAAAAAAACTATTCATCCAAGTATTGCGGAGGTATCTTGTCAATTCCTTTTCAGCCGCATACTTGAAGAAGAATTCTGCCAAGTGCATCCTCAAGTCTCTAAACTCATCTTTTTGAAGAGGCAATTGGTTGTTAAATGCCTACACACGTTCAAATAATAACAATAACATTAACGCAAGTCATCACCAAAACTATAATATATAATTTAACAAGTTGTTTAAATATTACCTTCTTCCATCCATCCGTAATAGATGCGGAGACTATGTTCAGCATATGAAGCATCACATAATAGCCGCACGACCACCTGTCAGGTTGAAATCGAGACTACAAACAAAATTAATTTCAATGTCAATTAAATATACATATAAATTATTAATTATAATATTAATTATTTGATAAATAAACTACCAAACCTTGAGGATGATCCAATCATGATTTCCTTTAGCCTTAGAAGTCCTACTTCTCCCGTTGGCACAACTTATGCTACTCACCTTCAGCGTGCTATCATAAACAAATAATCATGTCAATTAACAAATTCATATATCATGTGTGTAATAAACTAAAAACAACTGATATTAAAACTTAAATAAAATTGAAGATTAGTTACTTACGTATTTACATCTTCCACCACCTCTTGTGGCGGGGTTTGGTGGAGAGAGCAGAAGAATATGACAGTATGCCTAGACGGGTGAAGTATGAGCAACTGCCAATGGTTATTCATACAGTAGGGAGCCAGATATAGTTCTTTCTGATTGTCTCCCATCAAGTTCCCTATGTATTTACTTAATTCATCGCCAGCAAAGAATTGAGGCATCAGGATTGACGGATCTAAGAAGCCATAATGAGATTTGGAGCCCTTATCAAGCTGAAGACGATGGAGATACCAAAGATATGAAAAGGTGTGGATGTTAATTACATAATATATATATTGAAATTAAAATAAATTATTAAATGGAAAAATACCAAAAATAAATAAGTTATAAAATTAAAATTAACTTACGTGCACCAGAGACTCAAAACCGTGCTGGCCATCCACACGTTATCTCTGCAGGCGTGCCCGAGATCTTCACCACAGAAGGAAAATATCCTCTCTTGATTTGGGCATGCCACCCATCCATCGTGCTCCAATGGACATTCAAAAATCTCAAAGGCATAATCCTCACCAAGTGAGAACAAACGAGTGACAGGTGACTGCGACACCGACGTCGACTTGACCTTCAATTTAGAAAAAATAAAATAGATAAGTTGTTGATAATTAAAAAAAACAAGTAATTATTTGACTAATTTGGACATTATTAATGAATACATACCTTTGTTACCATTTCTAGCTCACGGCGTTTGAAGTCCAACTCAAGCTCACGCCTTTGCATTTCCAACTCAAGCTCACGGTGTTGGACTTCCAACTCCCTCTCCCTAGCTTCCAACTCATCGTCCTCCACATGTGCCCTACTATAACTCTCTTTTGTGCTCACATGTGAAGGGTTGGCATGTCCTGCGGTGTCCTGGGATGAACCGACGGAGGAAAGTTCTTTAGCAAGCGCCTGCTTGAATTCTGGGTTGGATAGGAAGGTTTTCATCAGATGCGTTGTAATAGCAGGGTTGGAGATGAGCTGCTGAGTCATGGATTCCAAAATTGATGCCTCATCGATGACCCGCTTTCGTGAATAAGACTTGCCATAATATTCTCTGATGGTCACGTTCCCAGGAACACCGATAACCCAACCAGGATGGTCTTTCTTGCCTAGAGCAGTCATCAAGACGTCCCGCCGTCCAGAAGGGATGAATGAGCCCTGGGAGCATTGTGCTTTAAGATCCATCTACAATGAAGAAATGAAAAAACGTGCAAGTGAAAAGTGTTAAAAATATCTATACAAATATCAATTGAAATGAAGTTAATTATTTACTTACAATCTTATCTGCCACTTCACGAGTGGCATCAACTTTAAAAGATCCTGTCTTTGTCATGCGGTCAGCTAACCAGACATCCTTGCCGTCGATGTCCTACAGAGGACTTAATGGTGCGCCCTCAGGCACCTCTCCTCTTTCTATCCTAGCAGCGTGCTCTTCCTGCTTCACCCTCAGCCTATCCGCCATCATCTCCTCGATCCGAGTCTCGTACCCACCCTGAGACATGGTGTGGCGGTGGACGTTCTTCGCTTGATTCTTCCTACCCTTCTCTACCTTAGCCTATTCAAACAAAAACACATAATTAAATACAGTTAAATGATCTATAAGAAGCATACAAAATTAACTTAATCAACCAACCTGAAATTCTTCATCCTGTCGACTCCTAGCAAACATATCCCAAGTATCCTTATCAATCCAGGGATAATCCGAGAACATCTTATCAAGCCGCTTCTTCCCAGATACATAGTACCTGGTAAGATCATGCTTGAACCCATTCCAGCGCTTTGATGCCATTTTCATATATTTCGTACGATGATCCTCGTCATTCGGCACAATCTAAGCTACCTACATATTAAATACATAACTGGATGGATTATAACTCGGATAATTATCTAATAATGTAAATCCAAAGAATGTAAAGGTAAAATACCGTGATAGCCTCCCAAATCTGATCCTTAACGTTATGTGGAACGTCATTCCAATGGTTGTAGTTGATGCTAACGTGCTGCTTCGCTTGTAGAAACACCCACTTTTTAAATTCTTTAGCACGGGGTCCCTGGGGCTTTAGATTAGAATCAAAGTACACCTCAAGCTTCTGTCCGCTTTTCCTGGCCTTCTCTAATTTCTTCAAAGTCGTGGCTCATCTACCCCGTTTCCTCTAAGACTGTGATGTCTGTATGGACAAAAAAAAAAAGATAAAATAGAGGGTTGTAACATTATAAACTTACATTAAAAGAAGGACTAAAGATAGTATATAACATGTAAACTTACACTAGAATCAGGCGTAGGCGTGATCGGGTCCTGCGTAGGCCCCACAGTGTCCTCCCGTGCATGTGGGCCATCCGACTGATCCATATGTATGCCTGTTCAGAAACAATATATATTTATTAAAATAGGTTATAACTAAAAATAAATACAGAAGTATAAATAAAAATACATGTATACTAAGTTTAAACTACCTATATCAATATCCCTTCGTGATGATCATCACGAGTGGCATGTACATCGTCCACCTGTGTCTCCTCGATTATAGTAGGCATGTTTGTTGAAAAAGAAGGAGTCTCGGGAATATCAAGATTTGAATCTTGATTTTCATCACTACCATTATACATGCTTTTTCCTTGGAGAACCACGGATAACCTTTTGTTAGAAGGATCAGTGATGTAGAACACTTGTTTTGCTTGGGAAGCCATTATGAAAGGCTCATTTATATGACCTAACTTGTTGGGGTCTACCAATGTGAACCCCAATTCGTCGGTTTGTACACCACCGTTACTATCAACCCACTTACATTTAAAAATCGGCACCGTAAGCTTAGTGTAATCGAGCACCCAAATATCTTCAATATATCCAAAATAAGGTGTCGGTGCTTTAACGGGTTTTGTATCCTTTGCACTAGAGAAGTGCATTGCTTCGGCCACGATCATAACCCCACTATTTTGTATGGTACTCTTGTTATCTTGTTCCTTTATATAAAAGGAAAAGTTATTGATGTCGTATCTGCTCCAACATATGACGTTGAAGCTAGGCTCACGTGCTAGCCATCTTACGTCATCAGAAGCAGTACTACCATCCTTAAGCGTTTCTTCCTTGAACCATGGTAAGAAAGTCTTGTTATGCTTGTTCAACAACCACCTTTCGCTCATTCGAGGGTTTTCTTGATTGCCTTTTATTTTATGTTCAAATAAGAAAGGTTGAACAGAATCGATGTTGTTCAATACACACAAATGTGCTTGAAGCAACATACCTTTGAACAATAGATGCTTCCGGATGATACGGGAGATTGAAAACTAGTTTTTGAAATCCTAATTGAAAAATAGTTTTTGAAATCCCGTCAACCATGTATATCTTATTTGACTAACTGCCTAAAACAAAATTTCCACGGTAATCTCACATCATTCTTCTCATCAAGTAGGCAACAACACATATTAGGACTATTGCTATATCTAGTACTATAACCACTCAGCCATATGAATCGATCAAGAGAGCATGATATATACAAGCAAGGAGTTTAAAAATTATTTCAATTATACACCATTTTCAGGTTTCTTAAGACAGAAAAGAAATAAGCAGATGAAGATAAATTAACAAAACAGAATTCCAATGAGCAATATATTGTTGATGTCACATGCTACAAGCAACTCTAAATTTCTTCCCATTTTGAAATAGGTCATGATAGCATAAGAAAAACAAGAGAAAACACAAAACCCACAACCCGAAATAGAGACATTCCAAACAACTCAAACTCATAGTTTCAAGTTTCAACTACAGAGACTACAGTTTCAACATACACTCAAAACCAAAAATAAAAAAATGTGCCCTAAAGACTCACCAGAAATAGGTGCTCGCGTGGTGGTGGGGAGGGGAGCTTGAGTGGTGACCGACGTTCGATGTGGTTACTGAGAGCAGAGGGAAAATGAGAGTTAGTGCACGGGAAGGGGAAAGAGAGATGTCAAGTTATTGCAAAGAATGAGCGGGAAAGACAGATTTAGGGTTAAGAGTGTACCTCACGGGGTGGCGAAGAAGCCCTCGTGGTGGTTATGGTGGAGAGGAGCTCGCGATTAGGGCAGAGTGAGAGTGAGAGTGAGCGTGATGAAAAGAGAAGAACAGAGACGTACAGAGCGAAGTGAAGAAGGCGCGCGGGTGTAAACGTTATAATCAAAAACCATCAATAAAACAACAGTTTACGTCAGTTGTTTAATACAACTGACGTTAGAAGTCATTTTTAACGCTAGTTGTCTTAAACAACTGACGTTAAAAGTCATTGTTTAACGTCAGTCGTATTAAACAACTGACGTTAAAAATAAATATTTTTTATTTTAAAAACACTTTTAATGCCAGTTGTTGAAGACAACTGACGTTAAAAGTGTATAAGTTTCTGCAAAAACATTCATTCCTTTGACTACTGTGCTACTTACCCATGCACCTTTTAACCTAATCCTCTTAATGAACATTAAGTTTATAGACCAGTTTTGAAGAAAATCAGGTAGTCTCTCTTCTCTATATAAAGTACCATTCTTCTGTATCAGTCTGTAATGCACCCTCTTCTTTTCCTCTATATTTCGTGCGTTTTCTATTCCTTCACAATATGGCTCTATCATATTTGATACTTTTGTTATTTCTTCCTATACCTAGACTTAAAGGTTTCTGTCTTAATGGTCAAAAAACTTATGAGGTTGAGTAAATCACATAACATGGATGGTAAGGTTGAGTGAATCACATAAGGCGATTCCGTCACTTTATTTCATCCCCTTCATCCCTTTCACTCCGCTTTGGCTACAAGTGATTGTGGATTCAGATGGAGCATCAAGGAATTCAAGTGAGGGAGGGGATGCATCCATTGGAGTTTCTGAGGGTAGGACTGAGAAGAAAATGACGTTGAAGCGGAAACTTTTTTATATTTTAGGGCTATGTTGCAGAATTTTTTTATCTTTTAATCATGTAATTGTAACTTATGAATTGCTTCAATGAGATACAATTTGATTATACATATAACTTGTTTTATGTTAAGTGTTTATTTATTTTAATTTGCACAAGAATTTTTTTTTACTAATTCAAGCTAATTAATTAAGAATAAAAATAAACTTGTTTAAAAAAAGATTAGAAATAAACCGCACTATATATGGAGTGATCTGCGTTAAGAGTGACAACAGGGAGATGACAACGAAAGAAAGATAGGAATGAGTTTCAGATAGGAATATAGGATTATTTACGTCAGTTATTTATTTAACTGAAGTAAAATCACACTTTTAACGTCAGTTGTATAAACAACTAACGTTAAAAGTGTTAATAATTCTTGCAAATCACTTTTAATGTCAGTTCATTACACAACTGACGTAAATAGTGATTTAATATTTACAAAACTGCCACCGCCTCATTTTTAACGTCAAACATATGGTCAACTAACGTAAAATGTTCCCGTATATTACATTATTTCCACTAGTGAGATCCTCGGAGTTCGATGCCTCAACTCCACTCAGAGTGTAAACTCTCCCCTTCGCCGTCGGTTTATTGGTCCTGGTGTTGTTGACAGCAAATTCATGCTTTGGTGTCGTGCAATCTCTCTAGTAAAGTGTCCCCAACGATTGCAGTTAAAACATTTGATTCCCACTACGGGACACTTATTTGCTACGTGACCTGGTTATCCACACTTATAGCATCTCTTAACTTGGCCTTGATCTTGATTCTTTTGGCTTCCACTTCCTGTGGCAGTAACATTTGAACGGTTTTATTGCTAATTCTGGTTCTGGTTATTTCCCGATGGTCGAAAATAAGGCTTCGTCTAATCCTGCTTCCCTTTCTGACTCTGGTTCTGATTCTGATTCTGATACTGGTTCTTGGATCGAGAAGGTCCTCCAGTATTTCCTCTGTTGTCTCTTCCCCTTTTCATCAATTCTATCTGCCTGCTCATCTCAACTAGCTCTTGAAAATTCCTGAACTGCAGTGGTAGTACAGATTCCATGATCTCGAACCTCAGACCAGCTTCGAACCTCTCACATTTCCAGCTCTCATTTGGTTGTTCTTGGAAGAAACGAAAATATTTAGCAAGCGACTCAAACTTCGCCGCATATTCCCCCACCATCAGATCTCTCTGATACAATCGTAAAAACTCTTGTTCTTTCTCAATCCGAACACTTTATGGAAAATACTTGTTCAGAAATGCGGTTTTAAACACATCCTAAGTAATTTCTTGATGAGAAACTTCTAGCAGTTGTCGAGCACCTCTCCACCAGTACTCCGCATCACCTATCAGTAGGAAAACAGCATAGGTAACCCTAACCTCTGCCGGAGTAGTCACTAACTCAAAAATTTTCTCCACCTCTTGAATCCATAGATCAACTTTCTCATGGTCAGCATCTACATCGAACTGTGAAGGAATTTGGCTTCGAAACGCCATCAAAGCCTTGCCTTCCGCAGCTTGTAGATTCTAAGCATTCATGGATGCAGTTTGGTTTGCAATTGCAGCTGCCACACTCTCCATTGCCCAAGCTGCATAATCCACACCTTCCTCATAATCCTCATTTATATTACCAAAACCGGAAGGATAATGTCGTGCCTCATTTTACTGCAGTCATCGCTGCTAGTGGTAATGGGATACATGATTCTATCCTAGAAGATCACAGAGTTGATTATAGCACTAGTCAGAACAAAAATGAAGCCTCTGCTTCAGTTCCGGAGGTGGTCCCCAACACAGCTAATGAAATTGCTGCCACAACTAATCAAGTCTCAAACTCCATTAAATAGCATCCCATGGCTTCTTATGACATAACGGTTCGTGGTAAGGCTATTGTGACTCCTGTGATTAATTCAAATCCTAATGTTATTCATGATATGAAAATACTTGACAAGCTTTGGGGATATAGGGATAAGAATGACATAGAGAATGACTCTCTTTCAACAGAGCAGTTGAATAATGATGATGTTGTTAATGATGATTCTAATTTTACAGTGGTTATGTCTAAATCTCAGAGGTATAAGCTGAGGAAGAATAGAAAACTTGCTTTAAGAGCTGAGCAGTATAACTCCCAATTCAGCGGGGGTCATAAATTCGTTTAGTATGGGTTTTGGTTTATGTCCCCCATGATTATGTTCCTTTATTTTTCTTGATTTTGTTTTTATTCTTTTTATCAATAAACTATGGTGTGCTTTTTGCATGCCATTTTGCTTTAAAAAATTTGAAATCCATTTTACTAATATTTGTAATTATAGGAATGAAATAACGCTAATTTTAGGTGGCGTTTGGTATGTGGAATGTTTTATTCCCAGGCAAACTACATTCTTGGGAATGTGATTCCCGAGAATAAAGTTTTCCCACCTTTACACATGGTAATAGAGTTTTCCCAAGTTTATAACTATCATTCACTAATTTTATTCCCGGGAATCTTTTATGCCTGGGAATAAAATTTTAAAACTTGTAACAAACATGGGAAAACTTTTTTCCCATGCCAACATTCCTGGGAATACTTTTTTAAAATTTGTACCAAACGCTACCTTGGTGGTCAATGAGTGTTATCTTTGGTCATGATAAATTTTGATTTTCCGCTATCTGCTATTCCATGCTTGTAACCAAAATGCCAAGCTGCATAATGCAATAATGTTGATATTGAAATAAAGAATTTGACTTACTCCAATCTTTCGTGACGAGTAGTGGTAAGACACATACTATGCATGTATGTATCATTCTTTAACTTATGGCATATCTTTTACCTAATGCATTTCTTTTTATGTTTCCATTCAATGTTTTATACAAGAAGCCAATGTGTCATGTATTATGTAATGCATTCTTCAGTTGTGTTATGTAATGAACTTAATTGTTAGGTTTTGCAGTTGCTGAATGATCATGATCATGTTGTTAGGGAAGCAACTCTTTTCTTATGATGTAGGTATGCCATTATATTTAATTTTTTCCGTTTAGAGAAACCATAAAAGGATGTATATTCATTAGTGGCTTAAGAATTTAACTAACCATCAAGCCATGTTTGACATAGATGGACCTCTTTTCCATTGTAATTGTATTGACATAAGCTAGGAACTTTTACGTGGTTGTTAACTATATTATTTCATCTACATGTATAGAAACTTGTAGATGATCGATCAACAGTAATATTTCAAGTATATGATTTTTTTTCACAGCGAGTATATGAATTATTTTGTAATTAGTTTTCAATAGATTCCATATAAAAAGTTACTCATGTTAAGATTTATAAATTTATCTGTACCAAAAAAGACAGATTATAAATTTATCAATAAAGGGTATGAATGCTTTTAGTTTAATAAAATTAGCAACAATATTTCATTATTTTGAAGAATATTTATTAATTTGTATCATATATACTAATAAGGCTAATTATGATGCTTTTATTATGATCATGTTTTTAGATTCTTCAAAATCATTACAACATATTATCAAAAGCTCCTTATTCAAAGGCATAAAATACTTATTAATTCATATGTAGGCTTCATTTGGCTTTGGATTTCTTGTTCCATGACTTCATGCCTTTTTACGCCTCATCACGCAATTTCAGTCACTCCAATTCAGACGTTAGCATCCCTTCCTGAACTGAAGATTGTTTGGTCCCAAATCATGACATATAAAAATCATTAAATTGATAAGGAAGAGCAAAATCAAGAAGGAAATTTAAGGTGAAAATAGTGTATTTGAGAAGAAAGATAAAGAGAGGGGTTAAAAAAAACCTTGTACAGTCTCTATGCTTGAAGAAACTCCAGTAAAGTTTCCCGCTATTGAATTTTCTTTCACCTTCATAGTATGTTTCGGCTCCCTTGTAATATTCAAGTCTTTGGGAGTCGCAAGAAATTTTATCCTGCACAATAACAAAGTTAATTTCTTATTGTTTCAAAGCATAATCAATACAAGGATGAACAAAAATCGTGGAATTACCATAAGAAATTTCTCTCGACCTTCAAGATCCAATACAGTATCTTACTTCCTCCGATGATACGTCTCTGAATATTGCCTATTCGCAACACTTCTGGAAGCCAAAATTTAAAAATAACCTAAAGTTACTTTCACTTAAAAAAATGTAGATCAAATTAAATACTTTTTTATCCATAAAATTTTATGCATGTATCCTCTAATATAAATAATCAATATTCAGTACTTCATTTATTTTCTCACTCTTATCTAGCTTTCAAATAGTGATTTACTACAGCAAAAATATTACCATACTATATCTTGACATCTTGGGTAACGTGCATGTCTTAATACAATTTTTTTATAAGCCAAAAACAATATTGATTAGAAGGTATATGGGGTATCCCAACCCGTAGACAAGAACGAGACAAAAGCTATAAGGGAGGACCCATGTAACTTCAATACTAGGTAAGCAAGTTGGACACCAGCATTGATATTACAAAGACCTACCCCAACCCCTCAAAAAAGAAGAAATAGCAAGTGTTATACAAATCAACCCCAAGACTGATAAATAACAGAATATGCCCTGAAGAAAGTTATCCCCCTAGAGCCGAACTTTAAATATGCTTTTAAATATTCCAGCATTTATGTATGCTCTTAAATATACCTTGAACTTTAAAAATAAATGCATATTTTGTATCTTATGATGATTCTCTATATTCTTTAGATTTTGAAAAATTCTCGTTAACATATTGTGTGGATAATAATACCAATAAATCATGTTTTGTAACTCCAAGATCACGACAAGTTATAAATATAATTAATGAGGTGACAATAAGAGCTACTTACTAAATATCATGTTTTGTAACTCCAAAATCATGTTGATTTCTTCTGGTTTCTTTATGCAGCAAACACTGATCCTTTCAATCTTGTATTAGGCTTTCATGGGGTATTTTTGGTTTACACTTTCAATAAGGACCTCTGTTAGATTCTTACTTCAAGCCTTTGTAGTGCAAGTTGTTGTAGTTAATCCAAAGCATAGTTTGTTAGTTAGTTAGAGTACAAGTAACAGTTAGTTAGTTAGTTAGTTTGTAACTAAGTTTTGTAGTCACAAGGACATGTACAAGCTCTATAAAAGAATGCATATGTGTAACTGAAGTTTAGATCATAATATACACTCATCAATCACTCTCCCTCTCTCTGAACTTTTCTATTTTTCTATCCTCTATATTCTGCCTTTCATACTCTCAAATTGCAGTGTGTGTGTGTGTGATTCTCCCCAACAAATTGGTATCTAGAGCAAGAAGATAAGGGGCCTGTGAGCGTTGCCACTTCTGTGATCATGGCAGCAAATGGCAGCAGCAGTTTCATGTCTAATCTACCAATTCTTGATGGCAAGAGTTGGGATTATTGGTCTGTAAGGATGGAAGCCATTCTTGGCTATCAAGAACTCTTGGAGACAGTCAGAAGAGGAGTCTCGGAGAGGGATGATGATGCAGCTAAGAAGAAAGATTATAAAGCATAATGTCTATTCCATCAATGCATGGATCTTGCGAGCTTCCAGAAAATTTCCAATGCAAAGACAGCCAAGGAAGTTTGGGACACACTTCAGAAGCTCTATGCGGGTGCTAAGAGGACCAAGAAGGTCAAGTTGCAGTCCCTGAGAAGACAGTTTGATCAGCTGCTAATGACTGACCAAGAATCTGTTTCCGATTACTTTGACAGGCTCTTGGTCATAGTGAATTCAATGAGAACCTGTGGGGAGACTATCACAGATCAGCAGATGGTTGAGAAGGTGTTAAGGTCACTCTCTGTGAAGTTTGACCATATAGTGGTTGCAATCGAAGAACCCAAAGATGTGGAGGACATGAAACTCGAGGAACTGCAGAATTCCTTGGAGGCTCATGAGCTGAAGTTGAATGAAAGAAGTCTTGGCAGCGGCGATATATAACAAGCACTGCAAGCTCAAGTCTCCAAGAAATGGGGAGCAGATAGAGGGAAATGGAAGAAAGGCAAAAGAAATGGTGGCAGACCAAGTAAAGAAGGATGGTCTTCAAGCCAAGATCATTCCGAGAATGGTGATAAAGCTGATTTCCCTAACAGGGCTGGGAGAGGAGGTCCTAGCAGAGGTAGAGGTGGCAAGAAAGTTCAAGATAGAAGGAAAGTCCAATGCTTCAATTGTGAGAAGTGGGGACACTTTGCATCAGAATGTTGGCAAGGCGAAGGAAAAGGGAAGCAATTCAAAGATAATGAAGAAGAGGCCAATGTTGCTCAGGATGAGGACTCAGATGAAGATTAGGTTCTGTTGGTGGCAACCAATGATGTGAATCCTCACAGTGAAGCTTGGTATCTTGATACAGGGTGCTCGAACCACATGACTGGCCACAAGGAATGGTTGAGGGATTTTGATTCCAGCAGAAAGGCAAAGATTAGGCTTGCAGATAGTAGAACACTTGCAGCAGAAGGTGTTGGTAACATTGTGATTAAAAGAAAAGATGGCAAGACAGCACTCATTGAAAGTGTGTTGTTTGTGCCTGGGATGAAATGCAACCTGATGAGTGTTGGGCAGCTAGTTGAGAAAGGATTCTCAGTCACAATGAAGCATGATTCCTTGGAACTATATGATCCAAATCAGAGATTGGTTCTAAGGTCTCCCCTCTCCAAGAACAGAACTTTCCAAGCCAACATCAACACATCTGAGATGCAGTGTTTTCAGGCAACTATGATAAACCAAGAGAGCTGGCTTTGGCACTTGAGGTTTGGTCACTTAAACTTTAGAAGTCTAAAACAATTAGTTGCAGATGAGATGGTGATAGGACTTCCAAAGATAGTTATACCTGAAAAAGTATGTGAGGTTTGCTTTGCTGGAAAACAGTCCAGAAATACTTTTGCTACATATCTACCTATGAGAGCAACTGATGTGTTGAATGTGATTCACTCAGATGTTTGTGGTCCTCTTGAGGTCCCCTCATTAGGTGGAAATAAGTATTTTGTGACCTTTGTTGATGAATTCAGCAGAATGCAGTGGCTCTACTTGATAAAGAACAAAAATGAGGTGTTTAAGGTCTTTCAGAAATTCAAAGCTCTCACTGAAAGGCAAAGTGGCAAGGTGATCAAGGTGCTAAGGATAGATGGTGGAGGTGAGTACACATCGAAAGAGTTTGAGGACTTCCTTGAACAGTGTGGTATCCAACATGAGGTGACAACCCCCTATACTCCTCAGCATAATGGCTTGGCTGAGAGGAGGAACAGAACTGTGTTGAACATGGCCAGAAGCATGATGAAATAGAAGAAGCTACCACATTCCTTGTGGGGTGAAGCAATCACCACAGCAGCCTATTTGTTAAACAGGTGTCCTACTAAGAGACTCAAGCAGAAGGTTCCTGAAGAATGCTGGTCTGGCAGGAAACCAATGGTGAGTCACTTAAAAATATTTGGCTCTTTATGTTTCAAGCATGTGCCTGATGCTAGAAGGAAAAAGATGCAAGATAAAAGTAATCCAATGATCTTAGTAGGATATCACATAACTGGTGCATATAGATTGTATGATCCACTGAAACAGAAAATTGAAGTTAGTAGAGATGTGTATGTTGATGAAACTGAGTCATGGGATTGGAATGAGCAAAAAGGTAGTTTTAATCCTGTGATTCCAGTATAAATTGAGGAAGAGTCTGTAGTGGATGAGCAGGAATTGATCACTGAAGCATCTCATGGAACAAGGCCACAGAGACAAAGGCAAAGGACAGGCAGATTTGATGATTTTGATATGTTACCTGACAGTGCAGTAACATCCGAGGGTGAATTAGTTCACTTTGCTCTTCTGGCAGATGCAGAGCCAGTGAGCTATGAGGAAGCCATGACTGAACAGAACTGGAAAGCAGCAATGATTGATGAACTTAATGCCATTGATAGGAATCACACGTGGGATTTGGTTGACAAGCCAACAGATAAAAGGCCAATTGATGTGAAATGGATTTTCAAACTGAAATTGAATCCTAATGGCTCCATTGCTAAGCATAAGGCAAGATTGGTTGCTAGAGTTTTTTTGCAGAAGCATGGAGTTGACTACTCAGAAGTCTTTGCACCAGTGGCAAGGTTAGAAACTATAAGGCTAGTAATGGCCTTGGCAAGCAACAATGGACGGTCTCTATGCCATATGGATGTGAAATCAGCATTCCTAAATGGACCACTTGAAGAAACAGTGTATGTAACTCAGCCACCAGGTTTTGAGATTAAAGGGAAAGAAGACATGGTTTACAAGCTGAACAAGGCCCTCTATGGCCTTAAACAAGACCCTCGGGCCTGGAATAAAAGAATAGATGCATTCCTACTGCAGCATGAGTTTGCTAAATTCTCAGTTGAGTATGGTGTGTATGTGAAAGTAAAGAAAAAGGCAAGCCTGCTGATCATTTGTCTGTATGTTGATGACCTCCTTGTGACTGGAAATGACTCCACAGAAATTGAGTGTTTTAAGGCACTAATGATGGCTGAATTTGAGATGACAGACTTGGGAAAGTTGTCATGTTTCCTTGGAATGGAGTTTGCCACTACTCCAAAAGGAATTGTGCTGCACCAACAGAAATATGCTGCTGAGATACTTGAGAGATTCAGCATGACAGATTGTAACTCTGCAACAACACCTGCAGAGGCAAATCCAAAGCTGGAAGCAACTGAAACAGAAGAAGGAGTATATGCGACTTTGTTCAAGCAATTAGTTGGCTCCTTAAGGTATCTCTGTAATAGCAGACCCAACTTGTGCTTATCTGTTGGTCTCATTAGCCGATTCATGAACCAACCAAAGAAGTCCCATATGCTAGCTGCCAAGAGAATTCTGAGATATGTGAAAGGAACTGTGAGGTTTGGTGTGCTATTTTCTGGCAAGTCAGCTCATCAAATGGCTGATTTGTTAGGATACTCGGATTCAAATTGGTGTGGAGACAGGGTGGACAGAAGGAGTACAACAGGATACTTGTTCAAGTTTCTTGGTGCACCAATCTCTTGGTGCTCTAAGAAACAGCCTGTGGTGGCCTTGTCTTCGTGTGAGGCTGAGTACATAGCTGGCTCATATGCTGCCTGCCAAGCCATCTGGTTAGATTCATTGCTTAATGAACTAAAGATTAAAGTGGAGAAACCTATCAAACTGTTAATCGATAACAAGTCAGCTATCAATTTAGCTAGAAATCCAGTCTCTCATGGAAGGAGCAAACACATTGAGACAAGATTCCATTTCCTTAGGGAACAAGTCAACAGGAGAATGCTTGAGGTTGCACACTGCTCTACAGAAATTCAAGTTGTTGATATATTGACTAAGGCAATTAGACTTGTTGATAGGTTTGTAAAACTCGGAAGTGAGTTGGGAGTTGTATCATATGAATGTTTGGATTAAAGGGGAGTGTTGTAGTTAATCCAAAGCATAGTTTGTTAGTTAGTTAGAGTACAAGTAACAGTTATTTAGTTAGTTAGTTTGTAACTAACTCAGTTTTGTAGTCACAAGGACATGTACAAGCTCTATAAAAGAATGCATATGTGTAACTGAAGTTTAGATCATAATATACACTCATCAATCACTCTCCCTCTCTCTGAACTTTTCTATTTTTCTGTCCTCTATATTCTGCCTTTCATACTCTCAAATTGCAGTGTGTGTGTGTGTGATTCTCCCCAACACAAGTTACATTTTCAACCTTTAGGTATTTTTACCTTGGGTTGAAATTTTACCTTGGCTCTCTTCAATCTCTTTTGTTTGTTTTTATCTTTGTATACGGGTTAGAGTACCTCTTGTACTCTCTATTATACATTTTTTTCTTATCAAAAAAAAAAAACACTCAACCTACCTTCTCTCTCTGGTATCATTAGGTGCATCAATGGTGGGGTTTGGTGCAGGCATATCACTAGCACTTGTATGGATTTCTTGATCAGCGACAGAACTATTAGATCGAGGTTGTATCGGAAGTAGCTAGTCTATCTTTCCAGCTAGATCTAGAACCAGAACCAGAGCCTTGCATAGTTCCTTCAAGGCTGAAACAATTTTATAAATTAATTAAAAAAAAAAATTTGTCAGTTTAAGTAAAACATTAATCATATGGAAATTACTAATGGCTTACTTGATTTTGAGATCGATACTTACAATAGCAAGACAAAAGCAAGGATTGGCAATAAGTAAGCAAGAACAGATTTCACCTTAATCATATGGAAATTGCTAGTTAGAAAATAAGTTAGATCTTTGGTGAACTCAAGGTAGCAATTTCCCAATATATAGAGGTAGCCCCATGTTTTATAGTGGTAGCCCCATGTTTTGAAAGCAAGGCACATTAATGTATATGGAAGCCTAATTATTGTTTTGTGTGATGCATTAAAATCATTTCAAAAAGAGTATCGAGAGCAGTTAATATTTTAATTTGGTATTCAATTTTATAGATGAGAAAGACCAATATTGTATGAAAAATCCAATTTTAAAATACATATTATTTTTATATTGGGTTCTTTCGTAGAATTAAAAAAAAAAAATTTACTTTGAAGTT
Source organism: Sophora flavescens (assembly GCA_030762895.1). NCBI lineage: Eukaryota > Viridiplantae > Streptophyta > Magnoliopsida > Fabales > Fabaceae > Sophora > Sophora flavescens. The sequence continues at coordinate 190,032,571 of CM061062.1, read as the reverse complement.
TTCTTTAACACCCAAAAAAAAAGTAAAGTTTGTATGAAAACAGAAATAGAAAAGTTATTGGTAAACTATATAGTAGCACAGTTGCCAATGTGGTAAATCCCTAAACAGCAGGCTATTAAATAATTTTTTTGTAACATAAGGTTTAGGTGAGTTGGGGCAGGCTATTAAATATTTAATTATGTAAGATTGAATCTTAAGATTTTGTCATAAATATTATTTCCTTTGAAGTGTTTATTTAATTTTTCATGTCTCTTTATATCATTCTTGTATCATTTATAATGTAATTATGAGAAGGGTCAAATTTTATTTATGTGATAGTTTTTTTTGATCAACAAAGTATGTATGTATATAATTATAACAAGAGTACAAAGTGTACACAAGCAATTACAAAAACCGGTATGTTCCCACATTCCAACTACAAAACTGATTTCACTATGGAAACCAGAACCACCCTGCACATTTAAATTGTAACACCCCCTTGGGCCATTACTTATTTAACTCGTTGCGGAAAAATAAAACTTTATTTCACTGGTTGCTTTTGGAAAATAATATTTTCTCAATCGATTATCTTTTCCCAAAAACGATGATAAACTATTTTTTTTTGTTTTTTTTGTTCCTTCTCCTTTTCGACAACCACAACAACAACGTAAACATGACCATATATGGATATATATATATATATATATATATATAAATATATATATATATATATATATATATAACATCATACATCTATATTGCATCATATTGTGTTCACACCTAGACCTTTATGAGTATTGGTCCTTATTGAAAAACTACAACATACGATAAATAAAACCTAAGCTGGTCACCCCTCTAAGATAGACATAATAGTAACAAAGAAACATCGGCATGCACTGAATTAAGGAACCTTCTTCTTGTATACATCATATCCTCTGAGCGGTTCATCTGAACTCCCCAAATAGAGCACAACATAGACAATCGAATAGAAATAATGCAAGGGTGAGAAACCAATATATGGATTTAACAAGATAACCACATGCACGACACAAAAGAAAACATATACACATATGTAACTTCATAATAACACAGTCCTCATAAATAAGCAAGTAGTATATCAATGGGTTTCATACCCGATCATCGTCATTTGAAAATTATGCATGAACACTTCAATATTTGTCGTCTAACATTTTACCTAATCTCCGGAGATCCCCCAACGTCATATGAATGAGTTGACCAGACTCGATTTCCAAATAAGGCACGTCATTTTTACCATAGCCCATTGTCCAACACAAGGCATAATGAGAACGTCGTGTATGGTTTTCATTGACCACCAAGGTACAATGATACGTCGAGACATGAATATCGCCATGATACCATGATTAACAAATACGTCATGACATGAATATCATCAAGATACCATGATTAACTTCATAGGCATGTCTACCGAAAATGCATGTAAAACATTTTGTTTTCATCATTTTTCTTCGTGTTCAATCTTTCCTTGTCAAAGCTCAAAAGCTTACAATCATCGTAGTTTTCAACGTCTTAAAATTTTCATCGTTAACATCCTTTTCGTTCTGTGAAAAAAAAAAATCCAAATCCAAAACCCCCCATAACTTATCCAAGTTGTTGGGAATACTGTCGTTGAGTAAAACTTGATTATGAAAAAGCATTTCAAAGTTGGAATTTCCATTGTAAAATCATCAATTACTTGAAATCCTTTTCTGAAAATCTTATGTTTCAAAAAAGGAGTCACTTGAGGCTAAAGAAATACTGTTGTTTTAAAAAAATAATTTCTGTAACACTCCCTTGGGCATTACTTCATAACCTGTGCGGAAATAAATTAAAAAGTAATTTACTGGTTGCTTTCGGAAAATTTATTTGTTTTAAGTCAGAAAACTCGGGTGTAAAAATTTTTTTCCGCAAATAACTCTAGAACACCATAATAAATACATTAAACAGTAAAGTCACATACATAAAGAAATCACCACGACATACCATTTTTATTCTCAAAGGTTTTCAACTCCCAAAAGGGAAACTTAAACCAAAGACAAAATTACAGCACCACAGTTACCGACCTTTTAAAACATATAACCCAATCAAGACTCTTAAGCTGGTCGCTCTACAAGACATTGTTGGAACGACCTCCATGGTCATTCCCATGAACAGATACTTCTTCAAGCATCCAGAATCTAAGTCCGTGTGACTTACGAATCTTCTCTGCACCAACTGTACTATTGTACCAAGGTGCAACAGCAAACCAAAAGAATATATTTGTAAGGGTGAGACACCAATATATGGATTTTAATAAGATATCCACACACATAACACACAAAATATCATATTCATGGTATTCATAATATATAAAAATTTATCCAAACAACATAATAAATTGTCAAAGGGTTTCATACCCGACAGTCATCGTAATTTTACAAAAATGCATGACACTTCAATAATCAGGCTCCCACTAACAACTCTACCAACTCCTCGTTTTTCGTTTTTGCTGATCAGGCGTTTTAAATGGAGCATTGACAACGAAAAGAATTCAATGTCAAATAGATTTCAACTAATCGGAATACCCCAGGCATCACCATAGTTGTTTGCACAAAATATGACACCTTAGCCAACCTAGGACTCAATTGTCATCACTATAAACGGGAAACTTCGGTCCACTAATTGCCCAATATTACTCATGGCGCAATGGTTATCGCGATTAATGGGCTTTATACCATCAGATACATGGATCAGAATATATGATTAAATGATCTCGAAACTTGTTCATTTGTACATCCCGGATGACACAATGAATCAAGATACTATAATATAGCATGTTTGCCATAAATATGCATGAGAAATACTTTTGTTCTCGATAATTTTCTTTGTCGCATAATTATTTCCTTGTCCCAGGATCCAAGCACACAACCATGCTTAATTTCATTATTAAGACTTAAAACTTAGGCACCCACAAGTTCACGTGCTCAATCTCAACACAGCACACACCAGTCCGAGTGCTCAATTGCAAAACCTTTACATCGATACACTAGTCAAAGTTCGCGGATATGGAAGACAATGCTTAACCACATCAACTTATGGGACACACGGTCTACCATTTTAGAGGACACTCATGTCCAATGACATGGATCCCAGATCCTCATGTCAGATAGAACCCTAGAAACTCAACATCTCAGTAACTAGGTTCGCTTGTCTTCTTTAAAACATTTCACTCAGTGAAATAACAAATACAAAACCAAACCTGCAAGAAACTTATCCAAGTTTAACGGAATCATTTTCACTGAAAAATCACTTTTTCCAAAATTCATTTCCGTTAAAATCATTTTATAAATCATTCAAAATATGTTTGAGTCGAGAATAAATCTTTCCCTTTTCTAAAGTATTTTTACACTTGAAAATATTTATTTTGAAGAAAATAATATAAATTTTCTAATAACCTTTTCTTAATTCAACTCAAAAATAATTAAAATATTTTTCTCATTTTCTTCATAAAAATGCCAAAAATGGCTTTCTACATGAAAATATTTATTTAAAATTCTAATTAAACTATTTTTGTCACTTTATTATTCCAAATATTATTTTCCATTATTGTGAAATGTATTTTACTAAAATGCATCACAGATATAACCAAATCACAGTTATATCCACATAATTCATTAACCACATCACATCACATCACATAACCATATAGTTAAATACAACAGTAATTAACTTAAGGTAGATAAACATCCAGATAATATACAGACAACACATAGATAACATGTGGTTATCTCAAATCCCTCAGGTAAGCTCCCTTTACCTCTTGAAGATTTCAAATTTCATTTCGCAAATTGTTCTCCGATTCGAATCCGGTTTCCTTCGTACCACTCAGGAAATCCCACAAAGATTTCTCCTTCACAACAAATCAAGTCACAGATTAACAAATGAAACCACAAAATCTACCTAATCTCTAAGGCTATGTTTCGGCATTCATAGTTAGGCTAGGGATGTTCAAATTTTACAAACTTTTGGATTAATGATCCTTAAGTATGATTAAAGCATAATCAAGGCTTACTCAACAAAACTTGAAACAAAATCATCTTAACCCCAAGGTTAAGGTTTTTGCCCACCAACCAAAAATATGGGTTAGAGTATGTTCTGATCCTCTAATCACTTGAATCAACAAAAGAATGGACTAGAGATCATAGATCAACACTTGTTTTCAAGGTGGGAAACAAAATCTTTCCTCACCCACTTAGGGGTAGGTTCGGTCAAACATGGAAAAGAAGGAAAGAAATTTTAGTTGATCACATGCTCTTAGATAACAAACATATACATAATCACAAGATCATAGAAATTGGTTTCAAGTTCATTGGATTTTTCTACAATTTTTAAGAGTTTTTGAAATATTAGATCTAGAACCTTAAAACATGAAATTTAAAGCATAAACTCATGAATCTATGTGAAGAGAAAGACTTAGATAGTTGAGATGAGGTGAGGTTACCTCTTGGAACAAGACGAAACGATGATGGTTGATGATGTTCTTCGTTTTGTGTTCTTGGTGTTCATATGAAAGAAAAGACAAAGGTTGAAGATGATGAAGTTACACTAGTGCAAAATATACTTTTAACATCGGGGTTTTAACATAGGTTTTCAAAAAACCGATGTGAAAAAGGACGCGGTGGCATTTTTGAAATTAAATTGAAATTTTTTAACATCGTTTTATATTAAAATGATGTTATAAAGTTTTTAACATCGGTTTCTAAAAACCCGATGTTGAAAATTGAACCAAAAATAAAAAAATTTAAAAATGCATAATTTAACACATCGGTTTTATCATAACCAATGTGGAATGTGTATGTTTTAACATCGGTTTTTAGAAAACCGATGTGGAAAACGAATAAAAAAATTAAGGAAATTATAACTTTTAACATCGGTTTTTCTTTTAACCGATGTGTAAAACCTTATAACATCGGTTTTATTTTAACTGATGTGTATTGTTATCTGTCATTTTTTAATTCCCTCGATGTTTTATTTTAATCGATGTGTATTGTTATCTGTCATTTTTTAATTCCCTCTTCCTCCTCTTCATTTTCGCACTGCTATATAAGAGACCTTTTCATCTGTCCTTTTCATCTCTCATTTTTAATTCCCTCTTGCATGCCTGTGCTCACTCTCCCTCTCCTCTTCATTTTGAATATTTGCGCCAGTTGCTATCATCATTTCACTCAACGCTGCCACCATTCACTCCTTGAAAGGGTTCTTCAACCCCCACCTTTTCATCTGCATGCCTGTGAGCTCACCCACCCCACCCACATCGTTACTGGTTGTTGCGCCTGCAACTTAAGGAGACCCACCACTCCGTTCGTGCTTCTATGAAGAGGACCGCAGAAAAACGAGAACCACCACTCCGGTCTCTTAGCATCTCACAAATCTGGTATGTTCTCTCTGCTCTATTTTTAAACCCAAAAACCAAACATCTGTGATTTTTTTCATATTATATTCTTGAGATTTTTTAGATTTTTGATTTTGTATCTCTGAAAACCTGGTTGTTGTGAGGCTAATGGTGAACTGCATCCATACACAGAAAGGAACACCAGTGGTGGTATCACGCGTCACGGCCGTGATGCCTGTCACGACCGTGATGCCTGTCACGGCTAGGCCGTGCCGGATTCTGCCATGGAGGTTGCTTCACTGGTTGGTCTATCACGACCGTGACCACCATCACGGCTAGGCCGTGATCAGTTCTGTGATAAGCCTCTGGTTTATCTAGTTTTATAACTAGTAATACCATGGCTTTTATGCTAATTATTCGAGTTCAATCTCGTTTTCGCCCAAATTGGCATTATTTTGTTCCTAAGTTAGACTTTGACTCGTTCTAGACATTTTTAGTAGTTTTTAGTCTATTTTGAATAGAATTACGCTTTTTGTTTCTTTTTATTGTTTCAGGTTAGAAGTGAAGCTCTGAGAGTCAAGGAAAGTCAAGAAACAGTGGAAATTGCCATTCTGGAGATACTCGCCCCGCGAGTGGATGCTCGCCTCGCGAGCCTGAAGATTAGCTAAGCGGCAACAATCATCCTTTCTGTCTCGCCTCGCGAATCATGAAGACCTTGGAGGACAGAGACCATCATGACCTAGCCGTGATGAAGGTCACGATTGTGAAAGACTTGGATTTGAAGACTCGCCACGTGAAACATACTCTCACCTCGCGAGAGTACAATTTGAAATCGCGCCAATTTTAATATTCGCCTCGCGAGAGGCTACTCGCCTCGCCTCGCGAGCGCAGATCCTGAATCCTATATATTACTGTTTTAGGGCAGAATTTAAAAAGCTTTTGATTCTCCATTGCTTAGAGTAGCGTTTTTGGCCGAATTCCTTGTTCTCTGGAGCTGCGTCTCCTCTTTTATTTTTCTTATTTTACTATGGTGGTTATGTCCGATTGCTTGCCTGTCTTTACGAGCATGAGGAACTAATCCCCTCGTCTGAGGGATCAATTAAACCACTCATGGCAGTGTAGAATTCGATGTGATGTATGTTTTTCTCCCTTCTGTCAATTAATTTTTTCCAATTCTGATTTGATTGCGTTGATCATATGCATGCGTGATTGACTAGTTAAACGTGATGAGGCTTAGGAGGCAATTCGCGTTTTAGAACTTGAATTGGGATCATCGATCGAATATTGCATGAGAGTGAGTATGAGATCGGTGCAACCTTATAGGAATCAGGTTTAATAGAGTTTGATGATTAGGGTTATGACCTAGTAAGTAATTAACTCAATCGTCGAATACGTCCTATTGAGCACGACAGTGGATATAGGAGAATTTGGGGGTCCTGGTTGACATTGTAATTGAACTTAGGAAAGAATCATCATCACTTGGGTACTATGCATGATTGGGTAGGTGGATTTGAGACCTTAGATATTTTAATTTCCAGATTTTAATACCTTAGTTCTATTAGATTTGTTAATTTCATTTGTGATCCTATTCTCCCCATCAACCATCTGCAGTTACTTGACCAACTTATCGAATTTCTCACGAATTTTAGTCGAATTGGTAGCCCAATCCTTGTGTTCAGCCTCGGTAAATTCTTACCGTGTTTATTTTATTACTTGCGACGACCCGGTACACTTGCCGGTGACTCAACAAGTTTTTGGCGTCGTTGCCGGGGATTGGCACAACCAATTTTCCTAATTTTTAGGGAAGTTTGATTATTTGGTTAAGTTATTTTTATTTTTATTTTTATTTTTATTTTTATTTACTATTATCTCTCTCTCTCTACTTCTTTGATTCCACTTGGTCTTGCCCTGTTTTTGTATGCGAGGTACCCTTTCTCAAGAGGACTTGCTATTTGATTCGGAGATCACCAAGACCGAGAAGCAATTAAGGAAGGAAGCTAGAGAGCGAAAGAGGCTTGAAGCAAGTGATTTTGAGAGGATGGCCGAAGAAAACCCTCCTCCTCCTCCTCCTCATTACAAGCCTCTCTTCGAGTACGATCTACCCAACTTGGGTGATTGTGATTCTTCTATCTTGAGGGGCAACCTGAATACAGACTCCTTCAGAGTGGAAGGATGTGTCACCGCCCAGATCCGTGAGAACCAGTTTGATGGCAGTGGCAAACAAGACCCTCACAGACACATCACTCACTTCCTTGAAGCTTGTGACATGCAGAAGACAAGAGGAGTTACTCAGGATGAGTTTCGCTTGCGGCTATTCCCTCTCTCTCTCTTAGGGATGTCGCTCGCGATTGGTTTGACAGCTTGGATAGGAACAATATCAGAACGTGGGAGAAAATGGCACAAAAGTTCCTAACCAAGTATCTTCCTCCTCAGAAAGCGGCACAAGCAAGAGTAGCCGTCACATCTTTCAGGCAGACAGAAGATGAAACTTATAATGAAGCTTGGGAGAGGTACAATGTGCTCTTGAGAAGATGCCCTTCGGCGTTCTTTGACCCGGTCTCCAAAGTTCAACATTTCTTTAACGGGTTGAGGGGGCGCTATCAGATGAATTGCGATGCCGCAGCTGGCGGTTCATTTTCCTATTTATCAGCTGAGGACGAATGGGCATTGTTGGAGAATATGTCGTACAATGATTACAACCGTGGAAGGGAAACCTCAAGTGGAGTCAGTTATGCAACAATAGAAGCCATTCTAGGGCAAAATAGATTGTTGAAGATGCAGAATGAGGCTTTGTCTGGGAACAAGAAGGTTAATGCGATACACGAGGGAATGCCTTCGGGTTGTGGAAATTGTAATGGAGATCATGACATTCAGAGCTGTCCGTTCAACTTCTCTCGAGAACATGTGGACTCATGCCACAATTTCTATGACAGTGTGCCCCAGAACAACTATCAGAGGAACAGTCAGAATCAGAATAGGGGTTATATGAGGAGAGACCATCCGGGTTTCGCTTGGAGTAATGCTAGTGGTAGTCTATCCGGGCAACAACAACCTCAACAGAATTGGCAACAACAACCTCCACAGGGTCAGAGGCCTAACTATGGGATCCATCAGCATAATACTTAGCAGGCTCTTCAGGGGCCTAATCAGTTGCAAATAACATATGGTGGAAGGCAACCTTGGGAGTTGGGTTTTGAGAAGACGAATGCGGCAATTGAGAAGTTGGTAATCTATACAGGAACAACATTAGAGAAGGTGAATGCGACAGTTGACAAGTTGGCAACTCATACAGGGGCGACAATTCAGAATCTAGAGACGCAGGTTGCTCAGCTCGCAAGGCAACTAAATGAGCGTCTCCCAGGCACCTTCCCAGGTGATACCGAGAACAACCCTAAGAACCAATGCAATGCCATAACAATTAGGAGTGGTAAGGTGTTGGGATCTAACAGGGGTGCAACTAGTTCTCAGGAAGACAAGGCCCCGGAACAACCACATGTTGAGGAAGAACAACCTGAGAAAGAGGAGTTGGCAAGTGACAAGGCACCAGAGCAAGGGGGAAGGCTGAAACTTGTAGATGAAGAGTTCCGAAAAAAGAAGTGGGTTGAACCCCAAGAACTCCCGCCCTACATGAAGGTACCATATCCTGAAAGATTGAAGAAGCCTCAACAGGATAAACAATTCAATAGATTCCTTGATGTCTTCCGCAAACTTCAAATTAACATTCCATTTGCGGAAGCCTTGGAACAAATGCCATCTTATGCCCGGTTTATGAAGGATCTTCTCTCCAAGAAGCGGAGAATAGTGGATGAGGAAACGATTGCTTTGACCGAGGAGTGTAGTGCCATTCTTCAAAGAAAACTACCTCCAAAGTTGAAGGATCCCGGTTCTTTTTCGATACCATGCACCATTGGGGGGATGACTCTAGGGAAGGCATTATGTGATCTAGGGGCAAGCATCAACTTGATACCCCTCTCTATGATGAAGAGGTTGGGGATCAAATAAGTCAAAGATACGCGGATGTCACTCAAACTGGCCGATCGTTCTATAAAATATCCTTATGGAGTGGTCGAAGACTTGTTAGTGAAGGTGGACAAGTTCTTATTTCCGGCGGACTTTGTGGTGCTTGATATGGATGAAGACGCCGAGATCCCTCTCTTATTGGGTAGGACCTTCTTGGCCACTGGGGGTGCCTTGATAGATGTGCAACAAGGGAAACTCACTCTAAGGGTGCAAGATGATGAGGTAGTCTTCAATGTCTTTGAAGCAATGAAGCACCCTGTTGAGAGGTCGGATGTTTATCGAGTGGATGTGGTGGAATCAATTATTAAGTCAAAGGCAACTAGAGAAGCCCATTGTTCTTCACTAGCACAAGTGTTGGTAAAATCCCATGATGATGATAGAGAGGAAAAAGACCCTTTGGGGGGATGAGGTCTATCTTGAGTGGTTAAAAGACATGGAAGCCTTACCGAGTCTCCCAAGGGATGAATGTGCAAAGGAAGAGCTCAACAACAAAGGCATGGAAAAGGATGATAAAGCACCAGAGTTGAAAAGTGGCACAACCATGGTGGTCAATGAAAACAATGAGTTGATCCCAAAAAGGACCATCACGGAGTGGAGAGTATGTGCCGATTATAGAGGGCTTTTGGATTTAAATGAGTTGTCCGGGATCCGCAAGCAAGCAATCTACAAAAAGCGGACTAAGGAAAGGAATGACAAGCACATCTTGCCTAGGAAGTTTGAGCCCGGACAGACGGTACTTCTTGATAATTCAAGGTTGAAACTCTTTCCTGGAAAGCTAAGATCAAGGTGGTCGGGACCATTCAAGGTCCTCCAAGTTTGTCCACACGGAACAATAGAACTAGAAGGGGCCTCTGGTAACTTCAAGGTGAATGGGAAAGGGTTAAAGCATTATCATGGGGAAGCATGGCATGGCAAGCAAGATCTTCTGCCGGATTAACCCTTAGGGGTGGCTTGAGTCAGGCTCGGGACGTTAAACAAGCGCTACTTGGGAGGCAACCCAAGCTAGGTATCCTTTATCTTTAATTTCTGTCATTTATATATATATATATATAAAATAAAAAAAATAATAAAAAAAAGCTTGATTCGCCACGCGAATCCATAGTGGCCACACGAGACAGAAGCCCTGAATCTCAGAGGCTTGCTCACGTTTCTGTCTCGCGTCGCGATGGATACTTTCGCCTCGTGATTCTGGGCATCATCATCTGTTGGAATTCCAGATTCGCCTCGCGGGAAACTACTTGCCTCACTATTCTGGAAAGTGTGAATAACAATTTTCCAGATTCGCCCCGCGAGTGATCTCTCGCCTCGCGAATCTGCAATTAAGTTTTTGATTTGCAGGATTTCTTCCAGGAGAGGCCTTTGGCCCAACAGAGGGGTGCCCGAGAGACCAATTGGATGAGGATGCAACCGTAGAAGAGCTTTGCGTGGAAGCGGCCACTACAACTTGATCAGGGAGCACCCTCTCCTTTCCTCACTCTTATTTTATATGTGTTCTTTCATTGAGGACAATGTATGCTTTAAGTGTGGGGGAGGGAACCAATTGCCTTGTTCTTTGTTTTTGTTTTTGTTTTTGTTTGTCGCTCTTGAATAATTTGAGAAGATCAAGAGTATGTGTATGAATGTTGTGTCGACAAGCTTGTTGGATTTTAATTAAATTTAGCATAGATTGATTGCATGAATTATTTTGACCATTGATGATTTCCCCCTAGGTTCTGAAAATATAAAAGTTGATCCCCATGGGAAAAATTGAACTTTGAGAAACTTTATTGTGATTGCTTGATTTATGACAAGTTTGGGGTGAAGGGGTGCACACACTAGGAATTGTATCTCGGTCAAACAATTTGCAAAATGTCCAGGTGAGGATTTGAGCCTCCAACTTTGTTTTTGATTGTGTGGATCACTTTCGAGTTGCACTTTCCCGAATTTGCTTGAATCTCTTCATGGTTTGCATGTTTATGTGTTGCATAAAATGATTTTGGCAATTTTCTTTGAAATAGCTACTTGGCCTAAAAAGAATCATCCCTTATGCATGTTCCCTAGTTAGCCACATTGAGCCTAATTAGCCTATTGTTTCTTGATGACCCTATATTATAAGCCAAAAATCTAAAAACCATGTTAACCCAATCTTAGGATTAGGAGAGCATGGAAGCTTAGCAAGAGAAGGGTTGTGAGAAACTAAGTTTGGGGTGGCTACAAGGTGATATGTCATTTTGGGTTGATAAAAAGAAAAATAAAGGTTGAAATCCAAGGCAAAAAGAAAAAGAAAAAAAAAGAAAAGAAAAGAAAGAAAAAAATTTCCAAAAGAAAAGGGGCAAAACAAAAAGATTAGCAAGGAAAAGGCTGTAGTCACCCGAGGCAAAAAGAAAAATGGAAAAAGGAATTTGAGTGGAAAATGTGTCAAAAGCTCATGCTCTCTTATTTCCTAGGGACTTAAGCCTAGTATCCTTGAATATCCTACCCTTAGCCAGGCCCCATTTCAACCTTTAAAAGACCTTCTGATGTTGCATACATGTTTTCGTGGGAACTATTTTTGAGATGAACATCAAATTCAAGGGAAGTGATCTTGAAATGTAAATTTGAGTGAAAAGTTGATAGCCTAGACACAATTGAGCGAATGAGTGAAATACTAAATGCCCTTGTGAGGAAGGCAATTGTTTGAAATTGGTGATCTCCCTTTTGTTGTAACTTTGATCCTCAAATTAGATTAATACTTGCATGAATGATAAGTTCTCAACTGTTTAAAGTAAATGAATGTGGGGATTACATTGATGCAAGGGGGGATTCATTGAAGAAAAAACTGCTTTGTTAAGATCGCATGAAATTTGTGCGAAATTGATTAGATCCTTTAGGCTTGCCAAGTCTTGAGTCCTTCTTGAGTTTTAGCTTGCTTGGGGATAAGCAAGGTTTAAGTTTGGGGTGTTTTGATAAGCCTCTGGCTTATATAGTTTTATAACTAGTAAGACCATGGCTTTTGTGTTAATTATTCGAGTTCAATCTCGTTTTCGCCCAAATTGGACTTGTTTTGTTCCTAAGTTAGACTTTGACTCGTTCTAGGCATTTTTAGTAGTTTTTAGTCTATTTTGAATAGAATTATGCTTTTTGTTTCTTTTTATTGTTTCAGGTTAGAAGTGAAGCTCTGAGAGTCAAGGAAAGTCAAGAAACAGTGGAAATTGCCCTTCTGGAGATACTCACCCCGCGAGTGGATGCTTGCCTCGCGAGCCTGAAGATCAGCTAAGCAGCAACAGTCATCCTTTCTGTCTCGCCTCGCGAGAGGCTGCTCGCCTCGCGAATCATGAAGATCCTGGAGGACAGAGACCATCACGGCCTAGCCGTGATGAAGGTCACGGCTGTGAGAGACTTGGATTTGAAGACTCGCCACGCGAAACATACTCTCACCTCGCGAGAGTCCAATTTGGAATCGCGCCAATTTTAATATTCGCCTCGCGAGAGGCTACTCGCCTCGCGAGCGCGTGCAGATCTTGAATCCTATATATTGTTGTTTTAGGGCAGAATTTAAAAAGCTTTTGATTCTCCATTGTTTAGAGTAGTGTTTTTGGCCGAATTCCTTGTTCTCTGGAGCTGCGTCTCCTCTTTTCTTTTTCTTATTTTACTATGGTGGTTATGTCCGATTGCTTGCCTGTCTTTACGAGCATGAGGAACTAATCCCCTCGTCTGAGGGATCAATGAAACCACTCATGGCGGTATAGAATTCGATGTGATGTATGTTTTTATCCCTTCTATCAATTAATGTTTTCCGATTCTGATTTGATTGCGTTGATCATATGCATGTGTGATTGACTAGTTAAACGTGATGAGGCTTAGGAGGCAATTCGTGTTTTAGAACTTGAATTGGGATCATCGATCGAATATTGCATGAGAGTGAGTATGAGATCGGTGCAACCTTATAGGAACCAGGTTTAATAGAGTTTGATGATTAGGGTTATGAGACCTAGTAAGTAATTAACTCAATCGTAGAATACGTCCTATTGATCACGACAGTGGATATAGGAGAATTTGGGGGTCCTGGTTGACATTGTAATTGAACTTAGGAAAGAATCATCATCACTTGGGTACTATGCATGATTGGGTAGGTGGATTTGAGACCTTAGATATTTTAATTTCCAGATTTTAATACCTTAGTTCTATTAGATTTGTTAATTTCATTTGCGATCCTATTCTCCCCCCCAACCATCTGCTGTTACTTGACCAACTTATCGAATTTTTCGCGAATTAGGCGAATTGGTAGCCCAATCCTTGTGTTCGACCTCTGTAAATTCTTACCATGTTTATTTTATTACTTGCGATGACCCGGTACACTTTCCGGTGACTCAACATTCTGCCTGTGAGGGTCTGGTTCAGTTGGCATGTCACGGCCGTGATGGACATCACGGACTGGCCGTGACCAGTTCTGACTTTTCCATTCTTTCTTTTCATCTCTACTCTATCACGACTGTGATGGGCTTTGTTTGTCTCGTTTTCTTCACTTTTCAAGCCCCATCTTCATGCAAGCTACATAATTAGTAAAGCCTTAGTTTCCCGTTTGAGATGCAATACTAATGAGCACACGTGTACGTGCTTAATGTACCGCTCATTGTGTTGGATCTTGAATTGTCCAAAGTTGGACAGTTTGGGATAAAACTTTTTCTTAATTCAGTTGAAATAGTTATTCATTGATTCTAATGTTATATACTTGATGAAAGTTCGGATTGATACATTTCCTTTCGTTCTCTGGGTACATACTTTATCGTGGTGGATGTCATCGCGTTCAAGTCGTGTACGTCAGAGACCGAAGGGAAATGCTGCCGAAATTTTGTCGAGTATGAGCATGAGCGTTAAGGACTAACTGTTAACCGAATGTTGAAAAAGTTTGTTCTCAAATGGGATAGGGCCATACCCTGTCATAAGAAGTGGTTGATGAATATGTTGGACTACGTATGAAGTTATTGGTTTAGTCATGGATCGCGGTTGGATGAATGCTAGACGGACAAGTGACGAGTAAGAGAATGGAGTGGAAGATTTTCTACAGTTTGCAAAAACAAATGCTCCTGATAGTGGTAACAGAAGGTTTTATTGTCCTTGTGTTAACTGTTTGAATGAAAGATGACTAGAAGTTGAGGAGATACGTGATCATCTTATTTGTGAGGGGATTTGCAAGAGTTATACAACATGGATATGTCATGGTGAATCGTTAGACAGGCCGAGGGTGTCGGATAGAGAGGAAGTTGATGACGTGGAAATGGATGATGGACTAGAGGACATGATGCGTGATGTTGGGCAAGAGTCTTTTCGGCGCGCACATGTGTATGATACTTTGTGCAGTGATGCGGAAGTGGCTTTGTATCCGGGGTGCATTAATTTCACACGGTTGTCAGCGGTGTTAAGATTGTTCAATGTGAAGGCGAGAAGTGGGTGGAGCGATAAAAGCTTTACCAAATTGCTTGAGTTGTTGAAAGACATGCTTCCAGAAGGCAATACATTGCCATCTCGAAACTATGAGGCGAAGAAGATATTGTGTCCGATGGGTATGGAGTATAAGAAAATACACGCTTGCCCCAATGATTGCATATTGTACAGTAAAGAGTTTGAAGAGATGAACGAGTGCCCCAGGTGTGGGGTATCAAGCTACAAAGTGAAGGATGGTGATTCTAGTTGTGATGTGGTCACCAAAGGTCCTCCTGCGAAGGTGTTATGGTATCTTCCCGTGATTCCGTGGTTCAAGCAATTGTTTGCTAATGTAAATGACGCAAAGAACATTAGATGGTATGAAAATGAGAGGAAGTGTGATGGACAGCTTCGGCATCCAGCCGATTCTTTGCAATGGAAGAGAATTGATAGTTTGTTTCCGGATTTCGGCAATAAGCCCAGAAACCTCAGGCTTGGACTTGCTACCGATGGAATGAATCCATATGGAAACTTAAGTAGTATTCATAGTTCATGGCCTGTTCTCCTGGTAATTTACAACCTGTCTCCTTGGTTGTGCATGAAGCGCAAATACATTATGTTAAGTATGATGATTTCGGGTCCTAAACGGCCAGGAAATGATATTGATGTTTATTTGAGTCCCTTGATTGAAGACTTGAGAATGTTGTGGGATGAAGGCGTTGATGTGATCAACGGGTATTGACGTGAGACATTCAGATTGCGTGCCATGTTATTTTGCACCATCAATGACTTTCCAGCATACGGGAACCTGTGTGGGTATAGTGTTAAGGGGCATAAAGCATGTCCAATATGTGAAGAAGGCACATGTTACCATCAATTGCAACATGGAAGGAAGATGGTTTAACTTGGGCATCGGAGATTTCTCCGACGTAATCATCCTTATCGTAGATTGAGAAAAGCTTTCAATGGACTTCCAGAGAATGAAATTGCTCCGGTGGCCTTGACTGGTGCAAGCTTGATGTAAGACATTGTATTGATGTGATGCATGTGGAGAAAAATGTGTGTGACAGTTTAATCAGAACGCTACTCAACATTCAAGGCAAGACAAATGATGGTGTGAATGCTCGTCTGGATCTAGTTGCGATGGGTATACGAGAGCAGTTAGCTCCACTTAAAGTGGGGGATAAGAAGACTTATTTGCCCCCAGCATGTCATACTTTATCAAAAAAAGAGAAAAGAAGTTTCTGTGAATGTCTACGGGGAGTCAAAGTGCCACAGGGTTACTCTTCAAATATCAGAAGACTTGTCTCAATGAAAGATCTCAAATTAGTTGGCTTAAAGTCTCATGATTGTCATGTCTTGATGCAACAACTACTACTGGTGGCCATTCGTGACATATTGCCTAAAAAAGTCAGACATGCCATTACTAGGTTATGCTTATTCTTCAATGCTATATGTAGCAAGGTCATTGACACTAAAAAGTTGGATGACTTGGAAAATGAGGCAGCCATTATCTTGTGCCAATTGGAGATGTATTTTCCACCTTCATTTTTTGACATCATGGTTCATTTAATTGTTCATCTAGTGAGGGAGATTAGATTGTTCGACCTCGTTTATTTAAGGTGGATGTACCCGGTTGAACGGTACATGAAGATATTGAAAGGATATATGAAGAATCCACACCGTCCCGAAGGATCTATTGTTGAAAGGTATGTTGCAGAAGAAGCTATTGAGTTTTGTACAGACTACATGTCAGAAGCGGAACCTGTAGGGCTTCGAAGTCTCGTCATGAAGAAAGATATGATGGTAAGGGTACACGAGGTATCACTGTTAAGAGCATGGATCGGGAGGAAGTGCTTCAAGCACATTTGTATATATTGAATAACACTGATGAGGTTGAACCATACTTATGTGAGCACAAAAGCATCATCAATGAAACTTACCCTAGAATGAATGAAAAATGGTGTTTGAACAAGCATAACAAGACTTTCTTGAACTGGTTTAAAGAAAAGATTGCAAAGGATGGTATTGCTTCTGATACATTAAAATGGCTAGCACAGGGGCCTAACTTTGATGTCATATGCTGGAGTGGGTAAGATATCAATAAGTTTTCCTTCTATACAAAGTCGCAGGATGACAAAAGTACTATGCAAAACAATGGGGTTATGGTCGTCAACTGAGTCCATGCATTTCTCTAGTTCGAAAGATAAAAACCATGTTATGGCATCCGTTTCATACTTTGGAATCATTGAAGAGATATGGGAGGTTGATTACACGAAGTTTAGAGTACCTGTTTTTAAATGTCAATTGGGTCGACATAGAACAATGGTGTGCAAACCGATGAGTTAGGATTCAAATTGGTGGACCTTAATAAGGTAGGTAATAAAGAGGAGCCTTTCATCATGGCATCCTAAGCAAAACAAATGTTTTATATCCGTGATCCTTCTAACAAAAGGTGGTCAGTGGTTCTCCAGGGAAAAACATGTATAATGGTAGTGAGGGAAATCAAGATTCAACTCTTGATATTTCTGATACCCCTTCTTTCTCAACACGAGTGCCTAATTTCAATGAGGAAAATGAAGTGGATGATGTACATGCTACTCGTAATGATCACCAAGAAGGGTTATCACAGAACTTTACTAATTGACCACAAAGTAAGTTTAGTTTGAGTTATGTTTAAAGGCATATTATATGTTTACGTTGATATTTATAAGTTATGTTTACATACGTTGATCGATATTTATAAGTTATGTTTGATATTTATCCTGACATACTAACAAGTTTTTTTTTTTGTTTAAAAAGGTATACATGGCTGATCGTGAGGATATCCCTCCTTCATGCAGCGGGTCGGAGACCCCGTCTACGGGTAGAAAGGGTAGACGTGCCACACGAATGAGGAATTTGATTGCCAACCGTGGTTCAAATCAAAGGATAAGAATAGACTTTGATAATAACCTCAATCCTATTGGGCCAATGGCAGAGCAGTTTAACAGTTTTGTGGTGACCCTTGCTAGGAGCAGGCCTAGTATACTCATTGATAATTGGAAAGATGTACCGGCAGACGTGAAGGATCAAATATGGGAGAGTATTCTGGTATCTATACTTTTACGTCCTGTGTTTGTCTGTATCTACTTTATTTAATCTTACTAATATCATACAGTAATTCGTTGATTCTTTTGGTCTTAATGCAGCTCACCTTTGACATACCAGATACGATGGTTATGAAGAAGCGTTTGTTAAAGTATGCTGGTGAGCGTTGGAGGGCTTTTAAGGTCGACCTGGGCAGATACTATATATTCAATCAAACATGTGAAAAGAACCCACTTGAGGTGTACCCGTTTCTTGACCAGGCGACGTGGGATCGCTTTGTTCAGAGCCGACATGATCCCGACTTTCAGGTTAACTTATTTGATCTGTCTCTAAATTTATGTAATTTCATTAATTTTATTTACTTATGTAATTTAATTGTCTTCTATTTATAACAGGAGAAGTGGAAAAAGGGGCAGGAAAACCAAAACAAGAATGACATGTCATGTCTCGTGGGGGATATAAAAAGCTTGGTCAGATAATGGTGGAAGAGGAAAAGAAAGCACATCAGGAAGCAGCATCTCAGGTGGATCTTGACGCTGAAAATCGTCCAGAGGTTGTTGATCCACCTCCACCCCCACGCTATCGTAAATGGAAGAGGGTCCGACAAAGAAAAACGAGACAATATACATCTTAGGATGCCCGCCAAGTAGCTGAGAAGATTGTAAGTATAGTTTGAATTATAATTGTCATTTTAAGATTGTTACTGAATTGTAATGTGACCTGATATTTTATATGTGATAGGATGCCTTGGACGAGCAGGTAACCCAAGGAACCTTTGTTCCTAGAGGATGCGATGATATCTTAGTTGCTGCCATCGGTAAACCAGACCATCCGGGCCGTGTCATTGGTGTTGGATAGGGCGTCGACATTCGCCAATACCATGGTTCATCTTCACACCAATGCCACAGGGATGTTGATGTAGATAGAGCACGACTAAAATAGGAGATTGCAGCTGAGCTTAGACAGGAGATGGCCGAGCAGTTTGCCCGGCAGATGGCAATATTGACTTCTATGTCCTAGCAGATGACAGCCGGTGTCGAACCCTCTATCCATGTGAGCACTAAGGGCTCATGTGATCCTCCTCATCATCCTGAAAATGATGATGATGGTGATGATGATGATGATGACGACCCTGATAGGTGTGAGCTGTATGTTGATGATCATCATGATCGCCGCTTAGTGGCATTGGGGAGATCACATAATAAATAAGGTAATACCATACACCATCATTTATTACCAAATGATCTGCTAAGGGTCATTGTTGAGATTATTCGAGATGCTGATGCTCGAGTCCTGATGCGTGTATTTTTAGAAATATAATTAAAGGCAAGTGCACCTCGTCGCAATCAAGTAATACGGTGGTGAGACCGGTTATCGTATCCACAGGGATTGGATGTCAATTACCAATTCGCAAATTCAACAACTATTTAGACTTAACTAAAGAGTGAGGGATTAAAACAAAATGAAGAAAGCAAAACAATATTTTTAGTCTTTTGGGAATTATATCGAACACTTGGAAGGCAAACAGAGATATGGCTAAGATTGTTAGGGTTAGACTACACTAATCCTCCCTTAATTGCAATGAAATGGTTATCAACACAAGTCCTAATTCAATTATGACAATCAAGCCCTTTTCTAAAATACTCAAGCCTAATTCCTTAGGTGCATTGAGCCTAAAACCCCAAATTAAACCCTAATTCCTTAGGTGGATTAACCTGAGATTTTGCATTAAGTCAAGACTTATAAGATTGCAAGCATTCAACACCTATTCCTAGATTCTTGAACTACTTGGCATATGATTCATGAGCATGCCTTAACACCAACCTTCCAGTCATCTATCAAAGCAACATATCATTCCTATGGGTAGCTAATCCAAGGAAAGCATTAAGCACAGAATCACATACTCATAGAGAAATAAAGACTTGCATTAAACACCAAATCAAATACAACAAGTTCAGAAAAGTTACATCTAACCCCAACAATGGGGATTTAACTACTCATGATAAAAGGAAATACAAAATAGAATGAGAAAAGGGATGGAGAACACTCATAGACAAGCTTCCTCCATCTTCTCCCCATCCAAGAGCAGAGAAAACACCCCCTATTTGGGTAGAAACCCTCTCCAGCCGCCAGCCTCAGCCTGCCTCAAAGTGCAGATTATTTTAGGTTAGAAGTTAGTCCCTTTTTCTGTCTGCTGTGCTGTTATTTATAGGTCCGTCGCCCGTCACGGCCGTGATGGCAATCACGGCCAGGCCGTGACGCTTTCTGTCCAAGGCGTGTCTTCAAGTTTTTAACTCTCGCGAGGCGAGAGAAGTGTTCGCGACGCGAGCCCTCATTTTCTGGTTGGTCACGGCCGTGATGTCTGTCACGGCTAGGCCGTGACAGTCTCTGACTTTTGCCTTCTTCTCTGCTTGATCACGGCCGTGATAGTCATCACGGCCAGGCCGTGATAGGCTCTGTTTGGCTATATTCTTCACTTTTCTAGCTCTTTTTCATCCAAGCTCCACCAAGGCTGATTTCTGGGCATTTTTCCACTGAATCCTGCAAAACAACACACAGAAACCACCTCATCCGTTCCAAAGGAAAACTATACAAAATCAACACTAAATTGGCCTAACTATATGCAAATGCATGCAGAAATGTACATGAAAAATGAGGTGAAATCACACTCATCAAATCACCCCAAGCTTAAGACTTTGCTTGTCCTCAAGCAAAAACTAAGGCCAGAAGAGATAAACAGTCAAAACATGGATAGTGAACTAAGAACCCGAGCAAATGATCCAAGTAATAGGCAAATCAAACAATTCAGCAAGAGACAATCAATTCAAGTCCAATTAGGGGCTTAAGTTTCCTAGACTCACATTCTCACTGATTCGGGCACTCTTGCTCACTTGAAGCTCACCCCAAGCTTGTTTACTTGCTTGGCTCTCTTTCTTGCCTCACTCACTCAAGTGTTCAAGTATATATAACAATTCGCTCCATTTTCCTCAAGGAATGATTCCTACCATATGCTTGACTATCAACCAAATCTCCACTTTATTTATGAAAAACACTTAAGAATCAAGAGGTCTTTATTTGGTTGTAACGTGGCCATGGGATTAATCTTTAGGTGGGGATAACAAGAAAGGGATATTTCAAAAGGCTAAACCAAGTATCAAACATTTCAACACAAGAAACCTTCTAAAATACCTTCTTGGGTTTTCAATACATTTTTCCACCCTTCTTTTCTTTCTTTTTCTTTTTATTATTTTTTGTCATCCCCTTCTCTATTTATTTTTTTTTTATTTTTTTTTTGTTTTATTTGGAGAAGGGGA
The DNA here is from genome assembly GCA_030762895.1 of Sophora flavescens. Lineage (NCBI taxonomy): Eukaryota > Viridiplantae > Streptophyta > Magnoliopsida > Fabales > Fabaceae > Sophora > Sophora flavescens. The sequence goes on along the minus strand of CM061062.1, from coordinate 190,011,397 downwards.
AATTTTTCAAATCAAGATTTTTTTTTTTTCTGATTCTTTTCCCAAACTTTCAACTACCTTTTTCACCCTTTTTGTGATACTTTAGAAGGTCCCTTATCAAGTATATGTATCCAAATTTTTCAGGGTACCAAGAAAAGCATTTTATTCATTTTGGCTCAAAATTGGGCAACTAAGGGTAGCATTTACACATTCAAAGCTCAGAAGGCCAGAAAAATACCTATTGCCTCAATCATTTTCAAAAATGTTTCCAAAAATTTTCTAAGCTTCAAAATGGTTTTAAGTCAAGTTCTAGAGAAAACAAACCAAGAGGAATAACACTCTACACAAAGAATGGGGGCAGATTTAGTGAGTACCCCCTAATGACTCAAAAGCTCACATTTATCAGGTCAAGAACCAGTGAGAAACACAAGTCTAAAGAAACATATGCTAATCATCAACTATCCGAAATCATCTCAAGCATATTCATTTGCAGCCATATCACAAGAATAAACAGAATTGGGTTCAAAAATCCACTATCACAATTTAATTGGCACTTAGTTCTCACAATCATAAGCTCAATCTAAGCGGGGTAATCGAATCATATGATCATGCAAATTTAAGCCTATATGAATGCAATATTCACAATGCAAGCAAAAGATTACCCCTACCCCAAGCTTAAAGATTTACATTGTCCCCAATGTAAACAATCAAGTTGGAGAGGGTAGGAGAAAAATAAAATAAAGCAAAAATTGGAACGGCTTACCGAGGCGGTAGCGGGTGTTGGCTCACATGCTTTTGGCTCTGTTTCTCCCTGCTCTTTTTCTCCTTCCTTTATTCAAAATCTGAAGACACTTAACAAAATTATTAACAAACCTCTTGAGCTTCTCAAATTATTCAAGAGGTTAAAGCAAAAACAAAATTAACTAAAGAGAAGGGTTAAGAAAAGTTGGGTTGCCTCCCAATAAGCGCTTCTTTAACGTCACTAGCTTGACTTATTAAGAAGCATCCACCTGGATCCCATAACCTGTGGTATAAGGACCAAGGGATGCTAACCATGTGAGATCCTTCACCTGTATCCCACGGTTTGCAGCAAAAATATGGGAGTGAGCGCTTGAAAATCATGGTGACCTCACCAAATGTGGCGAACTTCCCACTCCCTCTTGGGTCAGAATTGACCCCTTCATCCACAAAATCTTCCCAATAAAAGTGGGGTTCAACCTCAGGCAGAGGCATGAACTCCATTGTTGACTGCTTTAAAATGTGAGGTGGCAAACAATTCGAGAGGATCATTGATGCTGTTCTGGCTTCTGTACAATCTCCACTCTCAGCATTGCCAAATTCATCACCTTCCAAATATGCAGAAATCTCCGCACAAACCACACAAGTGTTTCTCCCATCACATTCCACACATGCATAGGGGCCAATAGCATCATTTAATTTCACAAGTTCTTCATCATCCCCGAGCATGGTGACATAGCTATCCTCCAAATGCCTCTTCCTTTCAGGCTCTTTAGTCAAGGGTTCAATGGGGAGTGGTGCAACTATGTTCTCCAAAATAGGGTCTTCACTTCTTGACTCGGTTGCTCCCACTTCTTCTTCTTCCTCCTCATCCATCATTGCATCATTTTCATCATCATCCATCAAGTCCTCATTTGGCATTTTGGATAGTAGGTTAGAGAATTCCTCAATACGTACCCCGAGACTTCGAATGGCATCTTCTTGATTCTTTAATTCTTCCATTGTTGTTGCCATGAAGTTCTCCAAAACGGCCTCTAAGTGAGGTTGACTATCCGGGATAGGTTGCTCAACCTCGACTGGGAATGCGGATTTGAAGTTCTCCCAAGCAACTTCCAATGGGGATGGCTCATCATACCAAGGTGTGGAAGATTCCCAATGTTCCCCTTCATCCATCAAAGTATTGTTTGGAGGGTTCCCCCACCATGGAGTAGAAGTGTTGGGAAATTGATTTCCCCATTCAGAACAACCTACCATTGGTGGAGGAGAGATTTGTGCCCTTGATGACTCATTACTCACTTGTTGGATTTTTACGGCTAATTGCGGCATATCTACCCGCAGTTGCAACTCGGATATCTCCCATTCTGCATCGGTGGTTGATACCAATTGTAGTCCATGATCCTATCTAATCAATTTTTTCACCTCACAAACAATTAAGCCCAAGATCAAAGAAACACAAAAACAAATATATACAAAACTAACAAAAGAAAGATATCAAATATATACAGAAGAAAAAAAAAATGTCTAAACTAGTTGTCTCATTTGTTACTACTGATATTGACAAAACCAATCCCCGGCAACGGCGCCAAAAACTTGATGCGTGTATTTTTAGAAATATAATTAAAGGCAAGTGCACCTCGTCGCAATCAAGTAATACGGTGGTGAGACCGGTTATCGTATCCACAGGGATTGGATGTCAATTACCAATTCGCAAATTCAACAACTATTTAGACTTAACTAAAGAGTGAGGGATTAAAACAGAAAATGAAGAAAGCAAAACAATATTTTTAGTCTTTTGGGAATTATATCGAACACTTGGAAGGCAAACAGAGATATGGCTAAGATTGTTAGGGTTAGACTACACTAATCCTCCCTTAATTGCAATGAAATGGTTATCAACACAAGTCCTAATTCAATTATGACAATCAAGCCCTTTTCTAAAATACTCAAGCCTAATTCCTTAGGTGCATTGAGCCTAAAACCCCAAATTAAACCCTAATTCCTTAGGTGGATTAACCTGAGATTTTGCATTAAGTCAAGACTTATAAGATTGCAAGCATTCAACACCTATTCCTAGATTCTTGAACTACTTGGCATATGATTCATGAGCATGCCTTAACACCAACCTTCCAGTCATCTATCAAAGCAACATATCATTCCTATGGGTAGCTAATCCAAGGAAAGCATTAAGCACAGAATCACATACTCATAGAGAAATAAAGACTTGCATTAAACACCAAATCAAATACAACAAGTTCGAGAAAGTTACATCTAACCCCAACAATGGGGATTTAACTACTCATGATAAAAGGAAATACAAAATAGAATGAGAAAAGGGATGGAGAACACTCATAGACAAGCTTCCTCCATCTTCTCCCCATCCAAGAGCAGAGAAAACACCCCCCTATTTGGGTAGAAACCCTCTCCCGGCCGCCCGACCTCGGCCGCCTCAAAGTGCAGATTATTTTAGGTTAGAAGTTAGTCCCTTTTTCTGTCTTTGTCTTTGTTTGTTATTTATAGGTCCGTCGCCCGTCACGGCCGTGATGGCAATCACGGCCAGGCCGTGACGCTTTCTGTCCAAGGCGTGTCTTCAAGTTTTTAACTCTCGCGAGGCGAGAGAAGTGTTCGCGATGCGAGCCCTCATTTTCTGGTTGGTCACGGCCGTGATGTCTGTCACGGCTAGGCCGTGACAGTCTCTGACTTTTGCCTTCTTCTCTGCTTGATCACGGCCGTGATAGTCATCACGGCCAGGCCGTGATAGTCATCACGGCCAGGCCGTGATAGTCATCACGGCCAGGCCGTGATAGGCTCTGTTTGGCTATATTCTTCACTTTTCTAGCTCTTTTTCATCCAAGCTCCACCAAGGCTGATTTCTGGGCATTTTTCCACTGAATCCTGCAAAACAACACACAGAAACCACCTCATCCGTTCCAAAGGAAAACTATACAAAATCAACACTAAATTGGCCTAACTATATGCAAATGCATGCAGAAATGTACATGAAAAATGAGGTGAAATCACACTCATCAAGTCCCTGTGCCCACTGAGGAGGTTCAAACAGTGTGTCAGACCCCCGGTAACTTCATCCTCTGGCCAAGAAGATTGGTCAGCTTTCTTGTTGCATCTGAGGTATTCAATTAGTTGTGTTTTTCTATATTCATAGTTGAAATTATTTATTATTGTTTAAAGATAATGCTTTATTTTTATTCGTTATAGGATGTTGGAAATGATCATATTCTGCCTAAAAGGTAGGATCCAGGAAGACCAGAGATGTTTGCTCCAGTCTAGGTATTCATTTGACCATTTAATTAATTACCAATGAAATAACTTCATTATCTGTGATTACTAATATATATCTGTGATTACTAATAAACTTCTGGCTATACAGGTTGTCACCATGGAGAATGATGCAACTTTGGTGAGGTTGGAACATGATGTCAGCCCAGGTGATGAACTGTATATTCCAAAGAAGGAACTTATGGAGATTGTACTCAATAAAGAAATGGCTAGTTCTTCACACCTATCGTTATGGTGCACGTAAGTACATTTTATTTATAAGTTAAGTAATTAATTTTCAAATACTATGATAATTAACATGTTGTTTCAATGTATTAGGTATCTGCATCGTATGTTAGTTGATCAGGGTAACCTCGCCCTTTATTGGTTCATTGACCCCATGTTCATTCAGGGTGATGTTCTCCTAGCATCAGAAGATCGGGTCATCACCATACGTGATATACTTTCCCGAGACAATCATCAATTCTACCTTGCGCCTTATCTCAATAAGTAAGTACCGTTATTTAATTATAACTATATATGACTTAGTCACTAACTGTTCATAAATACAGCCAGCATTGGCAAATGTTGATCTTGTACCCTAGGATGAACGTCGTGGTCTTCTTACGCTCAATTGGAAATAAGCGGGAGAATGAACTGCAGACGATCATCATCGAAACGTAAGCATTAAAATACTTTATAATCAGTAATGCAGTTGTTTTAATTATCTGAAATCTATATAGATATACTTTAATTAATGTTTATTTTGTCATGATAGTTCTATTAATGCAAGCCACATGTTGCGTGGTGAAAGGCATCGGGCTATCAGATGGATTATTCCTGGGGTAAGATATTTATTAGTACAAATGCATCAAATGCAGTGGGTATAATTATTGATTTCTATTTAATTTAATTCCTCATATTCTAATTGGGTTTCTTTTGTACGTAGTCACGTACACAACGTGGATCATGGGAATGTGGATACTATGTGATGCAGTGGATGTTGGAAATTATCTCCTCCAGGATCACTGAAAGATGGCACGAGGTAAATGTTAATTGATAACAATTAGAAGTAACAGTTATAGATTCGTTATATGTTTTATGTTAGTTTATTAATTACTTAAAAGATATAATCTTTTGTCCAATTAAACTTGCAGATATTCAACAATCCAATTCCATTATCTGATTCCGACATCAACCGTATAAGGAGGCGTTGGGAAACTTTCTTTCTTGAAGTGTACCAACCATAGTTTGTATATATATATGTAGTTAGTTTAAAAACTTATCATGTACTGGCTATAGTGTACTTTTGACTGATCATGTGTAATTTGATATGAAATCTATAATACATCATGTAGCTTTTTGGTTTCTAATTATCTTTGTTGTCTAAATGTAATTGAACGTACATATGTATTGTTCGTAATAAATTCAGTATATATTAATTGTGTTTTTGTTGTACAAAAATGATTGTTGAGAATATTTAGAGTATGTTATTCTGGTATTGATCTGCATTATTACTGAAACAGGGGAAAGGAATGATAGAAATGTAAATAACAGTTTCAAAAAAAAATTAGACTTTACACATCAGTTTTAAAAAAATCGATGTGGAAATTTCAATTTCCACATCGGTTTTACTGAAAACTGATGTGTAAATTGAAATTTTCACATCGGTTTTTGTGTAAACCGATGTGTAAAGTCTAATTTCCACATCGGTTTTCAATAAAACCGATGTGGAAAGTGATATTTCCAATAGTTTACCAATTGACAAATGAACTTTCCACATTGGTTTGTTTTAAAAACCGCTATTAAAAATGTACTTTACACATCGGTTTCAAAACCGATGTGTAAAGTAGCAATAAACCACATCGGTCTTTTCAACATCAGTTTGAAAACCGATGTGAAAAGCCAAAAATAACCGATGTGGAATCCCTTTTCTGCACTAGTGTTACATAGCTTATTTGGAGGTGATGGGTTTGGAGCATTAACAAGGAATGAAAGGAGAAGAACTTTGTTTCTTGGTGATGATCAAGATGATGAAGTTCTTCACAATCAAACTCAAAATCTCAAGTATGGTGTTTTGTGTTCTTAAGAAAATTAAGAATGGAAAGCTTTAAGTTTAAGAAGACAAGTAGAAAAATGAACTAAAAATGGGTGTGAGACAAGGGTGTGGGTAATGAGGGGGACGGAGGTTTTGGGTTGCATTGGGGGACTAAATGTGCAAGAAAATTTGTTACTTAAGGAACAAGGTGCAAATTAACTTAAGGACCAATTCGCAAATTAGAAAAGTTTAAGGACCTAAGTGCAATTTCCACTTAAATTGTCATCATTAGGTAAAATAAAAACATGTGGTTATGAGTGATGAAGGGTGGACAACTTTATAACCTTAGGAAAATGCGTGGTGATGAATAATGGGAGGTGTGGCTGCTTTCTACACCACATGTTACAGTGGCAAACTTGTAAATAAGTAGATAGTAAAATAAAATAGTAATATAAGTTTATAAAAATCTGAAAATCATTATGACGGGGATAGGATCGCCATAAATACTCGTCACATCACCATAAATTCTAGTCACTTCGAGCATCTAAAATATCTAGAGTCATGAATCTGCTCCGTTCTAACTTGTCTCAGGTCCCATACGCGATTCTCGACATTTGGCCCAAGACACAAAACAATAAAATATTATTTTTTCCGAAAATTTTTAACATAGCCAGCATTCTTGAAAATGTTGTAAAAATACTAATGGCTTCAGTCTTGAGTCAAGATTAGATCTTACGATCGAGTAAATTCTTAATATCAATGAAATCTCGAGATCGAGGCTCACTTTGAAGTTTTCAACCACAAATCTTCCTGAAACTTAAGGTTTGCAAGCAAAACATGAAAATAACTTTAGCTAAACCAAAATCATCATTAAAAACTCAAATAATAAATATACTCATTCATATATTTATTACTGATATCAGAAAGTCGAAAAGTCGAGTTGTTACATACTACCCCGCTTAAAAAAAAAATTCGTCCTCAAAATTTCGTGACTCGAAACTAGACCGGATTTTTCAATCCCAAGGTCTTATGTTGTAACTCCCACATTTGATTGTCCCTTGGATGACAATTATAACTTAATAACGAGACTCATACTTATCCTTCGTTCTATTTATCCTCAAAACTTTCCATTACCATATGTTCCCACTTTTTTCAACATTTCACCTTAGTCTATTACCTTCAAAAGGCATAATAAAAACTTAATTTCTTCTTTCTTTAAAACTAATCCATTAGAAATATTTCCCTTTATATCCTTAACTCTCACTTTTGACACCAAAATTTAAACTATGATTCTCACTTTTCTTACAACATACACATCAGTTTCCATCTAAGATTCAATGTTGTATTTTCAATCGCTTCATTCCTCTTATTGCTAACTCCTTAACATAATCAATTCTTATGTCAATTTCTTTTATCCTCGAAATTTTCTATCAACACATTCTATCCACTACTCCGAATTACATTAAAATCACACATCTTAACCTTAGAAAACATTATCACATCCCTAATGTAACCAACATCAACAAGAATTACACCGGTTAAGATTATCTAACACCTCAACTTCGAACCTTTATAGCAAGAAACAAAATCATACTCTTCACTTATATTCAACTTAGGTGAAACTATTTTAGACACTTTCCTCTCCATCTTCTAAACTTATAAAATCCATCTTAACTACGGAAATTGATCATTACACTAGACTTTCCTCAATGGTACTCTTCCTCAACCAAAATTTGATCTGTAACAATTGTCTCACTTACTGAGATTGATCTTAAGGATTCACATCTTACCAATCACAACTACTCTTCAACAAAATTCCCATCACTTCTTGTCTATCCCGCTATAGGTATGATCGTAGCTAGATGCTACACTTACTCCCAAACCAACTTCCTAAAGATCATATCATTTCTCTAGACTTCCTTTAGTAAAATTCTGTCTCAAATCATGATAAGATCTATTGAAATCGTCTTTCTTCATGACGTCAAGCTTAGGGTTTTCTCACTTTCAAAATAGCTCTACTTCTCCATAAAACTTCTACTATAGGGATGATCATACTTAGGTGTTAAACCTACTTCCCACTAATATGCTAAGGATAGATCGTTTCTTACTTGTCCATCGAGTTGAGGATGGTCTATTGGAATTATTCTCAACCTGTTCCTCAACATTTAGACCGGACTTTACCGATGAACGTCGGTAAACTTCAGATCTTCATTTGAAAATATATCTGAAGATACTCCATGAAGTCTTATCAGTCCTCTGATACCTATTTCGGTGAGCCTTCCTATTACATAGTGGATCTTCACAGGTAAGAAGGGCGTCGACTTCGTCAGTCGGTCCACGATCACTCGAACTTAAACAAGATCCTTATAGATCTCCAGTAAACTCAACGAAAATTCATGACGCCACCAACATCTTTAGCAAGGGAGGTCTCAAACGTCAAGCTATCTCTTGTTCACTATACTCGACTAACTCTGACATGCTGATATGAATCACCCATCCTCATGACTCTTTGAGATAGATCACATGTCAAGGACGTTTGGTGTGACACCCTAATCTCAGGTCATCACATGGTTACCCGTTTGCGGAAATAAAACTTAATTTGCTGGCTGCTTTCGGAAAATCATGTTTTCTCAACGTTTATCTTTTCAAAATATGGTGATAAAAATTTTTCTTTTCCTCCTTCTTTTAACCTCATAACCACAACAACGTATTCAAATCACACTTAACTACATAATGTATATAATTCCTTCAACTATACTGCCTCATATTTTTCTCATATAAATCATAGTCAACTTTATTCTTAAAACATATCATTACCTAAGCTGGTCGTAACTAACGGACACTACATCCGATAAAAACATCACATCATGCCTCGAACTAGACAGCCTTCATCTTCTTGTAAGGATCATACCCCTCGTTCAACTCTGATATGGTTGTAAGGGTGAGACGCCAATATATGGATTTATCACCATAACTAAATGCACAACAAAAAAGATTGCACATACACATATACATGTCTATAACAACGTACTCATTCATATTATATCACATCGTTTATCAATGGGTTTCACACCCAACGTACTAATTCATCTTATATCACATCGTTTATTAATGGGTTTCACACCCCAAACATCAACGTTGGAAAACTATACATGAACACTTCAATACATCATCTAATCATTCATACCTAATCTCATGAGATATCTCCAACCTCGTAAACCTCGTGATGAGTTGATCAGACTCAATTGCCACAGGCATACAGCCACAGGCACGCCCATCGCACACTGTCCAACATCGTGGCACAGTGATAACACTCGGAGATGGGGCCTCATTGTCCAAACCCCAGGCACAATGAGAACATCTTTGTACGATATACCCTGACGCCGCAAGGTAATCCCTCGTTTAATCATGGCACGTCTGCCAAATGCATGCAAGAAAACATTTTGTTCTCAACACTTTTCTTTGTGCTATATCTTTATTTGTCAAAGCTCTCAAAAGCTTACAACCCATCATCGTTTTAAACATCTAATGCTCTCAAAAGCATCATCGTTAAAACATGGAAGCTCTCAAAAACTTATGACTTAACATCGTTTAAAACATCTTTATATCTTTTATTAACAACACAGGACCTCAAAGTCCGAGTGCTCAATCACGAAGCCCCTAGACCTTGCAATCAGTCTTAGGTTCGTGGTAGTAGAAAACAACATAAAACGTTTTAACTTCTTTAAATAGATACCCAGTTTACAACATAACAAACCTTAATACCCCAACGTCTCGGTTATTAAGTTCTATATCTTTGTACATCTTTTTACATCGTTTTACATCTTTCACATCGTATTACATCTTTTACATCGTTTTACATCTTTTACATCATATTACATCTTTTACATCGTCTTACATCTTTTACATCGTTTTACATCTTTTACATCGTTTTACATCCTTTACATCTTTTTAAATCATTTTACATCTTTCTACATCTTTTTCATCGTTTTACATCTGTTACTTCGTTTTACCTCTTTCATCTCTTTTACATCATTAAGTAAAACTCATTTACCGAAAATTCTTTCTACTTGAAATTCGTTTATAAAACGTCAATTCATAAAAAAAAATCCACTTTTCCTTTGGAAACACATTTTTTTCTCCAAAATAACGTCAAATCATCAACAACTTCTTTTTATTGAAACTTCAACTCTAATAAATCAATTCAAATTAAATCTCTTTTCAACATAAGTACTGCTATTTTTTTAAACTCTCGCCGTAAATAATATCGAAACTTGCCGTCGTTTAGCATTTTCAAAGAAAACATCTTTAAGTCAAACTTTGACATTTCTTCTAAAATAATTTTCTTATATAATAAATAAGGTCTTTTCGAATATTAATTTCACAAAATCACTTTTTATAATATCTCGGAATTTCTTGTGTAAAAATTAGCAGTACTAAAAAAAATTTCATGGTTACGCTCTCACCGTGACTCATAAACTTCTTTTACACTAATAAATCATTAAAATAATAATATTTCTCAAAACTCATTATTTTTCCAAAATCATATTTTCCCTCTTCTATTATATTCCAACATTTCCCATAAAACATTGAATATAACTTTCACAGCTTATTAAATCTTTTATCTCATTAATCGGTTGTGCACTGACCACTGTCAGGCCTCTCAAACAAAATTCACAAACAACATTCAACATCATAATCATAATTATATCCCCAGGCAGATCATGCATCATAACAATATCATATACGACTGCAGATAATTAAAAACACTTCAAACACCGATATACAGATAAACAACACATCGTAAACAACATAAACAATTAATCACAAACCACATATAAATCATATAAGCCACACTAAAAGCAAATAGTTATAGAGAAAATCCCTCAGGTAAGCTCCCCATACCTCTTGAAGACTCAACTAACGTTTTCAAACAACCTCCCGATTTAATCCGATTTCCTCCGTCGGCTTTAGGTCAAACCAACCCGATTGATTCCTTCAAACAAATTGCAATCAAATCAAACCACAAAATACTTAACTCATGAGGGTTAGGTTTCGGCCAAGGGCTGACTTTTAGGGTTCAAAATCCTTAAAATTGCTAATCATGATTAAGTCATAGATTAATGGTCCTTAATTAACCTAAATCATAGATTAGTGACTAAACAACTAAGTTTCAAACTCAAAACTTCCTAACTCTTTTATACAAGGATTCGGCCTCAACATGTTTATAGAGCTATAGGGTTCTTAGTTTAATAAACCAACTTGGATTTATAAGACATACATACTAAGAGTTTGATTAACAAGATCATTAAGGAAAACTTTGAACAAAACTCATCTAGTTCCAAGAACTAGGGTTTCGGCCTTGATGAAACAAATAGGTTAGGGTTTGATTTTTGATCTTCTATGTACTTACATACAAGAACTATCAAGATATAATCATGAATCAAGACATGAAAATGAAACAAAACCTAAGAACACAACTTTGACCTAGGTTCGGCCAAGTCCAGAAATTAGAGAAAGAAATTTCTCATGATCATATGCTTCTAGATGATGAAAATAGAGATGATTATAAGATCATACCAATTGGTTTCATGTCAAAAGGATTTTTCTAGAATTAGTTATGAATTTTCAAAGTTCTAGATCTAGAAACTTAAAAGTGATGAACAACTATGAAATAAACTTTGAATCAAGAAATTGATTGAAGAACATAGACATGATTAGAGAAGAAGAATAGGATTCACCTCTTGAAGATCAAAAACAAGTGAAGATCCAAGACCTTGCTTCACAAACTTGACATTCAAAGACTTATGAACTTTAGGTTTTTGAACAAAAGGCAATAGAAACTAAGTGAAAGGTGAGGAAGGGTATTTATAGGCATGTGGGCTGCGCCAATTTTGAGGACCAAGTAGAAAGGAGGTGGTTTTTCAAAGGATTAAAGTGCAAATAACTCATAGGGACCATTTTGCAAAGATTCCAAAAGTTTAAGGACTAGTTTGCAAATTGTCAATAGTTTGACATGATGGCCATGTGCCACATTAAATGTGGTCTTATCTTTACTCATCTTGACTGATTTTTCTTCAAACTTTTTGGAAAAACCTAGAAGGATGGAGAAAACTTGAGAACTTAGTAGAATCTTGGAGAATATGGTGGAATTGTGTGGAAATTTCAAGAATCATCTTGATTCTTCCAAACTAAGGCAGCCCCCACTCCATATTGGGCCTGCACATGGGCTTCATAAATTTGGGCTTGAATTCATCTTTGTGGGGCCCACCAAAAAGGCTTAAAGCTCATGTTGACATAGGAAACTTATATGGCTTCAAATGGGCTTTATGAAACTTAAGTCATGGGTAAGGAATTTGGGCCTCAAAGCCACGGTCCTCTATGGATTTGGAACAAGGATTCTAGCCCAATTCACTTGAAAAAACTTAGAAACTAACTCAGGGACAAAAGGGTAATTAACAGAAAGTTCAGGGACTAAAGCGTAAAATCCATAAATTTTCACTTTAACCCTGAAAAACCTTCTAGACTTAAAAATATGATTCATCCCCATGAATCATCTCAAAATCCTAAGATAAACTCTTTATCTGCTATTAGGAACTCCAAAATCCACTATGTCGTCTACCCGATTACGTATTCCACCCGTAAAACGTAAATTATTTTATTTTTTTACCAAAATTTTCAAAACTTCCAGGATCGTAGAAAATACGATAAAAACATTTTTCATCTCGTTCACGAATTAAAATTTGGTCTTCTGAGCAGTAAACTTTTACTGTCAGTGAAAACACAGAAAACGGCAGACCGATTTCTGTCTGAATTTTCAACCCACAAACTTCCCCGTAACTTATGAAAATAAGTATAACATGGAAATGACCTTGGTTTATCCAAAATAATTTTCTAAGCCTCGGATAAAAATATATTTATATATTTATTACCGATATTACGAAGCAGCGAAAATCGAGGTGTTACATTTGGAATAATACATAGGGTAAAGTTGATCAAGGATGACAAATCTTTTCGAACTACAACAAGACATGATCTTAAAGGTCACAAAAAGAAATTTTCAAGGAAAGGAATTTCTTGGTTTCGCTTTCACAAGGCATAAATAAAAATTTCATCAATTCGAAAGATATAGGAATATTCGAAATGGAAAAAGTTTCTTCAATAGATTCGTGGGCGTAAAAATGTATGGCCAATACTAATTTGCAAACAAGAATCTGATAAAGTTCATCCTTCCACAAGAACTTCCAGCTGATTTGGGAAATCCAAGGATGGATAGTTCATATTCCAAAGAGGATTCATTCTTAGTACAAAGAATTTAAAAAACGAAGATTTAAAAAAAAAAAAGAACACAGTCTGGCAAAAATCAGACTGGGTCACCTCTACCAAAAGTAAAAGTGATTAGACTAAGTTTCATCAAGAAACCTCTATTATCCAGAAGTCATTTGTATTATAACTTAAGAAATAGTTATAACAAATTCTTCTACGAAATGTGAAAATATCCATTCCTATGAATACTATCAAATCAATCCACTCCAATGTCTAATACATTAAGGGTTAATTAGAAGTGTGAGTACAACTTCTCACAAACAAGGAAATCATTTAGAATAAAATGAAATTATGGACTAGCATAACCAGTTTATGAGTCCTGATAGATTCCAAATCAAAGTCAGAAACGTCTGTCTGACACGTATAAACTTCACCACTGTGATTGTCTAATACAACCATAGGGTCTCGAGAAACAAATGTCAGTTGACAAGTTCATAAAGAATCAAATAGTACAGTGAAATTTTTTTTTCTTAACATGAGACACTCATCCAAGGTTGAAGATTCAAATCTATTCGCCTTGGCTCCATCAACCACAAAGGTCTTTCCAGACATGCTTAGTATGGTCACACTGAATCGGTACGATCACAAACAATCGGGTCAGTTTCTCAAACAAACGAAGAGTTGATCTTTCCTCATAACCTGAGTCAACGACGCAAAATCTTTAATAGGTCATCACTTCAATCTAGTGATAACTCATCCTCAAGTCGATCTTTGAGTAGACTAAAACTCCTCGCGATTGACTTATTCAATCAACTACGCACAACAGAGAATACTCATTCATATTCGTCACTTTGTTGACTTGTCAGAAATCCACGCGATATCTGACTCCATCACACAACATTGGTGCTTCCTACGGAAAACACTCAGTCTAACAAACTGCTTAGACCATCGATTTTTTTTTTCAGTTGAATCGAGTTGTCTAACTCGATTAACTTTGAAGACGACATCCTACAAAAGGGGATAGAAATCGAACCGAACCTAGTAACTAGAACGATCAAAAATCAATATCTTCTGCTAGCATCAAAACTAAACATTGTAACAGCCCGATTTTCGGATACGTTATATTAACGATAAAGATATATTTATTTATATTTTTATCTGAGGACTTAGGAAATGATTTTGGAGGAAACAAAATCATATCTAGAACCTACTATATGGTAGGAAGCTTTGGTTAAAATTTGGGTTTAAAACTCAGACGGAAACCGGTCTACGTTTTTGATACTGACGGTATAATTTTATACCGGCAGAAAACAATAGTTTGACCCGAAAACTGAAATTTGTAGATTTTTTATATTTTGTCCGTGAAGAAGTCTACTTTCCCAATTACTTATCAGAAATAAAATATTATGTGTATTTGGACGAATTTTGGCAAAAGTTCGAACGGAAAACAATTAGTGTTTTCACTGATAGTAAGATTTTAATGATCAGAAACCTAATTTTGACTTGTGAACGAAACAATGTAGGTTTTTATCACGTTTCCAGTGAGATAGGTTATTTTGAAATTTTTTGTAAAAAATAAGTTATTAGACGATTCTCGGCGTTTTGGTCGTTAATCGAGTAATCGATGGAGCCGGGAACAGATAACAGAAAAATATCTAGATATTAAATGAAAATATCTAGATATTAAATGAAAATATCTAGATATTTATTAGAAAATATATAGATATTTATATTAACTTAACCATGATTCTATTAAACATAACCTAGGTTAAACCCTATTTCCTATCTAAAAACCCCCCTAAGCAACCCCCTTCCATCTCTTTTCCTTCATTTTTCTTCTTTTTCAACCAAAACACAAACTCCATTTTCAAAAGCTCTAAGTGCATCCTTGTTGAAGTGCATCAAGATCATCATCTTCTTTCAATTTCCATCATCACTTTAGGTAATAAGGTGATCCTTGAGCATCTCTTATCCTTCTTAAAGTCATTTTCATCCTATTTCTTGATTTTACATTCCTAGATCTAGAACTTCAAATAATTCTAGAAAATTATAGAAAAATCCTTTTAATGTGAAACCAATTTCTATACTATAGTTATGATCCCTACTTTCATTATCCAAAAGCATGTAATCAAAATAATTTTCCTCCCTAATTTTCTTATTGAGGCCGAACCTAAGTGGTTTTGGACAAATGAAGTTTTGTTCAATTTTTAAAATATGACACTTGATTAAAGCTCACTAGTAATTGTATGATTTAAATCCAATAGCTTAAGTCCAACTAAATTTTATAACCTATTTTTGTATTTAAGGTCGAAACCCTACCCTAAGTGGTTGGATGATTTTTATTCCATATTTTCAACTTATAGCAATTTATCCTAGCTATCTAAGACCTAAGTAGTTAGTAATCAAAAGATTAGAATGAGAAAATGATACTAGCCATAATTTGAATTGAATGGTACAATCTAGCATAAAGTGGGTATAGTTGGGTTTGTTTGATTAATTATAGTTATGTTGTTTGGCTCAAGGTGAAACTGTTAAGCAGTGGTGTGATAGTGAGGAACGTCGAGTTCGGGATTTCGGTGCTAACTCAGGTGGGGGAAAGGATCACTTTGTCGTCGGAATCGATAAGTAGTATATTATATAATAATTGTGTAGGACGACCTAAACCCTACTAGTAGTCGAGAAATCAACAAGACCAAAATCTCATTGGAAACCTTTTCTGTAAAACCAATGGTGATTCGGGGATTATAGGTTTATCGACATAAAAGGTTGATTTTATGATTTTGAGGATGTTTGGCTTTATTACTTGTTTGATTTGATTGTGATATACTGGTTATGATAATTTGCTCTATGTGATATTTTATGATGTTTGATTATTTTGTTGATATTGTCTTATGCATGATCTGCCTAGTTTTTAATATTGTATTTAGTGGATTTTAAGCAAAGATATGTGTTGTTCGGAAGATGTTTGCTTGGGAGAAAATGGGTGTGATTTAGAGGGCCTAGCTTAATTAAGTTGTTTTATAGATAAGATTATGAGATATTGTAATTTGAGGATTTATACGAGTTTCTAGTGAGAGGTTGAGGCACTAGGTTTTGACCCGTAAGAGTCGGTGAGGTTTATATAAGTGTATGTATAGCAATTGGGCTATCAGGGATATAATTGTATGTATAGCAATTGGGCTATTAGAGATATCATTATATGTATAGCAATTGGGCTATTACTGTAATTTTAATTTTATGTGTAGCAATTGGGCTACTAGTGATATAATGGTATGTGTAGCAATTGGGCTACTAAAAATATAATTGTATGTGTAGCAATCGGGCTACTAGTGATATAGTTTAGGTGTAGCAATTGGGCTACTAGAGATATAATTTTATGTGTAGCAATTGGGCTACTATAGATATAATTTGATAGAGGGGAGTGCTCGCTCGGACGAAGGACTAATATTCCTATTTGGGTGGAGATGGTGTGAAAGGATTGTAGTGGTCACATTAGAATAAAGGTTTAGATGTATGAGAGTAATGGTAGAGGATGATATTGTTAATTTGAGGATGATTGTTAGTTTAGTGTGATTTGTGTCTTTGACTGCTGTTATATTATATGCTATGGTTTATTTTCCGTTTTTAATGATATAATTGTTTCTTTTCCCCTATGTTTTCTGTTTGTTATGTTTTATCTTTTATGGAATCATTCGAGAAGACCCTGTTGATGAGCTGATTGTGGAGGAGTTGGATGGAACTCCGTATGAACCAGAGGCAGGAGGACCAGCTGTGATCCATGGTGACTAGGGTCTAAATAGTATGGCTAGTGTGTCTTATTGAAGTATTTTTACATGTTTCCTCTAGTATAACTTTTGTTTAAGTATATGTGTATGTGAGGGATCCTACTGAGAGGATACCCTCAACAGTGTTTTGTATTAAGTTCATAAGACCTATATGTGTATGTATAAACATAAATATGGTGTGTTGTTTTTAATTAACCAAAGTTATATTCTATTTAACTTAAGTTTTTATTTTTACGTGTTTTCACGTTAAGTACGTGATTAAGGAATTAATTAAGAAGGCTTTAATCTAATACAACACCGGGGCACAATGGGGTGTCTCAACCATTTCCAGGGAACACCCCCGGAAATCCTTTCGCAAACGATAATCCTGGAACATTTTCAATAAACATTCCTAGAATATCTACCTAAATAAGCATACTATTCAAATGTATGACACAACCCAAAAAGGATAATCGAATGTGTCACACATGAACCAACACACAATTACTAGCTATCGGTTCCTACAAGTCAAAACTCGTGTAACCCATCTAGATAAAAACACATACTAATAAGTCAACACACACTGTTTTGATAAGGAAACAATTTCAAAAGTGACCAACCAAAGATCACACAACAAAAACATAACAGACCTATTCCCCATGGTTCTCGAACGACTCGACCAGCTCTGATACCACCTTTATAACACCCCCTTGGGCATTACTTCGTAACCTGTGCGAAAATAAATTAAAAAGAAATTTGCTGGTTCCTATCAGAAAATTTATTTGTAAGACTCAATGACTTAGAGATTTTGATATATGACAAATACAACTTAATGTGTATGCAAGTGTTTTAGTATCAAATAGCAACGACAGGTATCAAGCAGTAATCAACAAGTTCAGTGAGCAATCAAAGGAGAATATTCATGGAAGAACTTGAAGGAATCAAAGAGCGAAGACAAAGATCAAAGGAATCATCAAGAGAAGACCTTAAAGGAGAAATTAGTTTTAAGTCTTAGATGATTTGTAAGAGATGAAATCTCTTATTCACAAAAAGCCCATTTGAAAAGATGCATGAAGAAAATAAATTTTCATAACCTGTATTAAAAGGAATAAGTTTTCATTAATGAAAATGATTTTTGGAAATAAGATTTTTTGAATCCAAGCGCTCGTCCAACACAAGTGACACAAGAGCTCGTCCACTAAAGTGATACAAGCGCTTGTCCACTAAAGTGACAGAAGTGCTAGTCCACTAAAGTGACAGAAGTGCTCGTCCACTAAAGTGATACAAGCGCCCGTCCACGTAAGTGACACAAGCGCTCGTCCACTAAGGTGACAGAAGTGCTCGTCCACAAAAGTCTTTGGACCTGCTAAATCCTTAAATGAGAAACTCCATCCAATGACACGACATATGGAGCTCGTCTACTAATTGGAGCTCGTCCAATTACTTTGTGTTTTAGTACTCCTGTCTACTGACGTGGCATATGGAGCTCGTCTACTAGCACGTTCGAATGTAAAATCTTAATGGCTAGATGGACGTGAATTCTATAAGAACTATCAGAATTTTATTTCAAGAACCAGAATCAAGAAAATAGATTCTGTTAATCAGATCCAAATCTGTTTTGATTGATCCCAACGACTATAACTTGTTTTCTATATAAAAAGGGATCAAAGGAACACTTTTTACTAATATATTGATCATAACATATGAAATCAATTGTGAAAATCATTATCTTCTTTCTTGAGTTTATTGTGAAAAGAGTGTTTCGTTCTCATAAGTGCTTCAATTTGTTTATCTGACTATTGAGAATTAGGAATCAACTTTTGTTTTACTTTTGATTGTAAAGAGAGAGGGAGTCTCTCTGAGTGATTAGGGTGAGGGATCCCTAAGGTTGAACATTGAGGCTCTTCACAAGAGTGTGGTATCTCGAGGTGAAGGAGTGCTCTGTGGTGTAAAGGTTTTTCAAGCTACCTGGTAAAGCTTGTGTGTTAGTGTGTGAAATCCCACAGGTGGAGTGGGGACTGGATGTAGGTCACAGTGGAGGTGACTGAACTAGGATAAATTTGGTTATGTGGTATCTCTAAACTCAAACTCCTTAATTTGTTTGTGTTCAAGAACCTGCGACTTTGATGTTTAAAGTTCAATATAATTTCTGTTCTTGATCTGTATAAACTACATTGAAACCTGAGTTCGATTGTAATCAAGAATGTGTTATCTGCATTTAAAACTGAGTTGATAAAAACCATTCTTGATTGCTGAAACTGAACTAAGACTGAAACTGAAACCTACAAGTTTGTTCTTGATTGTTAATGCTTGTATCTGAAACTTACATAACTTGTTCTTAATCTTTAAAGGTCTAGTCAGTTTATGTATCTTGTTATTCCTGAGTTATTGAACCTGAATCTATTCTTTCTGAATTAATCTTTCTTATCTTCATCATCCTTCTATTCAAGATTTTATATAAACCCTTCATCAATCTTGTAAAAGATCCCGAGGCCACAAACCCGCAACTCTGATTTGAAAAGTTTTGTGAAAAAGTTTTAAGAGGGAAATATTTTAAAGAATACTCAATTCACACCCCCCTCCTCTTGAGTTGTTGAAGCCAAAATAATAATTGGTATCAGAGCTAAACTCTTAAGTTTGGCTTAACAACTATAAGAGTATGGCTTACAATGACTATTTAAATGAAAGGGGCTTCCCTTGCATGCCTTCCTGCCTTCAATGGATCTGAGTATATCTATTGGAAGGAAAGAATGGTAATCTTACTTGAGGCAGCAGGTGTTGACATATGGGATACAGTAGAAAATGGACCATTTGTCCCCTCTACTATAGATGCTAATGGTGCTCCAAGAAATAAGCCTAAAACTGAATGGAATAAGGATGATAAGAAAAGAGTTCAATATAATGCACGTGCTAAGAATATTATAACATCTGCTTTAAGCCGTGATGAGTTTTTCAGGGTTTCAAATTGCAAATCAGCAAAGGAGATGTGGGATACATTGTAAGTAACACATGATGTAGATTCCACTGAAGAATCTGAATTTGAGGAGGCAAACTTGTGCTTGATGGCCAGCAATCATAGTGATTCAGAAAGTGAAGTAAGTTCTGATTATCAACCTTCTTATGATGAATTGCAAAATGCTTTTGAAGAACTTCACAAAGAATCCATTAGACTTGCTAGATTGCTAAATAAGTCTAAGAAAACCATCACATCCCTAGAAGAGAAAACATCTGTTTTAAACAAAGAGGTAGATCAATTAAAAACAGAAAATTGTGCTTTAAAAGAAAAACTAGCTACTATTTTAGATGCATCTATATGTGATAAATGTCCTAAGTCGGAGAAACATATAAATCATTTGAGTGGTGATCTATCTAGAATTACTAGTGATAAAGAAATCTGGAATGCATCTAGTTGTACATTGACTAAAGAGGTTGAAAAACTGAAAAATGACCTAGCAAGATTCACAAATGGTAGAGATAACTTGGATGCATTGTTAGGACAGTAAAAATGCGTTTATGATAATGCTGGAATAGGCTAGAAACCGAAGATACATGAGAAATCTTAAAAGAAATTTTTTTCTGCACCTAAGACATCAAACACACCATTTGTTAAATGCAATTTTTGTGCTAGAAAAGGTCACACAGCTTCTACATGTCAATACAGAAAATCAGTATACAATAAGTCTAAGTATATATGGGTTCCTAAAGGAACTATTGCTGCAACTAACTCAAAAGGACCCAAACAGATTTGGGTACCTAAAGCAAAAACATGATTCTGTTTTGTAGGTGTGTTGGAAAGCCAAGAATGTGAAATGGTAACTTGACAGTGGTTGTTCCAAGCACATGACTCGAGACAAAAGCAAGTTCATTTCCTTTACCCCTAAGTCGAGTGGTAGTGTTACCTATGGTAACAATAATAAAGGGAGAATACTTGGCATTAGCAACATTGGAAGTGACTCAACAACAATCATTGAGGATGTACTATATGTTGTGGGACTGAAACACAACCTATTAAGTATCAGTCAACTATGTGACAAAGGCTTCAAGGTAAAATTCAATTCAAATAGGTTCTTAATAGAAAATCAGCATGATGAAAATTTGAAATTAATTGGACATAGGACAGATGACATCTATATGCTTGATTTAGATAATATCTCTTCAAATACTACATGCTGTCTTATTTCAAAAGAAGAGAATTGTCTTTGGCATAGAAGAATTGCACACATTCACATGAACCACTTGAATAAACTAATTCGTAAAGATCTTGTAGTTGGCTTGCCTAAACTGAAATTTGTGAAAGATGGACTATGTGATGTATGTCAAAAAGGAAAGCAAGTTAAGGTCTCTTTTAAACCAAAGAACATTGTTTCAACAACTAGACCCTTGTAACTTTTACACATGGATTTATTTGGCCCATTTAGAACCAAAAGCTTTGGTGGTAACTCGTATGCATTGGTAATAGTAGATGATTACTCTAGATATACATGGACATATTTTCTATCTCATAAGAGTGACTCATTTGCTGCATTTAAGAAAATGGCAAAAATTGTGCAAAATGAAAAGGACGTGAAATTTGTTTTTATAAGAAGTTTTCATGGGGGAGAATTTCAAAATGAAGTGTTTGAAAACTTTTGTGATGAGCATGGCATTCAACACAATTTTTCTGCTCCTAGAACTCCACAACAAAATGGAGTAGTGGAAAGAAAGAATAGATCATTAGAGGAGATAGAAACAACTATGTTGAATGACTCTAGCTTGCCAAAACATTTTTGGGCAGATCTTGTCAATACAGACCTACTATGTGCTAAATAGAGTCTTGATAAGACCAATTTTAAAGAAAACCCCTTATGAGCTTTACAAAGGAAGAAAACCAAATATAGCACATTTTCATGTTTTCGGTTGCAAATGTTTTGTTCTTAACAATGGAAAGAATAATCTTGGAAAATTTGATGCAAAGGCTGATGAAGGAATTTTCCAAGGTTACTCTCTATCTAGTAAAGCATTTAGAATATATAATAAGAGAACACAAACTATTTAGGAATCTGTGCAAATGAGTCTAACCCCCAAAAGGTTGAGAAAGGATTCTGTTATTGATGATGTTGCAGATTCAATTGAGAAAAATCTCCTAGAAGAGAAACAGGACAATGAAGAAGATGGAAGCTTAAAGAATGAATTGCTGCAACAGGAGCAAACAGAACAACAAACTGACCTACCAAAGGAATGGAGGACTGTCGAAATCATCCAATTGATAACATCATTGGTGAAATTACAAAGGGGGTAACTACTAGACAATCTCTTAGAAATGTTTGTAATCATATGGCATTTGTGTCTCAAGTAGAACCTAAGATCATAGATGATGCTATAATTGATGAACATTGGATGATGGCTATGCAAGATGAGTTAAACCAGTTTGAAAGAAACCAAGTTTGGAAACTAGTGCCTAAACCCAAGAACTGTCATGTAATATGTACAAAATGGGTTTTTAGGAATAAACTAGATGAAAATGGTATAATTGTAAGAAACAAGGCTAGATTGGTAGCCAAAGGGTATAACAAAGAAGAAGGCATAGATTATGATGAAACATATGCACTAGTAGCAAGATTACAAGTTATAAGAATGCTACTTGCTTAAGCTTGCATAACGGATTTAAATTGTATCAAATGGATGTTAAGAGTGCTTTCTTAAATGGATTTATACAAGAGGAAGTGTATGTTGGTCAACCACCTAGTTTTGAGAATAATGAATTACCTAACCATGTTTATAAATTGTCTAAAGCACTATATGGCTTAAAGCAAGCTCCTAGAGCTTGGTATGAAAGGTTAAGTAATTTTCTCATTGAAAAAGGATTTAAAAGAGGTAAAGTTGACACAACTTTGTTCACTAAGAAAAAGGCACACAACATTTTACTTGTACAAATATATGTGGATGATATAATTTTTTGTACCACTAATGAGCATTTGTGCAATGAGTTTGCAAGTCTTATGCAGAGTAAGTTTGAAATGTCAATGATGGGTGAGCTAAACTTTTTCCTTGGACTGCAAATAAAGCAAACTAAAAATGGAATATTTGTTAGCCAAACCAAGTACTGCGATGAGTTGATCAAGAAGTTTGGCATGGAAAACGCTGAGGAGATGGCTACTCCAATGAGTACCTCCTGTTATCTGGACAAGGATGAGCAAGGTAAACCTGTTGATGTTTCTAAATTCAGAGGTATGATAGGCTCACTACTTTATCTTACTGCTAGTAGGCCTGATATCATGTTTAGTGTATGCATGTGTGCTAGGTATCAAGCAAATCCAAAAGAATCACACTTAGCAGCAGTTAAAAGGATAATTAAGTATCTGTTAGGAACAAAAGACATGGGATTATGGTATCCCAAGGGAGCTACATGTACTTTAATTAGCTATTCAGACTCTGATTTTGCTGGTTGTAAACTAGACAGAAAGAGTACTAGTGGAACTTGCCATTTACTAGGAAACTCATTAGTATCATGGTTCGAGAAGAAACAATCTAGTGCGGCTTTATCCACTGCAGATGTTGTGCACAGGTTTTATGGATGAAACAACAATTAGTTGATTATGGTGTGCAACTAAACCAAGTTCCTATTAGATGTGACAACACGAGTGCAATTAACTTAACTAAGAATCCCATAATGCACTCTAGAACTAAACACATAGAAATCAGACATCATTTCATTACAGATCATATTCAGAGTAGAGAAATTGAGATTGAATATGTTGATACAACTAAACAACTTGTCGATATTTTTACCAAGCCCTTGAACAAGGAAAGCTTCTTTTTCATTAGAAGAGAATTTGGCATAATTGATCAATCCTATATCTAATCTCTATCCCTCTATCATGAACAATTTTATATGCTATGTTTGAATGTTTAAATGCTTACCTTCTCTATTACTTTGAATGTTTCTTTTCTTTACCTTTTTTATAATGCCAAAAGGGGGAGGAAAAGTATGATATAGAGAAAGGGGATAATAACAAATTATACATGGAGAAAAAAAGTATGATACAGTGAAAAGGGATAATAACGAATTATACGTGCATATGTTGAGGGGGATCTTAAAAGCTTACAAGATTAATGGGAAGTAAATCAAATTCTGCTATGATAATTTTTTTTTTTGCTCTGATATACTTCTGCTCTGACTGCTCTGATACCATGGTATAAATCTGTTAAAAACACTTAGCGTCTGCTATACTTATACTCTGATATTATAATTTGTTAAAAGATTTGTCATAATAAAAAAGGGGGAGATTGTAAGACTCAATGACTTAGAGATTTTGATGTATGACAAATACAACTTAATGTGTATGCAACTGTTTTAGTATCAACTAGCAAAGACAGGTATCAAGAAATAATCAACAAGTTCAGTGAGCAATCAAAGGAGAATATTCAAGGAAGAACTTTAAGGAATCAAAGAGCAAAGACAGAGATCAAAGGAATCATCAAGACAAGAGCTTAAAGGAGAAATTAGTTTTAAGTCTTAGATGATTTTTAAGAGATGAAATCTCTTATTCACAAAAATCTCATTTGAAAAGATGCAGGAAGAAAATCAATTTTCATAACCTGCATTAAAAGGAATAAGTTTTTGTTAATGAAAATGATTTTTGGAAATAAGATTTTTTGAATCCAAGCGCTCATCCAACACAAGTGACAAGCGCTCGTCCACTAAAGTGATACAAGCGCTCGTTCACTAAAGTGATACAAGCGTCCGTCCACTAAAGTGACACAAGCGCTAGTCCACTAAGGTGACAGAAGAGCTCGTCCACAAAAGTCTTTGGACCTTCTAAATCCTTAAAATGGAAGCTTCGTCCAATGACATGGCATATAGAGCTCGTCTACTAATTGGAGCTCATCCAATTACTTTGTGTTTTAGTACTCCCATCTGCTGACGTGGCATATGGAGCTCGTCTACTAGCCCATCCAAATGTAAAATCTTAATGGCTAGATGGATGCGGTTATTTTCAAGATGGACGCAAGTTCTATAAGAACTATTAGAATCTTATTTCAAGAACCAGAATCAAGAAAACATATTCTGTTAATCAGATCC
Organism: Sophora flavescens; assembly: GCA_030762895.1. Taxonomy (NCBI): domain Eukaryota; kingdom Viridiplantae; phylum Streptophyta; class Magnoliopsida; order Fabales; family Fabaceae; genus Sophora; species Sophora flavescens. The sequence continues at coordinate 189,986,277 of CM061062.1, read as the reverse complement.
AAATCTGTTTTGATTGATCCCAACGACTATAACTTGTTTTCTATATAAAGAGGGATCAAAGGAACACTTTTTACTAATATATCGATCATAACATACGAAGTCAATTGTGAAAATCATTCATCTTCTTTATTGAGCTTATTGTGAAAAGAGTGTTTCGTTCTCATAAGTGCTTCAATTTGTTTATCTGACTATTGAGAGTTACGAATCAACTTTTGTTTTACTTTTGATTGTAAAGAGAGAGGGAGTCTCTATGAGTGATTAGGGTGAGGTATCCCTAAGGTTGAACATTAAGGCTCTTCACAAGAGTGTGGTATCTCGAGGTGAAGGAGTGCTCTATGGTGTAAAGGGTTTTCAAGCTACATGGTAAAGCTTATGTGTTAGTGTGTGAAATCCCAAAGGTGGAGTGGGGACTGGATGTAGGTCACAGTGGAGGTGACTGAACCAGGATAAACCTGGTTGTGTGGTATCTCTAAACTCAAACTCCTTAATTTCTGTTTATGTTCAAGAACCTGCGACTTTGATGTTTAAAGTTCAATATATTTTCTGTTCTTGATCTGTATAAACTATATTGAAACCTGAGTTCGATTGTAATCAAGACTGTGTTATCTGCGTTTAAAACTAAGTTGATAAAAACCATCCTTGATTGTTGAAACTGAACTAAGACTGAAACTGAAACCTGCAAGTTTGTTCTTGATTGTTAATGCTTGTATCTGAAACTTGCATAACTTGTTCTTAATCTTTAATGGTTTAATCAGTTTCTATATCTTCTTATTACTGAGTTATTGAACCTGAATCTATTCTGAATTAATTCTAAATTAATCTTTCTTATCTTCATCATCCTTCAATTCAAGATTGTACATAAACCCTTCGTCGGTCTTGTAAAAGATCCTGAGACCACAAATCTGCAACTCTGATTTGAAAAGTTTTGTGAAAAAGTTTTAAGGGGGAAATATTTTAAAGAATATTTTAATTCTGAAGAGTTTTTGAAGATTAGATCTAGAAACTTAAAACATGAAATTTAAAGCATAAACTCATGAATCTATGTGAAGAGAAAGACTTAGATAGTTGAGATGAGGTGAGGTTACCTCTTGGAACAAGAAGAAATGATGATGGCTGATGATGTTCTTCACAAAATTTGTTTTGTGTTCTTGGTGTTCATATGAAAGAAAAGACAAAGGTTGACGATGATGAAGTTACAAAGCTTATTTGGAGGTGATGGGTTTGGAGCTTTAACAAGGAATGAAAGGAGAAGAACTTTGTTTCTTTGTGATGATCAAGATGATGAAGTTCTTCAAAATCAAGCTCAAAGTTCAAGTATGGTGTTTTGTGTTCTTAAGAAAATTAAGAATGGAAAGCTTTAAGTTTAAGAAGACAAGTAGAAAAATGAACTAAAAATGGGTGTGAGACAAGGGTGTGGGTAATGAGGGGGCTGCGGTTTTGGGTTGCTTTGGGGGCTAAAGTGCAAGAAAATTTGTTACTTAAGGACCAAGGTACAAATTAACTTAAGGACCAATTATCAAATTAGAAATGTTTAAGGACCTAAGTGCAATTTCCACTTAAATTGTCATCATTAGGTAAAAGCAAAACATGTGGTTATGAGTGATGAAGGGTGGACAACTTTATAACCTTAGGAAAATGTGTGGTGAATGGATAATGGGAGGTGTGGCTGCTTTCTACACCACATGTTACAGTGGCAAACTTGTAAATAAGTAGATAGTAAAATAAAATAGTAATATAAGTTTATAAAAATCTGAAAATCATTATGACGGGGATAGGATCGCCATAAATACTCGTCACATCGCCATAAATTCTAGTCACTTTGAGCATCTAAAATATCTAGATTCATGAATATGCTCCGTTTTGCCTTGTCTCGGGTCCCTTGCACGCGATTCTCGACATTTGGCCCGCACAAAACATTAAATTATTATTTTTTCTGAAAATTTTTAAAATAGCCAGAATTCTTGCAAATGTTGTAAAAACACCAATGGATTCAGTCTCGAGTCAAGATTAGGTCTTCGATCAGTAAATTCTTCTTTATCGGTGAAATCTCGAATCGAGGCTCCGTTTGAGTTTTCAACCACAAATCTCCCCGAAACTTAAGGTTTGCAAGTAAAACATGAAAATAACTTTAGCTAAACCAAAATCATCATTAAAAACTCAAATAATAAATATATTCATTCATATATTTATTACCGATATTAGAAAGTTGAAAAGTCGGGTTGTTACATACTACCCCGCTTAAAAAAAATTTCGTCCTCGAAATTTCGTGACTCGAAACTAGACCGGATTTTTCAATCCCAAGGTCTTATATCGTAACTCCCACATTTGATTGTCCCTTGGATGACGATTATAACTTAATAACGAAACTCATACTTATCCTTCGTTCTATTTATCCTCAAAAACTTTCCACTACCATATGTTCCCACTTTTTCAACATTTCACCTTAGTGTATTACCTTCAAAAGGCATCATCAAAACTTAATTTCTTATTCCTTTAATACTAATCCATTAGAAAAATTTCCCTCTATATCCTTAACTCTCGCTTTTGACACCAAAATTTAGACTATGGTTCTCACTTTTCTTACAACATACACATCAGTTTCCATCTAAGATTCAATGTTGTATTTTCAATCACTTCATTCCTCTTATTCCTAACTCCTTAACATAATCAATTCTTATTTCATTTTATTTTATCCTCAAAATTTTCTATCAACACATTATATCCACTACTCTGAATTACATTAAAATCACATATCTTAACCTTATAAAACATTATCACATCCCTAATGTAACCAACATCAACAAGAATTACACCGGTTAAGATTATCTAACTCCTCAACTTCGAACCTTTATAGCAACAAACAAAATCATACTCTTCACTTATATTCAACTTAGGTAAAACTATTTAAGTCACTTTCCTCTCCATCTTCTAAACTTATAAAATCAATCTTAACTACGGACATTGATCATTACACTAGACTTTCCTCAATGGTACTCCTCCTCAACCAACATTTGATCTGTAACAATTGTCTCACTTACTGAGATTGATCTTAAGGATTCACATCTTACCAATCACAACTACTCTTCAACAAAATTCCCATAAATTCTTGTCTATCCCGCTATAGGTATGATCATAGCTAGATGCTACACTTACTCCCAAACCAACTTCCTAAAGATCATATCATTTCTCTAGACTTCCTTTAGTAACATTCTGTCTCAAATCATGATAAGATCTATTGAAATCGTCTTTCTTCATGATGTCAAGCTTAGGGTTTTCTCACTTTCAAAATAGCTCTACTTCTCCATAAAACTTCTACTATAGGGATGATCATACTTAGGTGTTAAACCTACTTCCCACTAATCTTCTAAGGATAGTTCGTTTCTTACTTGTCCATCGAGTTGAGGATGATCTGTTGGACTTAGTCTCAACCTAGTCCTCAACATTTAGACCGGACTTTACCGATGAACGTTGGTAAAGTTCGGATCTTCATTTGAAAAGATACCTGAAGATACTCCATGAAGTCTTGTCAGTCCTCGGATACCTATTTCGGCGAGCCTTCCCATTGCATAGTGGATCTTCACAGGTAAGAAGGGCGTCGACTTCGTCAGTCGGTCCATGATCACTCGAACTTAAACAAGATCCTTATAGATCTCCAATAATGGGTCACCTCTACCAAAAGTAAAAGTGATTAGACTAACTTTCATCTAGAAACCTCTATTATCCAGAATTCATTTGTATTATAACTTAAACCATATTTCCTATCTATAACCCCCTGGCAGTCCCCCTCCATCTCTTTTCCTTCATTTTTCTTCTTCTTCAACCAAAACACAAACTCCATTTTCAAAAGCTCTAAGTGCATCCTTGTTGAAGTGCATCAAGATCATCATCTTCTTTCAATTTCCATCATCACTTAAGGTAATAAGGTGATCCTTGATCATCTCTTATCCTTCTTAAAGTCATTTTCATCCTATTTCTTGATTTTACATTCCTAGATCTAGAACTTCAAATAATTCTAGAAAATTATAGAAAAATCCTTTTAATGTGAAACCAATTTCTATACTCTAGTTATGATCCCTACTTTCATTATCCAAAAGAATGTAATCAAAAGAATTTTCCTCCCTAATTTTCTTATTGAGGCCGAACCTAAGTGGTTTTGAACAAAAGAAGTTTTGTTCAATTTTTAAATATGACACTTGACTAAAGCTCACTAGTACTTGTATGATTTAAATCCAATAGCTTAAGTCCAACTAAATTTTCTAACCTATTTTTGTATTTAAGGTCGAAATCCTTCCCTAAGTGGTTGGGTGATTTTTATTCCATATTTTCAACTTATAGCAATTTATCCTAGCTATCTAAGACCTAAGTAGTTAGTACCCAAAAGATTAGATTGAGAAAATGATCCTAGCCATAATTTGAATTAAATGTCCGAATCTAGCATAAAGTGGGTATAGTCGGGTTTGTTTGATTAATTATAGTTATGTTGTTTGGCTCAATGTGAAACTGTTAAGCAATGGTGTGATAGCGAGGAACGTCGAGTTCGGGATTTCGGTGCTAACTCGGGTAGGGGAAAGGATCACTCTGTTATCGGAATCGATAAGTAGTATATATTATATAATAATTGTGAAGAGGCGACCTAAACCCTACTAGTAGTCAGAAATCAACAAGACCAAAATCACATTGGAAACATTTTCTTTAAAACCAATGGTGATTCGGGGATTGTAGGTTTATTGACATTAAGGTTGATTTTATGATGTTGAGGATGTTTGGCTTTATTACTTATTTGATTTGATTGTGATATACTGGTTATGATAATTTGCTCTATGAGGTATTTTATGATGTTTGAATATTTTGTTGATATTGTGTTATGCATGATCTGCCTAGTTTTTTAATATTGTATTTGGTGGATTTTAAGCGAAGATATGTGTTGTTCGGAAGATGTTTTCTTGGGAGAGAATTGGTGTGATTTAGAGGGCCTAGCTTAATTAAGTTGTTTTATAGATAAGATTATCAGATATTGTAATTTGAGGATTTATACGAGTTTCTTGTGAGAGGTTGAGGCACTAGGTTATGATCCGTAAGAGTCGGTGAGGTTTATATAAGTGTATGTATAGCAATTGGGCTATCAGGGATATAATTGTATGTATAGCAATTGGGCTATTAGAGATATAATATTATGTATAGCAATTGGGCTATTATTGTAAATATAATTTTATGTGTAGCAATTGGGCTACTAGTGATATAATGGTATGTGTAGAAATTGGTCTCCTAAAGATATAATTGTATGTGTAGCAATCGGGCTACTGGTGATATAGTTTAGATGCAGCAATTGGGCTACTAGAGATATAATTTTATGTGTAGTAATTGGGCTACTATAGATATAATTTGATAGAGGGGAGTGCTCGCCCGGACAAAGGACTAATATTCCTATTTGGGTGGAGATGGTGTGAAAGGATTGTAGTGGTCACGTTAGCATAAGGGTTTAGATGTATGAGAGTAAGGGTAGCGGATGATATTGTTAATTTGAGGATGATTGTTAGTTATGTGTGACATGTGTCTTTGATTGCTGTTATATTATATGATATGATATGGTTTATTTTCCGCTTTTAATGATATAATTGTTTCTTATCCCCTATGTTTTCTGTATGTTATGTTTTATCTTTTATGGAATCGTTCGAGAAGACCTCGTTGATGAGCTGATTGTGGAGGAGTTGGATGGAACTACATATAAACCAGAGACCAGAGGACGGGCCTGTGATCCATGGTGATTACGGTCTAGTAGTATGGCCGGTGTGTCTTATGGAAGTATTTTTACATGTTTCCGCTAGTATAACTTTTGTTTAAGTATATGCATGTGAGGGATCCCACCAAGAGGATACCCTCAGCAGTGTTTTGTATTAAGTTCATAAGACCTATGTATGTATGTATAAACATAAATATGGTGTGTATTTTTAATTAACCAAAGTTATATTCTATTTAACTTAAGTTTTAATTTTTACGTGTTTTTCATGTTAAGCGCACAATTAAGGAATTAATTAAGAAGGCTTTAATATAATAAAACACTGGGGCACAACGGAGTGTCTCAAACATTTCCAGGGAACACCCCCGGAAATCCTTTCGGAAACGATAATCCTGGAACATTTTCAACGAACATTCCTAGAATATCTACCTAAATAAGCATACTATTAAGATGTCTGACACAACCCAAAAAGGATAATCGAATGTGTCACACATGAACCAACACACAATTACTAGCTATGGATTCCTACAATTCAAAACTCGTGTAACCCGTCTAGGAAAAAACACATACTAATAAGCCAACACACACTGTTTTGACAAGGAAACAATTTCAAACAGTGACCAACCAAAGATCACACAACAAAAACATAACAGACCTATTCCCCAAGGTTCCCGAAAGACTCGACCAACTCTGATACCACCATTGTAACACCCCCTTGGGCATTACTTCGTAATCTATCCGAAAATAAATTAAAAAGAAATTGACTGGTTGCTTTCGGAAAATTTATTTGTTTTAAGTCAGAAAACTTGGGTGTAAAAATTTTCTTCCGCGAATAACTCTAGAACACCATAATACATACATTAAACAGTAAAGTCACATACATAAAGAACCACGGCACAAAATTTTATTCTCAAAGGTTTTCAACTCCCAAAAGGGAAAACTTAAACCAAAGACAAAATTACAGCACCACAGCTACCAACCTTTTAAAACATATAACCCAACCAATACTCCTAAGCTGGTCGCTCTACAAGACATTGTTGGAACGACCTCCATCGTCATTCCCATGAACAGATACTTCTTCAAGCATCTAGAATCTAAGTCCGCATGACTTAAGAAACTTGTGTGCATCAACTGTACTATTGTACCAAGGTACAACAGCAAACCAGAAGAATCCTGATATATTTGTAAAGGTGAGACACCAATATATGGATTTTAATAAGATATCCACACGCATAACAAACAAAACAACATATTCATAGTATTCAGAATATATAATAATTTATCCAAACAATATAATAAATTTTCGAGGCTCCAAGCACACGACCATGCTTAATTTCATTATTAAGTCTTAAAACTTAGGCACCCACAGGACACACAAGTTCACGTGCTCAATCTCAACACAGGACACACCAGTCCGAGTGCTCAGTGCAAAACCTTTACACCGATACACCAGTCAAAGGTTCGCGGATATGGAAGACAATTCTTAACCACATCAACTTATGGGACACACAGTCCACCATTTTACAGGACACTCATGTCCAATGACAAGGATCCCAGATCCTCATGTCAGATAGAACCCTAGAAACTCGACATCTCGGTAACTAGGTTCGCTTGTCTTCTTTAAAATGTTTCGCACAGTGAAATAACAAATAAAAAAACCAAACCTCCGAGAAACTTATCCAAGTTTAACAGAATCATTTTCGCTGAAAAATCCCTTTTATCGAAATTAATTTCCATCAAAATCATTTTATAAATCGTTCAAAATACGTTTGAGTCAAGAATAAATCTTTCCCATTTATAAAGTATTTTCACACTTGAAAATATTTATTTTGAATAAAATAATATAAATTTTCTAATAACCTTTTCTTAGTTCAACTAAAAAATAACTAAAATATTTTTCTCATTTTCTTCATAAAAATGCCAAAATGGCGTTTTACTTGAAATTATTTATTTAAAATTCTAATTAAACTATTTTGTCACTTTATTATTCCAAATATTATTTTTCATTATTGTGAAATATATTTTGCTAAAACTAGTACTTGCGAAATATTTTCACGGTTACGCCCACTCTGGCACTCATTGGCTCATCAATCGCCTGAAAAATCAATAAAATATTATTTTTCCACTTTTACACTATTTTACACTATTAAATCACTTGGATTATTTGTGTAAACTTAACAAGCTTTTAATCTTTCGAATTAATTAAACTCTGACCACTGTCAGGTTTCACACTCCAGCCATCAATAACAGATGTATCACATGATACAAACATAGCATACTTTCATAGATATAGCATGCATCAACGATATAACCAAATCACACTTATATCCACATAATCCACTAACCACATCACATCACATAACCATAGTGTTAAACACAACAGTAATCAACTTAAGGCAGATAAACACCCAGATAATACACAGACAACACATAGATAACATGTGGTTATCTCAAATCCCTCAGGTAAGCTCCCCTTACCTCTTGAAGATTTCAATTTTCGTTTCGCAAATTGTTCTCCTTTTCGAATCCGGTTTCCTCCGCACCACTCAGGAAATCCTACAAAGATTTTTCCTTCACAACAAATCAAGTCACAAATTAACAAATGAAACCACAAAATCTATCTAACTCTATGGCTATTTTTCAGCCTTCATAGGTTAATTAGGCTAGGGATGTTGAAATTTTACAAACTTTTGGATTAATGATCCTTAAGTATGACTAAAGCATAATCAAGGCTTACTCAACAAAACTTGAAACAAAATCATCTTAACCCCAAGCTTAAGGGTTTCAGCCACCAACCAAAAATATGGGTTAGAGTATGTTCTGATCCTCTAATCACTTGAATCAACAAAAGAATGGACTAGAGATCATAGATCAACACTTGTTTTCAAAGTGTGAAACAAAATCTTTCCTCACCCACCTAGGGGTAGGTTCGGTCAAACATGGAAAAGAAGAAAAGAAATTTTAGTTGTTCACATGCTCTTAGATAACAAACATATACATGATCACAAGATCATAGAAATTGGTTTCAAGTTCATTGGATTTTTCTACAATTTTTAAGATTTTTTGAAAGATTAGATCTAGAAACTTAAAACATGAAATTTAAAGCATAAACTCATGAATCTATGTGAAGAGAAAGACTTAGATAGTTGAGATGATGTGAGGTTACCTCTTTGAACAAGAAGAAATGATGATGGTTGATGATGTTCTTCACAAAATTTGTTTTGTGTTCTTGGTGTTCATATGACAGAAAAGACAAAGGTTGAAGATGATGAAGTTACAAAGCTTATTTGGAGGTGATGGGTTTGGAGCATTAACAAGGAATGAAAGGAGAAGAACTTTGTTTCTTTGTGATGATCAAGATGATGAAGTTCTTCACAATCAAGCTCAAAGTTCAAGTATGGTGTTTTGTGTTCTTAAGAAAATTAAGAATGGAAAGCTTTAAGTTTAAGAAGACAAGTAGAAAAATGAACTAAAAATGGGTGTGAGACAAGGGTGTGGGTAATGAGGGGGCTGCGGTTTTGGTTTGCTTTAGGGGCTAAGGTGCAAGAATTTTTTTTTACTTAAGGACCACAGTGCAAATTAACTTAAGGACCAATTTGCAAAATAGAAAAGTTTAAGGACCTAAGTGCAATTTCCACTTAAATTGTCATCATTAGGTAAAAGCAAAACAAGCGGTTATGAGTGATGAAGGGTGGACAACTTTGTAACCTTAGGAAAATGTGTGGTGAATGGGTAACAGGAGGTGTGGTTACTTTCTACACCACATGTTACAGTGGCAAACTTGTAAATAAGTAGATAGTAAAATAAAATAGTAATATAAGTTTATAAAAATCTGAAAATCATTATGACGGGGATAGGATCGCCATAAATACTCGTCACATCACCATAAATTCTAGTCACTTATCATCTAAAATATCTAGATTCATGAATCTGCTCCTTTCTGCCTTGTCTCAGATCCCCGCACGCGATTCTCGACATTTGGCCCCACACAAAACAATAAAATATTATTTTTCTCTGAAATTTATTAAAATAGCCAGCATTCATGAAAATGATATAAAAACAATAATGGCTTCTGTCACGAGTCAAGATTAGGTCTTCTTATCAGTAAATTCTTCTTTGGTAGCAAAATCTCGAGATCGAGGCTCGATCCCGGTTTTTACGTAACATCCCTGGCTGCTTTATGGATTGATGACTGTCCCCACAAACCAACACGGGTCTTTTCAGCGTGCTTTGTCCTCACTCACACTCTTCCCGGGAAAACTTCCCAGGAGGTCACCCATCCCAGAATCGCTCCAAGTCAAGCACGCTTATCTGTGAAGTTCTTAAGTGATGGGCTACCGAAAAGAAGATGCATCTTGTTTTCGGGAGCCTATCACTTAATAACTCCACAGTTAAGTGTGCTTGACTTGGAGCAATTCTAGGATGGGTGACCTCCTGGGAAGTTTTCCCGGGAAGCATGTGATTGAGGACAAAGCACGCTGAAAAGACCCGTGTTGGTTTGTGGGGATAGTCGTCAATCCATAAAGCAGCCAGGGATGTTACAAATGGTATCAGAGCGGCACCTCTCCAAGAAGACACAAACAAGGAGCGGCTCCTGGCAGGCTTTTAGGCGGAGGGACACATGAATGAACCGATTACACACCCGAATGAGAGGGATCCTGAGATTGTGTAGGTATGGGACTATACAGTTGATGAAGGCTTATATGAATTGATTGGTACTACCTATACAAACAAGATGCATCTTCTTTTTGGGGGTCTATCACTTAATAACTCCACAGTTAAATGTGCTTGACTTGGAGCAATTCTAGGATGGGTGACCTCCTTGGAAGTTTTCCCGGGATGCATGTGAGTGAGGACAAAGCACACTTAAAAGACCCGTGTTGGTTTGTGGGGACGATCGTCCAATCCATAAAACGGCCAGGGATGTTACATTATCGACCTCAAATCTCCCCGAAACTTAAGGTTTGCAAGAAAAACATGAAAATAACTTTAGCTAAACCAAAATTATCATTAAAAACTCAAATAATAAATATACTCATTCATATATTTATTACTCATATCAGAAAGTCGAAAAGTCGGTCATTTACACTTTTCGTAATATTGAATATTTATCGTAAAGCTTATTAAAGCTTTTATCTCGTTTAATTAATTGAGCACTGGCCACTGCCAGGCTTCTCAAACAACATCCAACATCACATTATATCAATTAACACATAGTATATCATGCATTAAAATACTATAACATATAACTGCAAATAATTAACTAAAATAGATAATTAATTAACAGCAGATCACAAAACACCGATAAAAGTAACATAGCTTAAACAACCACAAGAACCACAGATAAATAATATAGACCACAAGCTGATAGCATATAGCTATCGGAAAAACCCCTCAGGTAATCCCCCATTACCTATTGAAGAATTTATCTCTCGATTAAAACTTTACCGTGAATCCAGAAGCTGTCAACACACGTACACGATACAATTCTTTAACCTTCAACAACCATAATCAACCAATCAAAATCAAACAAATAAAATCACATATTCCTCTATAGATAGGTCACGGTCATGCTAGGGTTTTGTGACTAAATTTTTTCTAAAATTCTTAAATCTTTGGATTAGTGATCCTTAAGTACTTAAGACATAGGATGAATGGTTTAACACAAAGAATTGAAACCAAATATTCCAATTCCTCCGACCTCAATTTCGTCCATACATGAAAACATGAGCTAGGGATTTTATTTGAACACAACAACTTGGATTCAACACACATATTCAATAGAAAGATGGAATCCATGATTATTTTCAAATGAAATGAACAAAAGTTCCTCCACCCACACATATAGGGTTTCGGCCTTGGAGATAAAAATAGGGAGGAAAACTTTGTTTGCAACAAACTCTTGGATTATTATAATAGAGATGATAACTAACTCATAGAAATTGATTTCATCTTTTTAGGATTTTTCTATGATTTTCTAGAGAATTTCAAAGTTTCTAGATCTTGAAATTGAAAATGATGAACAAGGAATTGAATCATGAAAATAATTGAAGAACATAATCATGATTGAGTAAGGAGAACAAGGTTTACCTCTTGAATATCAAAAACAAGTGAAGAATCAAGGACTTGCTTCACAAATCAAGGCTATCGAGCTTATGAGTTTTTAAGAGAGAATGAACAAAGTTTGATGGAGAAGATGATCATGCCTTTTATAGAAGAAAAATGGGCTCTCAAATGGGTGTTTGGGTCGTGGGATTAGGGGGAAATTGGGTCCAATGCATAAAATTCTAGGGACAAAACTATAATCTTGTACAATGGCAAATTTGTGATTAAAACCAACATTAAGGACATATTAGTAAATTCCCTAAAAAAACCATCATTACTAAGGTGAGTCATCTATATGACTCACCCCGTGTGAGTCATCACTTGTCTTCATCCATTGAATGTCGGATTTTGTCTCTGCACGTCCGTTCTCGACTGCGTCGATTACCCAATTTAGGTTTTTACTCCCGAATCGAGTATAATAACCTATTTATTTTGAAAATTTTCAAAATAACCTATATCATTGGAAACTTCATAGGAACCCTAAGTATTTCGTTCACAAGTCAAAATTAGGTCTTCTGATCAGTATAAATATACTGTCGGTGAAATTCACAGACCGGGTTTCACCTGACTTTTCAACCTAAATTGTAATCGTAACTCTCTACCATTAAGTAGAGTATGAATAAGGTTTTGGTTTATTTAAAATATTTTTCTAAGTCTCAGATAAAAATATAAAAGTAATTATATAAATTTCTGATATTAGAAAACATAAAAACTCGGGGTGTTACATAAATCACTCATGCGGAACTTAGTAAAACATCTAAATGAGATATTAAGCCCCTAACAGAACCTCACGTTTAACTGCAAATACAACTGCTGCACAAAAACACAAACAACAACAAACCAAATTCATTACTATGAGAAACCTTCCCCACCCCACTGCTATGTGATATTTATGTGATAGCTTATGATTGATTGACAGTATAAAAAATCTTTTCAATGACCATCCATACAAATAGAATCCAATATAATAACCCTATTTTCCAACTATATTAATGTTTTATTAAATAAGCAAAATATTTTAATTTTAATACATTATCAATGTTATGTCTTTTACAGTCTCAACCAGTTATAAATCATATTATATGTAACTTTTAAGGTAGTTATAATAAGAGTAAAACAATTTCAGCGATTTGAAATTTTTTTTATGGGTTGATAGGGTAAACAATATTTACCCTAAATAATAGGGGTGGAAATAAGGCAGACTTTGAATTAAATAGGCCACACTTTGAATTAAATAGGCCTGCATCATTTTAAAAAAATACATTACCTAAGTTAGGCTTCTTAGCTGGTATAGGCCATTTTTATGACCTGACCTAGATTTTCTAGAAGTTTTGTTTGACCTGAAAGCTTATTTAAAGGTTTATATCACATTAAGGCTTTTAAATAGGTCAATAAGCCAACCTCTAAGTAGGTTAATAGGATAATAAATAAGGCCTTTATTGGGTTGACATGTAAGACCCTTAACAAACATACTTCCAAATATACCTATTATATATTATTATTTATAATAATATTTTTATTTATAAACGAGCCGACAAGGATTAAAAGATTTTTTTATAAAAAATCCTATTATCTATTATTATTGAAAAATAATATTGTATATTTTATTTTAAAAACATTTATATATAAGCCAGCCAATCAGACATAAAAGGTTTTTTCATAAGCTTAAGTCTGTCTTTTTTTTTTTTTCAATAAAGATTTTGAAAAACCTAGACTTGACCAAGTCATAGGTCACTGAGGAGCTGCCTAACATATTTTCCCCCTTACCTGATAATGTATATCAATTAGTAAAAAAATGATAAAAAGGAGTTGGCTAATGTCCTCCATAACATCTCGGGTTGCTTTACATAACGTCCTCCAATATCATATGAACAATCCAATTTTAGTTTACATATTATTTTTATATTGGGTTCTTAAGTAGAATTAGAAATAAAGTATAGTGTAACACCCTGTATTTTACTGTTTTAAATAACAGTAATACATATAATTATGTTTATTAATTTATTTGAGTTTTAGAAAATTATTTTAAATAAACAGAGTTTACCACTCAATCCTACTTGACCGTAGGAAACTACGATTAAAATTTAGGTTGGAAAGTAAGGCGAAACCCGGCCCGCGAATTCCATTGACAGTATAATAATACTGCTCAAAAGACCTAATTTTAATTCGTGAATGAAATACTTAAGCTTAGTATTTTATTTTCTACAATTTTTTATTTTTAGAATTTTTTCAGAAAAAAATAAAATAATTTACGTATTACGGGCGGAACGCGTAATTGGGTAGACGACGAAAGGGATTTTAGAATTTCCGAGAGCCGATAGCAGGTTTATCTTAGGATTTTGAGATGATTCAAGGGAATGAATCATATTTTAAAGTCTAGAAGGTTTTTCAGGGTTAAAGTGAAAATTTAGGAATTTTACGTTTAATCCCCTGAACTTTCTGTAAATTACCCTTTTGTCCCTAAATTAGTTTCTAAGTTTATTTTAAGTGAATTGGTCTAGAATCCTTGTCCCCAATCTCAAATGGTCGTGGCTTAGAAGCCCAAAATTTTTTAGTTCATGGATTGATTCCATAAAGCCTATTTGAAACTATACAAGTTCCTATCTTAAGCTTAATGCTTAAATCTTCAAGTGGGCCCCACAAAAATGAATCCAAGCCCAAATTTGCCAAGCCCATGCGCAAGCCCATGAGTATTGATGGCTGCCTCATTTATTGTTGGATGAATCAAGATTTTTCTAGAGTGTTCCATAATTTTCTACATCATTCTTGATTATTCTATATTATTCTTGATTCTTCTCAAACATTCTTGAATTTTCCTAAAATATCTTTGACTCAAAAAATCAGCCAACTTTGGTCAAGATAAGCTTGCATTAAATGTGGCAAAATCATCATCATGACACTTTATTGACAATTTGCAAACTAGTCCTTCAATTTTTGGAATCTTTGCAAATTGGTCCTTAGAACTTAATTGCATTTGAATCCTTTTAGCAAGACAACTCATCATCATATAGATCCTTCCCAAGATGGCGCCACTATCTCTATAAATACCATACTCTCACTTTTCACTTAGTTTCTTTTGCCATTTGTTTCCAAAACCCTAAAGTTCATAAGTCTCTTAGTGTTAAGTTTGTAAAACAAGTTCTTGGATTTCATTTGTCATTGATCTTAAAGAGGTAAATTCAAATCTTCATTCTTAATCATACCTATGTTCTTTAGCAAGTTTCTTGATTCAAGGCTTATATCATAGTTGTTCATCACTTTAAAGTTTCTAACCCTAGAACTTTGAAAAGTCATAATAAATTCTAGAAAAATCTAGTGATGATGAAACTACTTTCTATCTTCTTGATATCATGCATATTATCTAAATCCAAGAGCATGATATAATCAAAAATTTCTTTCTTAAAAATATAGCCTTGGCCGAATCTATCACATTAGGGTTGGTAGAGTTTTGTTCATGTGTTGTCATGTATGATCATGTATTCTATATGGCATGTATGTCTACACACTCTAATCCATGATAGTTTCTTAAAATGAATATCTTACTCAAAAATCTCTATGTTGGCCGAAACCCTAGGTGGGTTAGATTTGTTGAGTTTTGTTCATAGATTTCATTAATGATTTTGTTAATCAAGCTATTAGTATGTATGCTTAATAAATCCAAGTTGGTTTATTAAACTAAGAACCCTAGCCCTATGAACCTATCGAGGCCGAATCCATGTATAAAAGAGTTAGGAAGTTTTGAGTTTGAAACTTAGTTATTTAGTCACTAATCTATGATTTAGGTTAATCAAGGATCATTAATCCATGACTTAATCATGATTAGAAGTTTTAGACATTCAAAAACCCTAGAGGTCGTGACTATATATTAGGGTTGAGAATGTTTTAGTTTCTTGATTTGTAACTATTTGGTTATAATGGTTGAAGGTTAGTTGAGTACGACGTTTACAAGGTAACCGAAATTCCGAAGGAATCTGTAAGTTCATCAAGAAGTCTTCAAGAGGTAAGAGGGGAACACCGGAGGATTTATTCAATGGCTATATGATATCCCGTGGTTGTTTGTAATTATTTGTTTGTTAGTATTTATTTATGTTGTTTATTGTTGTGTTATTTGTATCTGTGTGGTTTTAATTTCGTTTAATAGTTTATCTGCAATTATATTATGCTACTGTGATGCATGATCTTCCTGGGAAATATCTGTGATATAACTGTTGGTTGATGTGTGAGAAGCCTGACAGTGGTCAGTGCACAATTAAGTTAATCGGATAAAAGTTTTGAGATGCTTCACAAATTATATTCAATGTTTTAACGGTAAAATATTGATATATAATATTAAAGGGAATTTTATTTTGAGAAAAATAAGGAGTTTTGGAAAATATTATTATTTTCATAATTTATTTCTGGAAAAGTGAATTATGAGTCACAACGAGCACGAAACCGTGAAAATATTTTAGCACTGCTAAATTTTACGTAAGAAAACCCGAAATATTACAAAATATTCTTTTATAAAATTGATTGTTGAAAATAAGTTAATCATGATTTTATAAAATTAATTAAGTGGAAAAAGTTAAGTTTTTGGCTTAAAAAGCCTTAAAAATAATATTTGACGGCAAATTTGGAAAAATGTAGACAGCAAGTATTTTTGAAACGGATGATGCATATTTTGAAGAAAGTAAACCTCAAGTGACTCATTGGTTTGTGAAAAACTAAGTGTTATTATTTAAGGATTTTATAATGAATTTCTATCTTGGAAATAATTTCTGAAAAATCAAAAGCTGATTCAACAGTGTTGAAAGTTGTGTGGAACTTAGTAACCGAGACGTCGGGGTACTAAGGTTCTGTGTTGTGATGGACTCAGTCATTTGGACTTTGAGGTCCTATACCATATACGTGAGGTATATAGTGTTGAAACATTGAAGATGTTTTCTAGTACCACGAACCTAAGACTGGTGCACCGGTCGAGAGGTGTCGTGATTGAGCACTCGGACAGTGAGGTCCTGTGTTGTGATGAAAGTTTTAACAGTGTTTTAAAACTATGTGAGTCGTAAACCATATTGAGCTTCGACAAATAAAGATTGAACACAAAGAAAAGATCAAAACAAAAGTGTTTTACATGCATTTGGCAGACGTGCCTGCGGTTTGTGGTTTAATGCATCAATTACCAGCGGCGAAAGGTAATTACGATATGCATTTTCTCATGTGCCTAGGGAGGACATGGATACCCCATCTTACTTGCTATTGGTGCCCTGAGTGTGGACATTAGCAATGTGTTTGGCCTTGTGTGCCTGTGTGGATGGGAAGAGGTTGCGAACCTATTGGCAGAGTGCCAAGTTAGCCAGTGTGGCTGTGGAGTCTGATCAACTCATATTATGTTGGGATATCTAATGATATTAGGACGAAAATTAGATGATGAATATGAAGTGTCATGCATAATTTTTATGGATGATGTTTGGGGTGTTGAACCCACTGATAAACTGTTTGTTTAAAAATGTGGATATTTGATAAATGTTGATGTGTTTATGTGGTGGCTAGTATGTAGTTATTGAGTAAGATCCATGTATTGGTTTATCACTCTTACATATTCAGATGGACCCAGACATACCCTTGGTACAATCGAGGGTTCGAACGATCACTTTTGATCATGCACAATATGGTGGTGCCTGGGAGATTAACCTTGGGGCACTCAGCGCCACCTACCATGGACCGAGTAGAGAAGTGATCGGTACAGTAGAGGAAGGACCACAACAGAGAATTCACGTAGTGGAGACGGTCGAGGTATCTCTACCTCCAGTTTGGCTTTACCTACAGTACTTGGAAGAGCACGGGTTGATGGATCCATTACCTCAACCACATCCTCTTGAGATATTAGGACTGCGGAACCTCCTGCTGAAGTGGAGTTAAATGAGGGAGAAGAAGATCCGGAGGAATACATTGAGGATGATCCTGAGTTTCAACCTCCTGCGGGTGATAATGAGGATTCTTCAGATGACGCAATGGAAACGGAGGCATCATCGTCAGATTCGTCAGTTGTAGGCGGGATTGATCAACATGATCTTCCCAATGGGTTTTAGTAGCTTGACCAGCTTTAGGTAGAGTTTTTGGGGTAGTGAGTCTTGACAGTTTTGACCTGGCTTCAGAGAGCCATAAGTTTTTGAATGTGGTTCTGAACTACTTGTTGCCGATGTGTATATATCTCTTTATTTTCTTTGCTTAGTTTGACGGAGAATAGCCTATACTCATGAAGGCTCTTTTGTTATCTCCTATTATAGGTTTCAGGTATGTAAAAAGGTGATATATATATATATATATATATATATATATATATATATATATATATATATATTGTGTATGTGTGCAATGGTTCTATGTTTTATGTTAAAAAAATAATAATTCAGCACTATTTTTGTAAAGAAAAAGTCTCTTATAAGTATATTTTTCGAAAGTAACCAGCGTTAATAATTTAATTCCCGTTCTTGGGTAATAGTGTGATGACCCTAGATTAGGGTGTCGCATATAGTCCTATAAAATAAAAATAAAAAAGTAAAGTTTGTATGAAGGTAGAAAGAGAAAAGTTATTGGTACATTATATGGTAACACAATTGTCCGGAGTGATAAATGGCAGGTTATTTGATATTTTATTATGTAAAATTGAATATTAAGATTTTATCATAAATACTATTTGATTTGAAGTGTTTGTTTTGTTTTTTATGTCTCTTAATATCATTCTTGTATCATTTTAAAGATAATTATGATTAGAGTCAAAAAGTGTTAGTTTGTGATAGTTTATGATTGATTAATAATATAAAAATCTTTACACTAACTATGCATACAAATAAAATCCAATATATAACATAACTTTCCAACCTATATTAATCTTTTATTGAATAAGCAAAAGAGTTCAATTTTGATACATTATTATCAGTGTTATGTCTTTTACACTGTCAACCAATCACAAATCATCTTATGTGTGACTTTTAAGAAAGTTATGGGACATAAGAGTAAAAGAATTTTAGCAGTTTGACCTTTTTTTTTATTGATTAATAGTATAAACAAACCCTGATAATATGGGTGGAAATAAGTCATGCTTTGAATTAAATAGTCCTGCATTATTATTATTTTTTAAAATACATGGCCTGAATCTGGCGTGTTAGCCGGTAGAGGCCATTTTTTATGGCATGATCTAGCTAGCCTTGTTAGAAGTCTGGCTTAACTTAATTAAAAGCTTATTTAAATATCTACTTCACATTAAGACCTATAAATAGTTCAATAAGCCTATCTCTAAGTAGGTCAACAGTCTAATAGACAAGGCCTTTAACTGGACTAACATGTAAGGCCCTAAAATAGTACAATAGACAAATAGGTCAATTTAAATATATTATTATTTATAAAATATTATTATTTATAAATGAGCCAGGCAAGCTTAAAATGCTTTTTATTAAAAATCCAATTATCTATTATTAGTAAAAAATAATATTTTATATTTTATTAAAAAATAATATTATTTATAGATATGTCAACCTATTAGACATAAAAGGCTTTTTCATAAGCTTTTTATTTTATAAAAGACTAAGATGTCCAAAAGCATCACTGCAGGAAAAGTGACCCCAACTAGGTTGACACCAAAGAACCTACCAATCATTTACTGCACACCTTAAATTTATAAACTCAAAAGACTTTTTGAAAAGTCTAGACCTAACCTTTTTATTCAATAAATCAGGTTAAGTTAGGGTTTAAAAAGGCCATGTCATTGGCTCCTGATGACAACCTGACTTGTTTCCACCCTTACTTGACAATATATACTAACCAAATCTGAACTAAAAGTGAAAAATAAAAAAGAAATAATAAAAGGAGCTGGCAATGTCCTCCAAAATTTTGTGGAGTATGGATCCTCCAAACATTGTAAGCCAATGATTTATTCATATTAAAAACATATGGCTCAAATTCTTACTTGGAAATCTAATTGACTTGTAAGAAATAACTCATGATTACACACTTAAACCCTATGAAACCAAAACCTCCCACCTCCCCCTTTCTACCTTCTCCATCCTTGCCAAATCTCCATCAACGTGAAGCACAAACAACCCTATGTTACAGCGAAGCTGCAAGAACAATATCAACAACAGAGTCCACACACTAGTGCAATATGTGCTTTTTACGCCAGTTAAAATTGATTTTATACGTCAGAATATTGTCTGACGTAAATACAGCTGGCGTTGATAGTTAATATTTTAACGTCAGTTGTTTAAACAACTAACGTTAAATATAAAACTATTAACGTCAGTTCTTTAACACAACTGACGTTAATGTTGTTCAAACTAACGTCAGTTGTGTTAAAGAACTGACGTTAAAGGTTTTATTTTTAACGTCAGTTTCCTAATACAACTGATGTTAATAGTGTACTGTATATTTTATAAAATACTATTAACGTCAGTTGTTTGATACAACTGACGTTAATAGATTTTTTTTAAATTCAGTTTTAAAATATCACTCCCCTCAGCTATCCCTGCACAGTAAATATCCCAGTAACACAGAATATCACACACATTACAGAATTGCAAACACTACCCTTAAATTTCCATATTAACAAAAAGAAAAGAAATATACAAAGGAACAATGGGGGGACTTAAAACCAAAACCCATGACCCATGTATAGGAAAAACATAACTATCTACAAGTATATATATATATATATATATATATATATATATATATATATATATATATATATATAAATGTTATTAATTAGTTTCTAAAGTTTAACAAAAAAACTATTCATCTAAGTATTGCGGAGGTATCTTGTCAATTCTTTTTTCAGCTGCATACTTGAAGAAGAATTCTGCTAAGCGCATCCTAAAGTCTCTAAACTCATCTTTTTTGAAGAGGCGATTGGTCGTTAAATGCCTACACACGTTCAAATAATAACAATAACATTAACGCAAGTCATCACCAAAACTATAATATATAATTTAACAAGTTGTTTAAATATTACCTTCTTCCATCCATCCGTAATGAGATCAGGAGACTATGTTCAGCATATGAATCATCACATAATAGCCGCACGACCACCCGTCAGGTTGAAATCGAGACTACAAACAAAATTAATTTCAATGTCAGTTAAATATACATATAAATTAGTAATTATAATATTAATTATTTGATAAATAAACTACCAAACCTTGAGGATGATCCATTCAGGATTTCCTTTAGCCTTAGAAGTCCTACTTCTTCCGTTGGCGCAACTTATGCTCTACTCGGCTTCAACGCTATCATAAACAAATAATCATGTCAATTAACTAATTCATATATCATGTGTGTAATAAACTAAAAACAACTGATATTAAAACATAATTTAAATTTAAAATTAGTTACTTACGTATTTACAGCTTCCACCACCTCCTGTGGCGGGTTTTGGTGGAGAGAGCATAAGAATATGACAGTATACCTAGACGGGTGAAGTACGAACAACTGCCAATGGTTATTCATACAGTAGGGAGCCAGATATAATTCTTTCCGATTGTCTCCCATCAAGTTCCCTATGTATTTACTAAATGCATCACCAGCAAAGAATTGGGGCATAAGGATTGACGGATCTAAGAAGTGGAAACCGATGCAACGCCCTTATCAAGCTGAAGACGAAGGAGATACCTAAGATATGAAAAGGTGTGGATGTTAATTACATAATATATATATATTGAAATTAAAATAAATTATTAAATGGAAAAATACCAAAAATAAATAAGTTATAAAATTAAAATTAACTTACGTGCACCGGGAGACTCAACCGTCTTGGCCATCCGGACGTTATCTCTGCAGGCATGCCCGAGATCTTCACCACATAAGGAAAATATCCTCTGTTGATTTGGGCGTGCCACCCATCCATCGTGTTCCAATGGACATTCAAAAATCTCAAATGCATAATCCTCACCAAGTGAGAACAAACGAGTGACAGGTTACAGGCGACAAGCGTCGACTTGGCCTTCAATTTAGGAAAAATAAAATAGATAAGTTGTTGATAATTAAAAAAAACACAAGTAATTATTTGACTAATTTGGACATTAAAAATGAATACATACCTTTGTTACCATTTCGATCTCACGACGTTTGAAGTCCAACTCAAGCTCACGCCTTTGCATTTCCAACTCAAGCTCATGGCGTTGGACTTCCAACTCCCCCTCCCTAGCTGCCAACTCATCGTCCTCCACATGTGCCCTACTATAACTCTCTTTTGTGCTCACATGTGAAGGGTTGGCATGTCCTGCGGTGTCCTGGGATGAACCGACGGAGGAAAGCTCTCTAGCAAGCGCCTGCTTGAATTCTGGGTTGGATAGCAAGTTTTTCATCAAATGCGTTGTAATAGCAGGGTTGGAGATGAGCTGCTGAGTCATGGATTCCAAAATTGATGCCTCATCGACGACCCGCTTTCGTGAAGCAGACTTGCCATAATATTCTCTGATGGTCACGTTCCCAGGAACACCGATAACCCGACCAGGATGGTCTTTCTTGCCTAGAGCAGTCATCAAGACGTCCCGCCGTCTAGAAGGGACGAATGAGCCCTGGGAGCATTGTGCTTTAAGATCCATCTACAATGAAGAAATGAAAAAATGTACAAGTGAAAAGTGTTAAAAATATCTATACAAATATCAATCGAAATGAAGTTAATTATTTAATTACAATCTTATCTGCCACTTCGCGAGTGGCATCACCTTTAAAAGTGCATGTCTTTGTCATGCGGCCGGCTAACCAAACATCCTCGCGGTCGATTTCCAACGGAGGACTTAATGGTGTGCCCTCAGGCACATCTCCTCTTTCTATCCTAGCAGCATGCTCTTCCTGCTCCACCCTCAGCCTATCCGCCATCATCTCCTCGATCCGAGTCTCATACCCACCCTGAGACATGGTGTGGCGGTGGACGTTCTTCGCCTGATTCTGCCTACCCTTCTCTGCCTTAGCCTATTCAAACAAAAACACATAATTAAATACAGTTAAATGATCTATAAGAAGCATACAAAATTAACTTAATCAACCAACATGAAATTCTTCATCCTGTCGACTCCAAGCAAACATATCCCAAGTATCCTGATCAATCCAGGGATAATCCGAGAACATCTTATCAAGCCGCTTCTTACCAGATACATAGTACCTGGTAAGATCATGCTTGAACCCATTCCAACGCTTTGATGCCATTTTCATACATTTCAATGCGATGGTCCTCGTCATTTGGCACATCCAAGCTACCTACACATTAAATACAAAAAAACTGGATGGATTATAACTCGAATAATTATCTAATAATGTAAATCAAAAGAATGTAAAGGTAAAATACCGTGATAGCCTCCCAAATCTGATCCTTAACGTTCTGTGGAACGTCATTCCAATGGTTGTAGTTGATACTAGCGTGCTGCTTCGCATGTAGAAGCACCCACTTTTTAAAATCTTTAGCACGGGGTCCCTGGGGCTTTAGATTAGCATCAAAGCAAACCTCAAGCTTTTGTCCGCTTTGCCTGGCCTTCTCTAATTTCTTCAAAGTCGTGGCTCCTCTACCCCGTTTCCTTTGAAACTGTGATGTTTGTATGGACAAAAAAATGATAAAATAGAGGGTTGTAACATTATAAACTTACATTAAAAATAAGGACTAAAGATAGTATATAACATGTAAACTTTACACTAGAATCAGCTGTAGGCGCGATCGGTTCCTGCGTTGGCCCCACAGTGTTCTCCCGTGCATGTGGGCCATCCGACTGATCCATATGTATGCCTGTTCAGAAGCAATATATATTTATTAAAATAGGTTATAACTAAAAATAAATACAGATGTATAAATAAAAATAAATGTATACTAAGTTTAAACTACCTATATCAATATCCCTTCGTGATGACCATCACGAATGGCATGTACATCGTCCACCTGTGTCTCCTCAATTATAGTAGGCATGTTTGTTGAAAAAGAAGGAGTCTCAGGAATATCAAGATTTGAATCTTGATTTTCATCACTACCATTATACATGCTTTTTCCTTGGAGAACCATGAACAACCTTTTGTTAGAAGGATCAGTGATGTAGAACACTTGTTTTTCTTGGGAAGCCATTATGAAAGGCTTATTTATATGACCTAACTTGTTGAGGTCTACCAATGTGAACCCCAATTCTTCGGTTTGTACACCACCGTTACTATCAACCCACTTACATTTAAAAACCGGCACCGTAAGCTTAGTGTAATCGAGCACCCAAATATCTTCAATATATCCAAAGTCAGGTGTCGGTGCTTTAACGGGTTTTGTGTCCTTTGCACTAGAGAAGTGCATTGCTTCGGAAACGATCATAACCCCACTATTTTGCATGGTACTCTTGTTATTTTGTTCCTTTATATAAAAGGAAAAGTTATTGATGTCGTATCCGCTCCAACATATGACGTTGAAACTAGGCCCCACCGCTAGCCATCTTACATCATCGGAGCGATACTACCATCCTTAAGCATTTCTTCCTTGAACCATGGTAAGAAAGTCTTGTTATGCTTGTTCAACAACCACCTTTCACTCATTCGAGGGTTTTCTTGATTGACTTTTCTTTTATGTTCAAATAAGAAAGGTTGAACAGAATCGATGTTGTTCAATACATACAAATATTCTTGAAGCACTTCCTCCCGACCCTTGCTATTAATTCTTAAACCATGTGTACCCTTACCTTGACATCTTATCTCATCATGGCGAGGCTTAGGAACCCCTATAGGATCCGTGTTATGAAGGTAGTCCGAACAAAACTCAATAGCTTCTTCTGCAACATACCTTTGAACAATAGATGCTTCTGAACGATGAGGATTCTTCACGTACCCTTTCAAGATCTTCATGTAGCGCTCAACTGGGTACATCCATCTCAGAAAAACCGGCCCACATAATCTAATCTCCCTCACCAAATGAACAATTAAGTGAACCATTATGTCGAAAAAGGAAGGAGGAAAATACATCTCCAATTGGCACAAGATTGTAGCAGCCTCAACTTCCAAGTCATCCAACATACGGGGGTCAACGACTTTGATACATATAGAATTGAAGAATGAGCACAACCGAGTAATGGCATGTCTCACATTTTTTGGAGCAATACCACGAATAGCAACGGGCAGAAGTTGTTGCATCAAGATGTGACAATCATGAGACTTTAAGCCAACCAATTTAAGATCAGTAGAGACAAGCCTCTTCATATTTGAAGAGTAACCATGTGGAACTTTGATGCCCTGAAGACACCCACAGAAACTTTGTCTCTCTTTTTTTGACAAAGTATGACATGCTGGCGGTAAATAAGTCTGCTTATCATCCTCAACAACTGGAGCTAACTGCTCTCGTATACCCATACCAACGAGGTCGAGACGAGCATTCACACCATCCTTTGTCTTTCCCTGAATGTTGAGAAGCGTCCCGATCACACTATCACACACATTTTTCTCCACATGCATCACATCAATGCAGTGTCTGACATCAAGCTTGCGCCAGTATGGAAGATCAAAGAATATCGACCTCTTCTTCCAAATGTTTTTCTCAGCAGCTTTACCTTTCTTTTTGGACTTGACGAATATAATATCGATGCCCTTTACCCTCTGATAAACCTGCTCTCCAATTAAGGCCATCAGAGCTTCTTCTGTCTCTTGGCATCCATTAAAAGCTTTTTTCATCTTACGATATGGGTGATCACGTCTAAGAAATATCTGATGCCCAAGGTAAACCATCTTCTTTCCATGATGCAACTGAGTGTAGCATATGCCTTCTTCACATATAGGGCATGCTTTATGCCCCTTGACACTGTATCCGGACAAGTTACCGTATGCTGGAAAGTCGTTGATGGTGCAAAATAACATGGCACGAAGCTTGAAAGTCTCATGAGAATACCCATCAACTACATCAACATCTACCACCCACAGCGTTTTCAAGTCTTCAATCAAGGGACTTAGATAAACATCTAAGTCATTTCCCGGTTGCTTTGGGCCCGAAATCATTATAGACAACATCATGTATTTGCGCTTCATGCACAACCAAGGGGGCCGGTTGTAAATTATCAACAGAACAGGCCATGAACTATGAATACTACTCATGTTTCCATAAGGATTCATTCCATCCGTAGCAAGTCCAAGCCTTAGGTTTCTTGGCTCATCGGCGAAATCTGGAAACATAGTATCAATATTCTTCCATTGTATAGAATCAGCAGGATGATGAACCTTTCCAACACGTTTCCTCTCATCATTATGCCATCAAAGATTCTTCGTATCTTTCGCATTGGAAAACAATCGCTTGAACCTTGGAATTATTGGAAGATACCACAACACCTTCGCAAGAGGACCCTTTTTTCTCACATCATCAAGATCATCATCATCATCACCACCCTTCACTTTGTATCTTGATAACCCACATTTGGGGTAATCGTGATTGTCTTCATGAACACCGGTGTACAATATGCAATCATTGGGGCATGCGTGTATCTTCTTATACTCCATACCCATCGGACACAATACCTTCTTGGCCTCATAGTTACGGTCAGGCAATGTGTTGTCCTCCGGAAGCAAGTCTTTCAACACTTAAAGCAATTCCGTGAAGCTTTTATCGGTCCAACCATTTCTCGCCTTCACACTAACCAATTTTAGCACCGCCGACAACCGTGTATGAGTAGTACACCCTGGATATAAAGGCTTATCCGCATCACCACACAACCTATCATACAGATGAGCTCGATGAAAAGATTCTTGTCCAATATCACGGATCATGTCCTCTACTTGATCATCCTCCATATCTACGTCAACGTCCTCACTTTGGGAGACACTTGCCGTACTACTCAACAACACATCACCATGCCATATCCATCTTGTATAACTCAAGAAAATCCCTTCACAAATCAAATGAGTACGTATATCCTTCACCGTACATTTCCTCGTATTCAAACACTTGACACAAGGACAACAGACATTCCATTACTATTAGGAACATTCCTTTGAGTAAATTCTATAAATTCTCCCACCCCCTTCAAATACTCAGCACTAGTGCGCTTACAAACCATCCAACTACGATCCATAACTAGATAGGTTCTGTAGATATACAAAACATATATCCGATATAAGGACAATACGGGATATTGAAAACTAGTTTTTGAAATCCTAATTGAAAACTAGTTTTTGAAATCCCGTCAACCATGTATATCTTATTTGACTAACTGCCTAAAACAAAATTTCCACGGTAATCTCCAATCATTCTTCTCATCAAGCAGGAAACAACACATATTAGGACTATTGCTATATCTACACTAGTGGAAATAATGTAATATACGGGAACGTTTTACGTCAGTTGACCATATGTTTGACGTTAAAAATGAGGCGGTGACAGTTTTGTAAATATCAGAGTTCATTAATTCAATTTTAGCATCAGTTGTTTTAAGGACTGACGTTAAAAGTGAAGTGACTCACTTTTAACGTCAGTTTAATAAACAACTGACGTTAAAAATGAACCTTTTAACGTCAGTTCTTCATTGAACTTACGTTAAAAGTGAGTCACTTGACTTTTAACTTCTGTTCTTTCATCAACAGATGTTAAAGGTTATTTTAATAATTTTTTTTTATCTAGTATACGTACCCTTCTGCATTGCCTTCCTCAAAGATTCAGTTTCACAATTGCTTTGATGTTTTGTGTTTCTGTTTTGAAAACTAAAATATATGTGCGAAGTATAAGTTGAATCAATAACCCAAACCGGATCTCATTCATGAAGTGTAATACAGACTGATATAGAAGATTGAAAGGGTTTTAAATCCTATAAAAAGTTACATTGAAAGGGTTTAAAATACTATAAAAAGTTACATTGAAAGGGTTTAAAATCCTAAACATTTGTTGAGGCTTCGTTCCCTTCACGGGTGAGCAAGAGAGGAGAGTCGAGCGACTGAGTTTTCCAGAGCGGCTGAGCAAGGGTGCACCCAATCTGTTTCAGCAATGGTCTTGGAACAGTCATTTGCTTCCAAAGCTGCCGATTCTCCGGAAAGATGATAAGGTGAGCAACTCATACTATGTGATTTACACAACCTTATCACCCATGTTATGTGATTTACACAACCTCAGAAGTTGTTTGACCATTAAGACAAATACCTTTGAGTCTAGGAATAGGAAGAAAGAGTGATGAAATTAATCTCCATGGCAGAGCCATATTGTGAAGCAGAAAATTAAAAGGATGGAAGGAAGCTATTTATAGGAGCAGGGGATGAAGTTACTAAGCTATTCTAATTTTCTTGAAAACTTATCTATAAACTTAATGCTCATTAAGAGGATTAAGTTACAAGGGTGCATGGGTAAGTAGCACAGTAGTCAAAGGAATGAATGTTGTTGCAAAAACTTATACACCTTTAACGTCAGTTGTTTAATACAACTGACGTTAAAAGTGGATTAAGTTACAAGGTGCATGGGTAATTAAGTAGCACAGTAGTCAAAGGAATGAATGTTGTTGTAGAAACTTATACACCTTTAACGTTAGTTGTTTAATACAACTGACGTTAAAAGTTTTTTTAAAATAAAAATATTTATTTTTAACATTAGTTTTTTATACAACTGACGTTAAAAGTGTGATTTTTACTTCAGTATAATAACTAAGTGACGTAAATAATCCTACATATTATAAATGTACAGAATGAATATTGGAAATAATGTAATATACGGGAACTTGGCAGTCATAAACAAGTTGTGTAAAGAACTATATTTGCTTCAGTTGTGTAAAGAACTTGTGTAAATATTAAACAAGTTTATTTTTAATGAAGATTAAAAATAAACTTGTGTAAATAATAAACAAGTTTATTTTTAATCTTCATTAATTAGCTTGAATTAGTAAACATATTCTTCTGAAAATTAAAATAAATAAACACTTAACATAAAAGTGTTATATGTATAATCAAATCGTATCTCATTGAAGCGATTCATAAGTTACAATTACATGATTAAAAGATAAAAAAATTTCTGCAACATAGCACTAAAATATTAAAAAGTTTCTGCTTCAACATCAATTTTTTCCTCAGTTTTGTCCTCAAACTCCATTAATGGGTGCATCGATCCCCTCCCTCATTTGAAGTCCTTGATGCTCCATCTGTGCTTTATCCACAATCGCTTAGGGAGGAGATGGAATAAAGTGAGGGAGTCATATTATGTGATTTACTCAACCTCAGAAGTTTTTTGACCATTAAGACAGAGACCTTTAAGTCTAGGTATAGGAAGAAATAACAAAAGTCTCAAATGTGATAGAACCATATTATGAAGGAATAGAAAACGCACGAAATATAGAGGAAAAGAAGAGGGTGTATTTACAGACTGATACAGAAGAATGGCACTTTATATAGAGAATAGAGTCTCTCTGATTTTCTTGAAAACCAATCTATAAACTTAATGCTCATTAAGAGGATTAAGTTACAAGGTGCATGGGTTAGCACAGTAGTCAAATTAAAGGAATGAATTTTTTTCCGCATAAACTTATACCCTTTTAACGTCAGTTTTCTTCAACAACTAACGTTAAAAGTGCTTTTAAAATAAAAAATATTTATTTTTAACGTCAGTTGTTTAATACAACTGACGTTAAAAGTTTGATTTTTTACTTCAATAAAATAAATAGTCAAAGGGATTAATGTTTTTGGATAAACGTATACACTTTTAACGTCAGTTTCTTAAGACAACTGACGTTAAATATATGACCTTTAACGTCAGTTTTTACAAACAATTGACGTCAAATGTTGTTTTATTTTGGTCTACACCCGCGCGCCTTCTGCACATCGCTTTGTACGTCTCTTTTCTCTTTTCATCACGCTCAACCCTCACTCTCACTCTCACTCTCACTCTACCCTAATTGCGAGCTCATCTCCGCCGCAACCACAGCGAGGGCTTCTTCGCCACCACCGTGAGGTATACTCTTAACCCTAACTCTGTCTTTCCATTCATTCTTTGCAATAACTTGAAATCTCTCTTTCCCCTTCCCGCGAACTAACTCTCCTTGTCCTTCTGCTCTCAGTAACCACATCGAACGTTGGCCACTACTCGAGCTCCCTTCCCCACCACCATGCGAGCACCTATTTCTGGTGAGTCTTTAGGGCACATTTTTTTATTTTTGGTTTTGAGTGTATGTTGAAACTGTAGTCTCAGAAGTTGAAACTTGAAACCGTGAGTTTGAGTTGTTTGGAATGTCTCTATTTTTGGTTGAGTGCATGTTGCTCTGCTGGTTGATCTGTCACGGTCGTGATGCTCATCACGGCTAGGCCGTGATCAGTTCTGCCTGTGATGGTCTGGTTCATTTGGCACGTTACGGTCGTGATGGACATCACTGCCAGACCGTGACCAGTGTTTGGCAATCTTCAAAAACTATAGTTTTCAATCTCACGTATTGTCCTTATATTGGATATATGTTTTGTATATCTACAGGACCTATCTAGTTATGGATCGTAGTTAGATGGTTTGTAAGCGCACTAGTGCTGAGTATTTGAAGGGGGTGGGAGAATTTATAGAATTTTCTCAAAGGAATGTTCCTAATAGTAATGGAATGTTCTGTTGTCCTTATGTCAAGTGTTTGAATACGAGGAAATGTACGGTGAAGGATATACGTACTCATTTGATTTGTGAAGGGATTTGCTTGAGTTATACAAGATGGATATGGCATGGTGATGTGTTGTTGAGTAGTACGGCAAGTGTCTCCCAAAGTGAGGATGTTGACGTAGATATGGAGGATGATCGAGTAGAGGACATGATCCGTGATATTGGACAAGAATCTTTTCATCGAGCTCATGTGTGTGATAGGTTATGCGGTGATGCGGATAAGCCTTTATATCCAGGGTGTACCACTCATACACGGTTGTCGAAGGTGCTAAAATTGGTTTGTGTGAAGGCGAGAAATGGTTGGACCGATAAAAGCTTCACGGAATTGCTTGAAGTGTTGAAAGACTTGCTTCCGGAGGACAACACATTGCCTGACCGTAACTATGAGGCCAAGAAGGTATTGTGTCCTAT
Source organism: Sophora flavescens (assembly GCA_030762895.1). Taxonomy (NCBI): domain Eukaryota; kingdom Viridiplantae; phylum Streptophyta; class Magnoliopsida; order Fabales; family Fabaceae; genus Sophora; species Sophora flavescens. The sequence goes on along the minus strand of CM061062.1, from coordinate 189,955,444 downwards.
GGGTATAGAGTATAAGAAGATACATGCATGCCCCAATGATTGCATATTGTACACCGGTGTTCATGAAGACAATCATGATTGCCCCAAATGTGGGTTATCACGATACAAAGTGAAGGGTGGTGATGATGATGATGATGATCTTGATGATGTGAGAAAAAAGGGTCCTCCTGCGAAGGTGTTGTGGTATCTTCCAATAATTCCAAGGTTCTAGCGATTGTTTGCCAATGCGAAAGATGCGAAGAATCTTAGATGGCATAATGATGAGAGGAAACGTGATGGAAAGGTTCGTCATCCTGCTGATTCTATGCAATGGAAGAATATCGATACTATGTTTCCAGATTTCGCCGATGAGCCAAGAAACCTAAGGCTTGGACTTGCTACGGATGGAATGAATCCTTATGGTAACATGAGTAGTATTCATAGTTCATGGCCTGTTCTGTTGATAATTTACAACATGCCCCCTTGGTTGTGCATGAAGAGCAAATACATGATGTTGTCTATGATGATTTCGGGCCCAAAGCAACCGGGAAATGATTTAGATGTTTATCTACGTCCCTTGATTCAAGACTTGAAAACGCTGTGGGTGGAAGGTGTGGATGTAGTTGATGGGTATTCTCATGAGACTCTCAAGCTTCGTTCCATGTTATTTTGCACCATCAACGACTTTCGCTGTACGGTAACTTGTCCGGGTACAGTGTCAAGGGGAATAAAGCATGCCCTATATGTGAAGAAGGCACATGCTACACTCAGTTGCATCATGGAAAGAAGACGGTTTACCTTGGGAATCGAAGATTTCTTAGACGTGATCACCCATTTCGTAAAATGAAAAAAGCTTTTAATGGATGCCAAGAGACAGAAGAAGCGTCGGCGGCCTTAATTGGAGAGCAGGTTTATCAGAGGGTAAAGGGCATCGATGTTATATTCGGCAAGTCCAAAAAGAAAGGTAAAGCTGCCAAGAAAAACATATGGAAGAAGAGGTCGATATTCTTTGATCTTCCATACTGGCACAAGCTTGATGTCAGACACTGCATTGATGTGATGCATGTGGAGAAAAATGTGTGTGATAGTGTGATCGGGACGCTTCTCAACATTCAGGGCAAGACAAAGGATGGTGTGAATGCTCGTCTCGACCTCGTTGATATGGGTATACGAGAGCAGTTAGCTCCAGTTGTTGAGGATGGTAAGCGGACTTATTTGCCGCCAGCATGTCATACTTTGTCAAAAAAAGAGAGACAGTTTCTGCGGGTGTCTTCAGGGCATCAAAGTTCCACATGGTTACTCTTCAAATATGAAGAGGCTTGTCTCTAGTGATCTTAAATTGATTGGCTTAAAGTCTCATGATTGTCACATCTTGATGCAACAACTTCTGCCCGTTGCTATTCGTGGTATTGCTCCAAAAAATGTGAGACATGCCATTACTCGGTTGTGCTCATTCTTCAATTCTATATGTAGCAAAGTCGTTAACCCCCGTATGTTGGATGACTTGGAAGTTGAGGCTGCTGCAATCTTGTGCCAATTGGAGATGTATTTTCCTCCTTCCTTTTTCGACATAATGGTTCACTTAATTATTCATTTGGTGAGGGAGATTAGATTATGTGGGCTGGTTTTTCTGAGATGGATGTACCCAGTTGAGCGCTACAAGAAGATCTTGAAAGGGTACGTGAAGAATCCTCATCGTCCGGAAGCATCTATTGTTCAAAGGTATGTTACAGAAGAAGCTATTGAGTTTTGTTCGGACTACCTTCATAACACGGATCCTATAGGGGTTCCTAAGCCTCGGCATGATGAGATCAGATGTCAAGGTAAGGGTACACATGGCTTAAGAATTAATAGCAAGGATCGGGAGGAAGTGCTTCAAGCACATTTGTATGTATTGAACAACATCGATTGTGTTCAGTCTTTCTTATTTGAACATAAAAGAAAAGTCAATCAAGAAAACCCTCGAATGAGCGAAAGGTGGTTGTTGAACAAGCATAACAAGACTTTCTTACCATGGTTCAAGGAAGAAATGTTTAAGGATGGTAGTACTGCTTCTGATGACGTAAGATGGCTAGCACGTGGGCCTAGCTTCAACGTCATATGTTGGAGCGGATACGACATAAATAACTTTTCCTTTTATACAAAGGAACAAGATAACAAGAGTACCATGCAAAATAGTGGGGTTATGATCGTGGCCGAAGCAATGCACTTCTCTAGTGCAAAGGACACAAAACCCGTTAAAGCACCGTCACCTTACTTTGGATATATTGAAGATATTTGGGTGCTCGATTACACTAAGCTTACGGTGCCGGTTTTTAAATGTAAGTGGGTTGATGGTAACGGTGGTGTACAAACCGACGAATTGGGGTTCACATTGGTAGACCTCAACAAGTTAGGTCATATAAATGAGCCTTTCATAATGGCTTCCCAAGCAAAACAAGTGTTCTACATCACTGATCCTTCTAACAAAAGGTTGTCCGTGGTTCTCCAAGGAAAAAGAATGTATAATGGTAGTTATGAAAATCAAGATTCAAATCTTGATATTCCTGAGACTCCTTCTTTTTCAACAAACATGCCTACTATAATCGAGGAGACACAGGTGGACGATATACATGCCACTCGTGATGATCATCACGAAGGGATATTGATATAAGTAGTTTAAACTTAGTATACATTTATTTTTATTTTTATTTCTGTATTTATTTTGAGTTATAACCTATGTTAATAAATATATATTGTTTCCGAACAGGAATACATATGGATCATTGTTCCATTTTTCCTTTTCAATTCTGTAATGTGTGTGATATTCTATGTTACTGGGATATTTACTGAATTCAGGGATAGCTGAGGGGAGTGATATTTTAAAAGTGAATTTTAAAAAAAATCTATTAACGTCAGTTGTATCAAACAACTGACGTTAATAGTATTTTATAAAATATACAGTACACTATTAACGTCAGTTGTGTAAAACAACTGACGTTAAAATTAAAACCTTTAACGTCAGTTTCTTTATAACAACTAACATTAGTTTAACAAAATTAACGTCCGTTGTCTTAAAGAACTGACGTTAATAGTTTTATGTTTAACGTCAGTTGTTTAAACAACTGACGTTAATTTTGACAAAATTAACGTCAGTTGTGTTAAAGAACCGACGTTAATAGTTTTATATTTAACGCCGCTTCTCAATCGACGTTAAAATTTTAACTTTTAACGTCAGCTGTATTTACGTCAGTCAGTATTCTGACGTAAAAATTCAATTTTAACTGACGTAAAAAGCACTTATTGCACCAGTGCTAGTACTATAACCACTCAGCCATATGAATCGATCAAGAGAGCAAGATATATACAAGCAAGGCGTTTAAAAATTATTTCAAATTTACACCATTTTCAGGTTGACAATGAGCAATATATTGTTGATGTCACATGCTACAAGCAACTATAAATTTCTTCCCATTTTGAAATAGGTCATAATAGCAGAAGAAAAATAAGAGAAAACAAAAAACCCACGACCAGAAATAGAGACATTCCAAACAACTCAAACTCATAGTTTCAAGTTTCAACTACAGATACTACAGTTTCAACATACACTCAAAACCAAAAATAAAAAAATGTGACCTAAAGACTCACCAGAAATAGGTGCTCGCGTGGTGGTGAGCAGGGGAGCTCGAGTGGTGGCCAACGTTCGATGTGGTTACTGAGAGCCGAGGGACAAGGAGAGTTAGTGCGCGGGAAGGGGAGGGAGAGATGTCAAGTTATTGCAAAGAATATTGAGTGGGAAAGACAGAGTTAGGGTTAAGAGTGTACCTCACGGTGGTGGCGAAGAAGCCCTCGCGGTGGTTACGGTGGAGAGGAGCTCGCGATTAGGGCAGAGTGAGAGTGAGAGTGAGAGTGAGCGTGATGAAAAGAGAAGAACAGAGATGTACAGAGTGAAGTGAAGAAGGTGAGCGGGTGTAAACGTTATAATTAAAAACCATCTTTAAAAAAGCATTTTACGTCAGTTGTTTGTAACAACTGACGTTAAAAGTCATCTATTTAACGTCAGTTGATTAAGACAACTGACGTTAAATAAATAATTTTTAACGTCAGTTGTTACAAACAACTGACGTTACAAATAAATATTTTTTATTTAAAAACACTTTTAACGTCAGTTGTCTTAAACAACTGACGTTAAAAGTGTATAAGTTTCTGCAAAAACATTCATTCCTATGACTACTGTGCTACTTACCCATGCACCTTGTAACTTAATCCTCTTAATGAGCATTAAGTTTATAGATCAGTTTTCAAGAAAATCAGGTAGTCTCTCTTCTCTATATAAAGTACCATTCTTCAGATCATCGATCTGTAATACACCCCCCTCTTCTTTTCCTCTATATTTCGTGTGTTTTCTATTCCTTCACAATATGGCTCTATCATATTTGAGACTTTTGTTATTTCTTCCTATACCTAGACTTAAAGGTCTCTGTCTTAATGGTCAAAAAACTTCTGAGGTTGAGTAAATCACGTAACATGGATGGTAAGGTTGGGTGAATCACGTAATGTGATTCCCTCACTTTATTTCATCCCCGTCATCCCTTTCACTCGGCTTTGGCAGCAAGTGACTGTGGAGTCAGATGGAGCATCAAGGAATTCAAGTGAGGGAGGAGATGCATCCATTGGAGTTTCTGAGGACAGGACTGAGAAGAAAATGACGTTGAAGCATAAAATTTTTTATATGATAGGGCTATGTTGCAGAAATTTTTTATCTTTTAATCATGTAATTGTAACTTATGAATCACTCCAATGAGATACGATTTGATTATACATGTCACTTGTTTTATGTTAAGTGTTTATTTATTTTAATTTGCACAAGAATTTGTTTACTAATTCAAGCTAATTAATTAAGATTTAAAATAAACTTGTTTAAAAAAAAAGATTAGAAATAAACTGCACTATATATGGAGTGATCTGCGTTAAGAGTGACAACAGGGAGATGACAACGAAAGAAAGATAGGAATGAGTTTCAGATAGGAATATAGGATTATTTACGTCAGTTATTTATTTAACTGAAGTAAAAATCACACTTTTAACGTCAGTTGTATAAACAACTGACGTTAAAAGTGTTAATAATTCTTGCAAATCACTTTTAACATCAGTTCATTACACAACTGATGCAAATATTGATTTAATATTTACAAAACTGTCACCGCCTCATTTTTAACGTCAAACATATGGTCAACTGACGTAAAACGTTCCCGTAAAAAGCACTTATTGCACTAGTGACATGAAGGGACCAACCGATGATGCAAATGCTCCAGCCTAGTCTATGTCATATCAAACTTTCCTTTTTTACATTTTTTTTCATTTTAATGCGCTCTACAAGACACAAACCAATCTATTGGAAATATGATTTTAGATCCTGTAACATTTGTTGTATTTCATGGATCCATGTTCTTCAATTTGATGAATTTCAATAAGTCACTTTGAATGCAAATTTTGCTTTTAATAAGTCTTCCTTTTGAATGCAGATTTTGCTTTTAATAAATCTTCCATTTGAAAAGGGGAAGTCGAAAAATAAAGGATGTTGTCATCATTAATTAATTCATTATTGATGGCATTAACCTTTAGTACGGTTTTTATTGTTAGTATAATTAACTTAAGGCAAATACTAACCAGTACCCTTAAGGCATTGGTTAAGGAATCTGGAATAGAAAGTTTTTCTTGGAAAGTGGTGTATTCATTATTTTGAAAAGTTAAAAGTTACACTTTCCAATGAAATTTTTCTATCTTTGGATTCCTTGAGCGCAACTCATCCTCGCGCTCCACGAGGGACCAGACGTCCTCGAGATGGAACATGGCGTGCTGGAGCATGTCATCGGTGTGTGTGAATCATGCAAAGATGGACCTGTCAGGAGCAAGGTTGCTCCATTTGGAGACAATGACAACCAGGTCGTTAGCGACGTCGAGGAAGGCGGTGGAGTGGGCTGAGTCATTTTCCTCCTTCTCCTTTCCTCCTATTTCATTTTCCCCTCTCTCCCCAGTCCTCAGATCCCCCTATCTCTCTCACGTTTTCCTTCTTTTTCAGATTATCTTTCTCTTTTTTCAAGTTTTATTTTTTATTTTGAAACCAGTGGCATTTTTCGCAACCGGTTGTAACAAATCAAAATATGTGTGGACCCGATGATTAGGCTCCTCTAAAGTAAGTAAAAGTGTAAAGTAAAAAATAAGCATCTATCCTTCCTTGATTAGTGAAATTGGGTTGAGATCTAAGTGCACTTTAACTAATAACCCTTGTCTCTCACTTTACACATTTTCTCACTTTAATGGTGCTTTATCCGTCCTCAACACCTTAATAGGAGGACTAGAGACTTGTAATTCTGAATGATGTCCTGGAGACCTAGACTGCATCCTTCGTTGTTAATTCTATTTTATTTTTTAGCAATATTTACTATGCCTGTAAAATTCCCAATCATCTTTTTTTTTTTGCCCGATCATCTACTTTTACCAATATTTACATGAAAAAAATTGTTGAAATTCGTAGGTGGTACCAATTGAGGAAATTATTATTTTTGTTCTTAAAGGTATTGGTCATATTAGTATTTGATTTTAAAAAATTATCATTTTATCTTTTGAAACTGCAAACATCTATGATATCAGTCTATAAAAGATGTAATCCTTAGTCAGATATTATAATAAGTTGTAGAAAATGAATTATGAAATTGTCATTAATAATTTCTTTGTCAATTGAGTTTAGTACATATAGTACAAAATAGATTTTCTATATCTAAATAATATTAGGTGACCTATCAAACCAGCTAATTAACAAGTGAACTAACTATTAGAATAACAAAATGTATTATGACTAATATGACGTAGTGTAAAGTTGACCAAAATGTCAACAATGTCCGATTTTGACAAATGAGCATTCCTTTTCATATGGAAACGACCTTCTGAGCAAAACGCTAGGAAGTCGATAGATTTGTAGCCTGTTGTCGTGTTTGCCAGATGGCCAAAGGTACATCTACAAATGCTGGTTTATATCTTCCCCTCCCTATACCTACTCAGCCTTGGGCGGATATTAGTATGGATATCGTGCTTGGCCTCCCACGTACATAGCGGGGCAGCGACTCAATTTTTGTTGTTATTGATCGGTTCTCCAAAATGGCACACTTCATACCATGTAAGCACACCTCATATGCTGTTAATGTAGCCCAACTTTTCTTTCGGGAGATCTATCGCTTGCATGGGCTACCCACTTCCATTATTTATGACCGTGATACTCGTTTTGAGTCATTTTTGGCGGAGTCTATGGCGATCGGCTAACTCTACGCTCAACTTTAGTAGTGCTTACCATCCACAGACCGACGGTCAAACTAAGGTGGTGAATCGCTCACTTGGTAACTTGCTACGCAATTTGGTTGGTGATAATGTTAAGTCTTGGGATGTTAAGCTCCGTCAAGCCAAATTTGCTCACAACCATGCCATTAATCGCCGCACTGGATACAGTCCTTTTCAGGTTATTTATGGCCTGGTTCCCTACGGCCCCCTTGATCTGTTGACACTCCCCTGTAAGGTGCGTCCCCATGCCACAACAGAGGAGTTTATGGACCAGCTCTGTCATATACACCAACAATACTACTCCCAATTGATTGCTTCCACTAAAAAATACAAGTTGAAAGCTGACCAGAAACGTAGACCTGTTGATTTCTCTGTTGGCAATTTTGTCTGGGCAATTTTGACCAAAGATTGTTTCCCTACTCATGAGTATAACAAGCTTGTTGCTCGACCGTTGGAAATTACTGAAAAGATCAACCAGAATGCTTATCGTTTGTAGCTTCCTAGTCATATTCATACTTCAGATGTTTTCAATGTCAAGCACCTTATACCATACTCTGGTGATACTTCTTCTTCTGAAGATGAGATGGCATCTGATTCGAGGTTGAATCTTTTCCACCCCGGAGAGGATGATGTAGTGTAGAGTTGACGGAAAAGTAAAAAATGTCCAATTTTGATAAATGAGCACTCTTTTTCATTTGGAAACGACCTTCTGAGTAAAATACAAAATGTTGCCTTGAGCGTCGTGTGATTTTGGCCAAATTTCATCATTTGAGGGGTCAAAACGATAATTTTTAATTTTACCATAATTTTAGGGGTATTTTTGCAATTTTGTTATGTAAGGACCTCTTTTGGTATTTCTTTTGTTTCTGCTTTAGGGTTTTGTTGACACTATATATTTGTTTTAGCTTTCATTAGAGGCAAATTGGTATTTAATAAAATATGAGAAGTTTTCGCAATTTTCGTGTTGTTAACCTCTCGGGTATTCGTCGAATCAATGAGTTGCTGAATCCTTGTTCGTTCCATCACATACGTTGCATCAGATTGGTATCAGTGGTTAGTACATTCTTGCACCATGCTGCCAAGGAGACGTGCTGCTCATACTAACCTGGAGGACGTGATTCGCGGGGCCGAATCGTACGATTCACGATTGCGGGTGGAGCAATTGACGCAGCGATTGGTTGTTCTTCACCGCCAAAGACATCAAAGAACCTTCTTCTGGTTCGAAACCGATGCTTCGACCTCGGCGGAAACCCCTTTGCTGACCATCGGTGGGAAGCGGGGTTCAAGGTGGACATACCTGAATTCCATGGTAATTTACTGGTGATGAATTTCTGGATTGGCTCCACACACAGTGGAGGAATTTCTAGATTTCAAAGAAGTGCCGGACAATCGTCATGTTCCCCGATCACCATGAGACTGCGTGGAAGGGCTCAAGCATGGTGGCAACAGACAAAGAAGGGTCGTGCTTCGGTTAAGGCCAAAATTACCTCTTGGGAGAAGTTTAAGAAACATATGTGGTCTGCCTTTCTCCCTTACAATTATGAACGTGAGTTATATCAGGCGTTTTCATCTCCTTTGCTAGGGCGCTCGATCTGTTGATCACTACACCACTTGAATTTTATGCGTTGCTCGCACGCACCGAAACTGGTAGAATCACCTATCCAACTTGTTTCTAAATATGTTGGTAGCATGCGACTACGACTTCGTGATGTTCTTAATATGTTTGACCCTCTAACAATTTCAGAAGCCCATCAACGGGTATTACAGGATGAAAGACAGTTAGCACGTCGTGTCAATCCTACTCCCGCTGCCAATTCTTCTGCCCAAGCTCAGGGCCGCCCTGAACCTCGTCCAACTGTGCCACCACAGACACGTCCCACTAGAGGCATTCGATGTTTTAAGTGCAGCGAGATGGGTCATCATCAAAGAGAATGTCGTGTGGAAAAACCCAATGTTATGGGGTTGTTGGCTAATGATTTGGATGTGGACTCTGGACCTATTTTTGACACTAAGGTTGAAGCTGCTGATGGGGATGTTGAGGATGAATTTGTAGAGGGTGATGTGGACCCGTTATTGATGTTGTGTCGTACCTTTCTTAGTTCTAATGTTACAGATGATGATTGGCATCGTAATGCTCTGTTTACCTCCTCATGTACAATTGCAGGTAAGGTTTGTTGTTTTATTATTGATTTTGGCAGCTGTGAAAATGTGTTATATGAATTAGCAATGCAGAAATTGGGCTTAACTACTGAAAAACATCCAAAACCGTACAAACTGGCTTGGCTGAACAAGGGTACTAGTGTCACTGTGTCCCACTGTGTATTGCTCTCTTTTTCTATTTGTCCTACGTATTTTGATGAGATATTCTATGATGTGGTTCCTATGGATGCTTGTCACCTCCTATTAGGTCGTCCCTGGCAATTTGACCGCTCAGCTATTCATGATCGTTGTGATAATACCTACTCTTTTCTATTTAGGGGCAAAAAGATTGTGCTACTACCCAGTAAGGTTCACACTACTGGGGACAGTAATACTTTGCTGTCTAGAGCTCCCTTTGAACAGGCTATGACTGAGACATGACTTGTTTTTGTGCTTCTTTCAAAGCACATGGATGATGATTACTTCCCTGCCACCGTCGTTTCCTCTACTTTCAAGTCATCATTGGAAGAATTTGTAGACATCTTTCCTGAATCACTCCCTAATGAACTACCTCCACTTCGTGCCATTGAACATTTAGATTGATTTTGTTCCGGGTGCTTCTTTGCCTAATCTCCCCCATTATAGAATGAGCCCTAAAGAACATGAAGAAATCCGTCGCCAAGTGGAAGAGTTACTTGCTACAGGTCACATCTGAGAGAGCCTTAGCCCATGTGCTATGCCTGCCCTCCTCACTCCTAAAAAAGATGGTACCTGTCGTATGTGTGTGGAAAGTCGTGCTATTAACAAGATCATAGTCGGCTATCGTTTCCTGATACCAGGTTTGGATGATTTACTTGATCAGTTATCCGGTGCTGCAATTTTCAGTAAACTGGATCTAAAGAGTGGTTACAACCAAATACGGATCCGACAGGGCGACGAATGGAAAACTGCCTTCAAGACGCGTGAAGGTTGATATGAGTGGCCGGTAATGCCATTTGGCCTTTCTAACGCACCATGCACTTTTATGTGAGTCATGAATCAAGCCTTGCTCCCTTTCATAGGTAAATCTGTACTTAGATGACATACTTATCTACAGTGCTAATCCTGAGGTTCATCTTCAGCACTTGCGAGAAGTTTTGTTCGTATTATTGTTGACGAATCTGGGCAAGTATACCCAGTCGTACAAGTAGTACGGTGGTGAGACCGTTTTATCGTTCCCACGAGGACTGTGACAAGTACTAGCATGTACCGAATCAATTACTATCTAAGCGGATGTTTGGATTGAAGGGGGGCCCAATACTAAATACCAAGCCCAAAACAGATTTAAAACCTAAAATAAACAAAATAGCAGAAAAAGTTCTTTGAGTAATTTTGTCGAACACTTGGGAGGCAGAGAAAAGGATTCTTCAAATATATAAAATATGTTGGGATTAGGTTCACTAAATTTCATCCCCATGCAATGAAATGACTAATAAATAGTTTCTACTTCAAATATGACAATCAATACACTAGATTACTCAAGCCCCGATTCCTCGGATGACAAGAGCCTAAATCCACTAATAGACCCTAATTCCTTAGGTGGCCTAGATTAATGAATTTTCATGATGATTAGGGATTACGCGATTGCTAATAAACCTAGTTCCATTCCTAGATACAAGGTTTACTAAGTGATTAATTTCAGTTCCGGTTCTAATACGAATTTTCCAATTGCATATCAAAACACTAATCAAGTCATGGGGGTGCTAGCCATAACAAGCATTAAGCACAGAAAATCAATCACTCAATAAAGAAGTAAAAACCATATTATAAGATCAAGTCAGATACATGAGAATTCAGAAATAGCTACCCTAACCCCAACAATGGAGGTTTAGCTACTCATGATCATAGCCAAAACCAAAGAAATATAGATGGAAGGGAGGAGGAACGCCATGGAATCCTTGTGCAGCTGCCCCTGGTTCAGAGAGAGTCTTTAGGGTTTCAAAAAATGTTTTTATCTGTTCTGCCCGTGCCTCTTTATAGATCAGGATTCGCGTCACGGTCGTGATGGCCATCACGGCCAAGCCGTGACACTTTCTGCCTTGGGTGTGCTTTCAAAATATTGGAGCATCACGGCCGTGATGCTCATCACGGGCAGGCCGTGATAGCTTTTGCCTTCACCAAATGATCTGTCACGGCCGTGATGGCCGTCACGGCTTGGCTGTGACAGATTCTGGTTTGACATGGACATCTGCATGAACTGATTGAGGGTGTTCTCCAAGATAGAAGTCCGGTCTTGAGGCGGTGGTGTGGGTTGAGGCTTGCTTGCTTGTCCGGAATCTTGTTTCCAACCAAAACTCGGTTGATTCCTCCATCCTTGGTTGTAGTTGTTGGATTATTGGTTGTTGCCTGGCCGCCCATAGTTCCCCATATAATTAGCTTCCTCATGGGAACTAGGTGGCGCCTCACATCTTCCATTATCATGATCCCCTCCACAAAAATCACATCGCATTACATGTTGAGGTGGCATGGTTGTCCCTTGAACAGTTTGGAGTTGTTGTGGGAGTTGAGCGAGTTGCTTGGTAATGGACTCCAGTTGTTGTGTCATGAGTTTATTCTAAGCCAAAAGTGCAGATTGTGAATCTAACTCCAACACTCCCTTCTTGATGTAGGACCCGGTCATGATGCATCAAATAGTCATTAGATGGCATAGCTTCTATCAAAACCAATGCTTCCTCTGCTGTCTTTGTATTCATGGAACCTCCAATGAGGCATCCAACATATACCTGGTTGAGGGCCTCAATCCATTACGAGAATGTTTGCATTTGGGAAAGATCATCAAACCCATGATTTGGAAATCTTTGGAGTAAGCCTTTGAACCTGTCTCATGTGTCATGAAGAGTCTCACCTTCTTGTTGAGCAAAGCTTATGATGTCACCCCTTGTCTTCACAAATCTTGAGGTGGGGGAGAATCTTGCCGAGAAATTTTGCCTCTAAGTCATCCCATGTAGTGATGCTCCCCCTTGGGTGAGATTGGAGCCAAGACTTGGCTCTATCTCTTAGAGAGAAAGGGAACAACCTTAGGCGAATTGCATCATCGGAGGCACCATTTATCTTCATCGTATCACATAACTCCAAAAAGTTGGAGACATGACTATTCGGATATTCTTTCTCCAACCCGGCAAATTGACTCTGTGAAACCATATTGATGAAAGCTGGCTTGATTTCAAAATTTGCGCAGTTCACTGGAGGCCTCACTATGCTAGTGACATGCCGATTGACATTTGTATTGGCATAGTCACCAAGTGTCCTCCATGGTGGAGCACCATCACCATTGTCTGCCATTCTGAGTCTTTCTTGAGGAACTTGAGAGGTGGAAGTCTCTTGTTCTTCTTATTGTTATTCTAACAGTTTCTGCTCTCTTGCTTGCCTTCGATTCTTCCTAGTTGTTCTTTCAATCTCAGGATCGTGGAGGAGTTGGTCAGCTGGGATAGTACCCCGCATACACAAACAGTCTAACAAACAAGAGTGTTAGCAGTAAAGGTTAGCACACAACAGCAAACACACCAGAAAAAAAAATGACAGTAAAAACAGAACAGAAAATTATGACAAAACAAATTATAACAGGAAATTTTTTTTTTGCTCAAATTAGTAACTGAAATGGATTTTCTAATATTGAAACGCAGTCCCCAGCAACGGCGCCAAAAACTTGTTGACGAATCCGGGCAAGTATACCCAGTCGTACAAGTAGTATGGTGGTGAGACCGTTTTATCGTTCCCACAAGGATTGTGACAAGTACTAGCACGTACCAAATCAATTACTATCTAAGCGGATGTTTGGATTTAAGGGGGCCCAATACTAAATACCAAGCTCAAAACAGATTTAAAACCTAAAATAAACAAAATAGCAGAAAAAGTTCTTTGAGTAATTTTGTCGAACACTTGGGAGGCAGAGAAAATGATTCTTCAAATATATAAAAGATGTTGGGATTATGTTCACTAAACTTCATCCCCATGCAATGAAATGACTAATAAACAGTTTCTACTTCAAATATGACAATCAATCCACTAGATTACTCAAACCCCGATTCCTCGGATGACAAGAGCCTAAATCCACTAATAGACCCTAATTCCTTAGGTGGCCTAGATTAATGAATTTGCATGATGATTAGGGATTACGCGATTGCTAATAAACCTAGTTCCATTCCTAGATACAAGGTTTACTAGGTGATTAATTTCAGTTCCGGTTCTAATACGAATTTTCCAATTGCATATCAAAACACTAATCAAGTCATGGGGGTGCTAGCCACAACAAGCATTAAGCACAGAAAATCAATCAATCATTAAAGAAGTGAAAACTATATTATAAGATCAAGTCAGATACATGAGAATTCAGAAATAGCTACCCTAACCCCAACAATGGAGGTTTAGCTACTCATGATCATAGCCAAAACCAAATAAATATAGATGGAAGGGAGGAGGAACGCCATGGAATCCTTGTGCAGCTTCCCCTGGTTCTGAGAGAGTCTTTAGGGTTTCAAAAACTGTTTTTCTCTGTTCTGCCCGTGCCTCTTTATAGATCAGGATTCACGTCATGACCGTGATGTCCATCACGGCCAGGCCGTGACGCTTTCTGCCTTGGGTGCGCTTTCAAAATATTGGAGCATCATGGTCGTGATGCTCATCACGGGCAGACCGTGATAGCTTCTGCCTTCACCAAATGATGCGTCACACGTAGTGATGGCCGTCCACGGCTTGGCCGTGACAGATTCTGCCAAGAGGGGGTCTGGCTCCATTAACATGTCACGGCCGTGATGGGTATCACGGCTAGGCCGTGACAGCTTCTGACTTTAGCCTTCTTTTCTCTCAATTATTGTTCGATCACGGCCGTGAGGGTCATCACGACCAGGCCGTGATGGGCTCTGCCTGGGTTATTTTCTTCACTTTTTAAGCTCTGTCTTCATCCAAGCTTCATCATGGCTAATCTTGAGCAATTTTCCTTGAATTCCTGCAAAACAACACCGAGAAACCACCTCACCCGATCCAAGGGAAAAACTAACTAAAATCAAATAAAGAATGCCTAATCTACATGAAAAATGCATGCAAAAATGTACAAGAATTATGATGTGAAATCACACTATCAATTATGTCGAGACAAGTTTTATGCTGCTACGAGAAAGTGTGTTTTTATGACAGATTCTGTCCATTTTTTGGGGTATGTTGTGTCTAAGGATGGTCTTGCTGTAGACGAAGAACAAAATTGCAGCTATAGAGCAGTGGCCGCAACCTACTTCCATTACTGTTGTGTGTAGTTTTCATGGCCTGACATCCTTTTACCGCCGCTTTATTCCTCATTTCAGTAGCATCATTGCACCTATTACTGACCGTATGAAGGGCGCTAAATTCGTTTGGACAGATGATGCCGAATCTGCCTTCCTTGAAATTAAGCGTCGGTTGACTACTGCACCGCTTTTAGTGCTTCCGGATTTTTCTCTACCGTTTGAGTTACATTGTGATGCCTCTAAAACTGGTATTGGTGCTGTTTTAAGCCAATCTGGTCACCCAGTTGCCTACTTCAGTGAGAACTGTCTGCTGTCAAACTTCGTTACAGCACATATGATGTGGAATTTTATACAATTTTTCAAGCAGTGAAACACTGGCGCCACTATCTTTTTCAGCGGGAATTTGTCCTCTTCATTAATCATGATGCTCTTAAATACCTTGGAAGTCAACCCAAACTCTCTGAACGCCATGCTTCTTGGCATGCATATCTGGAGCAGTTCACATTTGTAATCAAACACAAAGCTGGAGTTTCTAATCGGATGGCTGAAGCTCTAAGCCGCCGTCACAATTTACCGGGTTTTGATTCATTTCTGGATTTGTATGCTACCGTCCCATTCTTTTCTGCAGTGTTGTTAAAAATACAAAATGGTGAGGGAACAGATTTTATATTACAAGATGGATTTCTTTTTCGTGGCCTCAAACTTTGTATTCCTGCGAGCAGCCTGCACCTGACGATCATCCAGGAATGGCACAATGAAGGTCATGTGGGTCGTGATCGCACTCTACATCTTGTCTCTAGCTCTTTCTGGCCCTCTATGCGCAAGGAAGTCGATAGATTTGTAGCCCGTTGTTGTGTCTGCCAGATGGACAAAGGTACATCTACAAATGCTGGTTTATATATTCCCCTCCCTATACCTACTCAGCCCTGGGCAGATATTAGTATGGATTTCGTGCTTGGCCTCCCACGTGCAGAGTGGGGCAACGACTCAATTGTTGTTGTTGTTAATCTGTTCTCCAAAATGGTGCACTTCATACCATGTAAGCGCACCTTAGATGTTGTTAATGTAGCCCAACTTTTCTTTCAGGAGATCTATCACTTGCACGGGCTACCCACTTCCATTGTTTCTGACTGTGATACTCGTTTCCTCAGTCATTTTTGGCGGAGTCTATGGCGATCAGCTAACACTACGCTCAACTTCAATAGCGCTTACCATCCACAGACCGACGGTCAAATTGAGGTGGTGAATCGCTCACTTGGTAACTTGCTACGCAGTTTGGTTGGTGATAATGTTAAGTCCTGGGATGTTAAGCTCTGTGAAGCAGAATTTACTCACAACCATGCCATTAATCGCAGCACTGGATACAATCCTTTTCGGGTTATTTATGGCTGGTTCCCGGTGGCCCCCTTGACCTGTTGACATTCCGCTGTAAGGTGCGTCCCCATGCCACAATAGAGGAGTTTATGGACCATCTCCGTTAGATACACCAACAAACCCACTCCCAATTGACTGCTTCCACTGAAAAATACAAGTTGAAAGCTGACCAGAAACATAGACTTGTTGATTTCTCTTTTGTCGATTTTGTCTGGGTAATTTTTGACCAAAGATCGTTTCCCTACTCATGAGTATAACAAGCTTGCTGCTCGAAAAATTGGTCCGTTGGAAATTACTGAAAAAATCAACCAGAATGCTTATCGTTTGTAGCTTCCTAGTCATATTCATACTTGTCAAATATTTTCAATGTCAGGTACCTTATACCATACTCTGGTGATACTTCTTCTTCTTCTGAAGATGAAATGGCGTCAGATTCGAGGGCGAATCGTTTTCACCCCGGAGAGGATGATGTAGTGTAGATTTGATCGAAAAGTCATCAATGTCTGATTTTGACAAATGAGTACTTTTTTCATATGGAAACAACCTTCTGAGCAAAACGCAGGATGTTGTCTTACGCGTCGCGTGATTTTGGCCAAATTTCATCATTTAAGGGGTCAAAACGACAATTTTTACTTTCAACGTAATTTTAGCATTATTTTTGCAATTTTGTTATCTAAGGACCTTTTTTGGTATTTCTTTTGTTTCTGCTTTAGGGTTTTGTTGACACTATATATATTTGTTTTAGCCTTCATTAGAGGCATATTGGTATTTAATAAAATCTGAGAAGTTTTCTCAATTTTCGTGTTGTCAACCTCTCGAGTATTCGTCGAATCAACGAGTTGTTGAATCCTTGTTCGTTCCATCATGTGCGCTGCATTATAATAGTTGAGCTAACTAATTAAATAATGAACTAGTGAAGGTGCCATGTAACTCCTATGTGTTACTTTTTTTTGTTGAGACGAAGTAACATCAAGTACGACACCCTCGAAGTAGAGGTATAGATATATTCACTAGTGCACAAAGGGGATTCCACATCGGTTATTTTTGGCTTTCCACATCGGTTTTGAAACTGATGTGGAAACGACCGATGTGGTTTATTGCCACTTTACACATCGGTTTTAAAACCGATGTGTAAAGTATATTTTAAACATCGGTTTAATACTAACCGATGTGTAAAATTAATTTAGCAATTGATAAGCAGTTGTAAATTTAACTTTCTACATCGGTTTTGCAAAAAACCGATGTGTAAAATTGACCTTCTACATCGGTTTTATAAAGAACCGATGTGTAAATTTAAATTTACACATCGGTTTTATGTAAAACCGATGTAGAAAGTTAAATATACACATCGGTTACTGAGAACCGATGTGTAAAATCTCTTTTTTTTTTAATCGATATTTACATTTCAATCATTCCTGTTTCACTAATGCGGATCAATAAACAAACCAGCAGTACCACGATCAAACAAGAAACAACAACAGAACACCAAACCAGTTTTGACACAATCATTCAAAAGCAAAACATACTTCATTCAATTTTCTTATGAATGAAAACAACACTTTATCAAAGCTACATCAAAACACGAGAGAAGAAAAATTGAACCAGACACGAGCACTAATACATATCATCAAGTCAAAGGTACGTACACTATAGCTAGTATATGATAAGTTTTTAAACTAACTACATATATACAAACTATGGGTGGTACACTTCAAGAAAGAAAGTTGCCCAACGCCTCTTTATGATGTTGATGTCGAACCGGACAATGGAGATGGATTGTTGAATATCCGCAAGTTTAATTGGACAAAAGATTATTACTTTTAAGTAATAAACTAACATAAAACATATAACGAATCTATACTATTACTTCTAATTGTGTCAATTAACATTTACCTCACTCCATCTTTCAGTGATCCCGGAGGAGATAATTTCCAACATCCACTTGCATCACATAGTAGCCACATTCCCATGACCCACGTTGTATACGTGACTACGTACAAATGCAACCCAATTAGAATATGAGGAATTAAATAAAATAGAAATCAATTATTGTACCCACTGCATTTGATGCATTTGAACTAATAAATATCTTACGCTGGGAATAATCCATCTGATAGCCCGAGTACGCCTTTCACCACGCTGCATGTGGGATGCATTAATAGACCTATCATGACAAAAACATTAATTAAAGTATATATAATAGATTTCGAGATAATTAAAACAACTGCATTACTGATTATAAATTATTTTAACGCTTACGTTTCAATGACCGTCTTCGGTTCATTCGCGGCTTATGTCCCAATGAGCGAGAAGAAGACCACGACGTTCATTCTTGGGTACAAGAGCAACGATTGCCAATGCTTGCTGTATTTGCGGAACAATTAGTGACTGTAAGTCATATATAGTTATACTTAAATTAATAACCGGTACTTACTTATTGAGATAAGGCGCAAGATAGAATTGATGATCGTCTCGGGCAAGTATATCACGTATGTTAGTGACCGGGTCTTCCGATGCTACGAGAACATCACCCTGAATGAACATGGGGTCAATGAACCCATAAAGGGCGAGGTTACCCGATCGACTAACATACGATGCAGATACCTAATATATTGGAAAAACATGTTAATTATCATTGTATTTAAAAATTAATTACGTTACTTAACTTATAAATAAAATGTACTTACGTGCACCAAAACGATATGTGTGCAGAACTGGCCATTTCTTTATTGAGTGCCATCTCCATAAGTTCTTTCTTTGGTATATACAGCTTCACTCAGGGTGGCATCATGTTCCAACGTTACCAATGCCGCATCATCCTCCATGGTGACAACCTGTATAGCAAGATCTTTGAAAACATCACCATGGCCAGGTACCCTTTGTCGATCCCCTAAACAACATAGATATATATTAGTAATCACGGATAATTAAGTTATTTAATTCGTTATGAACTAAATGGTCAAATGAATACCTTGACAGGAGCGGACATCTCTCGGGTCTTCCTAGATCCGACCTTTTAGGCACAATATCATTTCCAACATCCTATAACAAATACAAATAAAGCATTATCTTTAAACAATAATAAATATATTTCAACTATGAATATAGAAAAACACAACTAACCGAATACCTCGGATGCAACAAGAAAGTCGACCACTCTTCTTGGCCGAGGATGAAGTTCTGGGGGCTCGACCCACTGTTTGAACCTCCTCGGTGGGCACAGGGACTCGAGCATCGACATCTCGAATAATCTCAACAGACACCCTCGGATGATCGTCCGTAATAACCGATGGTGTATGGTATTACCTAACTTATTATATGTCCTACCCAATGCCACTAAGCGGCGATGATGATGATGATCATCAACATACAGCTCACACCTATCGTGGGTCGTCATCATCATCATCATCATCATCATCATCATCATCATCATCATGGCAGACATCATCATCATTTTCGGGATGATGAGGAGGATCACATGAGCCCTTAGTGCTCACATGGACAGAGGGTTGGACGCAGGGTTGGACACCTGGCATCATCTCTTGGACAAAGAAGTAAATATTGCCATCTCGCTGGGCAAGCGCTGTCGTTCATCTCTCGTCAAGCTCGGCTGCAATCTCCTGTTTTAGTTGTGCTCTATCTCAACCGAATCCCCGTGGGAGGAATGTGAAGATGAACCATGGTATTGGCGAATGCCGACTCCCATCCAACACCAATGACACGGCCGGGTGGTCCGGTTTCTCAGATGGCGAGAGATAAGATATCATTGCGTCCTCTAGGAACAAAGGTTCCTTGGGTTAGCTGATCATCCAAGGCATCCTATCACATAAAAATATCAGGTCACATTACAATTCGGTGAACAATCTTAAAATGACAATTACAACAAACTATACTTACAATCCTCTCAGCTACTTGGCGGGCCTCCTCGGATGTATATTGTCCCGTTTTTCTTTGTCGGCCCCCTCTTCCATGAACGATGGCGTGGGGGTGGAGGTGGATCAACAACCTCCGGAAGATTTTCAAGCATTAGGATCCGCTCGAGATGCTTTGCCTGACGACGTGCTTTCTTTTCCTCTTCAACCATTTTCTTAACAAGCTTTTTATATCCCCCACGAGACATGACATGGGGGTAGACATTCTTGCTTTGGTTTTCCGCCCCTTTTTCCTCTTCTCTCTGTTATAAATAAAAGACAATTAAATTACATAAGTAAATGAAATTAATGCAATTACATAAATTTAGAGACAAATCAAATAAGTTAACCTGAAAGTTGGGATCACGTCGGCTCTGAACAAAGCGATCCCACGTCGCCTTGTCAAGAAACGGATACACCTCAAGTGGGTTCTTTTTACTTTTTGGACCGAATATATAGTATCCGCCAGGTCGGCCTTAAAACCCCTCCAACGCTCTCCAAAGATACTTCAAAGAAACGCTTCTTCATAGCGTATGTATCCTAGTATGTCAAATGTCAACTACATTAAGACCAAAAGAATCAACGAATTTCTGTATGATATTATTAAGATAAAAATAAAGTAGATACAGACAAACACAGGACGTAGAAGTATAGATACCGGAATACTCTCCCATATCTGCTCCTTCACGTCCGCCGGTACATCTCTCCACCTATCAATGAGTATACTAGGCCTGTTCCTAGCAAGGGTCGCCACAAAACTGGTAAACTGATCTTCCATTGGCCCAATAGGTTTGAGGTTATCATCAAAATCTACTCTTATCCTCCTGATTTGACCCACGGTTGGCAGGTCAAATGCCTCATCCGTGGGGCAGGTCTACCCTTTCTACCGGTAGACGGGCTATCTGACCCGCTGCATGAAGGAGGTTTTTCCTCATTATCAGCTATGTATACCTGTTTAAACACAAAAAAAAAAAAAACTTGTTAGTATGTCGGATAAATATCAAACATAACTTATAAATATCGATCAACGGACATAAACATAACTTATAAATATCAACGTAAACACATAATATGCCAAACTTGATGGTAATATCAAACTAAACTTACTTTGTGGTCAATTAGTAAAGTTCTCCCATAACCCTTCTTGGTGATCATTACGAGTAGCATGTACATCATCCACTTCATTTTCCTCATTGAAATTAGGCACTCGTGTTGAGAAAGAAGGAGTATCGTAAATATCAAGAGTTGAATCGTGATTTCCCTCACTACCGTTATACATGTTTTTTCCCCGGAGAACCACTGACCACCTTTTGTTAGAAGGATCACGGATATAAAACACTTGTTTTGCTTGGGATGCCATGATGAAAGGTTCCTCTTTATTACCTACCTTACTAAGGTCCACCAATTTGAATCCTAACTCATCGGTTTGCACACCATTATTCTTGTCGACCCACCGACATTTAAAAACAGTACTCTAAACTTCGTGTAATCAACCTCCCATATCTCTTCAATGATTCCAAAGTATGAAACTGATGCCATAACAGGGGTTTTTATCTTTCGAACTAGAGAAATGCATGGACTCGGACGACCATAACCCCACTGTTTTGCATAGTACTTTTGTCATCCTGGGACTTTGTATAGAAGGAAAACTTATTGATATCGTACCCACTCCAAAGATATGACATCAAAGTTAGGCCCCTGTGCTAGCCATTTTAATGTAGCAGAAGCGAGTACCATCCTTTGCAATTTTTTTTTTAAACCAGTTCAAGAAAGTCTTGTTATGCTTGTTCAAACACCATTTTTCATTCATTCTAGGGTAAGTTTCATTGATAATGCTTTTATGCTCACATAAGTATGGTTCAACCTCATCAGTGTTATTCAATATATACAAATGTGCTTGAAGCACTTCCTCCCGATCCATGCTCTTAACAATGATACCTCGTGTACCCTTACCATCATATCTTACTTCGTGATGAGACTTCGAAAGCCCTACAGGTTCCGCTTCGACATGTAGTCCTGTACAAAACTCAATAGCTTCTTCTCGCAACATACCTTTCAACAATAGATGCTTCGGGACGGTGTGGATTTTTCATATATCCTTTCGGGATCTTCATGTATCGCTCAACCGGGTACATCCACCTTAAATAAACGGGACCGCACAATCTAATCTCCCTCACTAGATGAACAATCAAATGAACCATGATGTCAAAAATGAAGGTGGAAAATACATCTCCAATTGGCACAATACAATGGCTGCCTCATTTTCCAACTCATCCAAATTTTTAGTGTCAATGACCTTGCTACATATAGCATTGAAGAATAAGAATAACCTAGTAATGGCATGTCCGACTTTTTTAGGCAATATGTCACGAATGGCCACCGGTAGTAGTTGTTGCATCAAGACATGACAATCATGAGACTTTAAGCCAACTAATTTGAGATCCGTCATTGAGACAAGTCTTCCGATATTTGAAGAGTAACCCCGTGGCACTTTGACTCCCCGTAGACATTCACATAAACTTCTTTTCTCTTTTTTTTGATAAAGTATGACATCTTTGGGGGGCAAATAAGTCTTCTTATCCCCCACTTTAAGTGGAGCTAACTGCTCTCGTATACCCATCGCAACTAGATCCAGCATGAGCATTCACACCATCCTTTGTCTTGCCTTGAATGTTGAGAAGCGTTCGATTAAACTCACACACACATTTTTCTCTACATGCATCACATCAATACAATGTCTTACATCAAGCTTGCACCAAGATGGGAAGATCAAAGAAGATCGACCTCTTCTTCCATATTTTCTTCTCTGTAGCCTTCTTCTGGGTCTTCCCATAGATAACATTAGTGTTGTTCACCCTTTCATAAACTTGCTCTCCAATAAGGCCACCGGAGCAATTTCATTCTCCGGAAGTCCATTGAAAGCTTTCCTCAATCTACGATAAGGATGATTACGTCGGAGAAATCTCCGATGCCCAAGGTAGACCGTCTTCCTTCCATGTTGCAGTTGATGGTAACATGTGCCTTCTTCACATATTGGACATGCTTTATGCCCCTTAACACTATACCCACACAGGTTCCCGTATCTTTGGAAAGTCATTGATGGTGCAAAATAACATGGCACGCAATCCTGAATGTCTCACGGCAATACCCGTCGATCACATCAACGCCTTCATCCCACATCATTCTCAAGTCTTCAATCAAGGGACTCGAGATAAACATCAATATCATTTCCTGACTGTTTAGGACCCGAAATCATCATACTTAACATAATGTATTTGCGCTTCATGCACAACCAAGGAGACAGGTTGTAAATTACAAGGAGAACAGGCCATGAACTATGAATACTACTTAAGTTTCCATATGGATTCATTCCATCGGTAGCAAGTCCAAGCCTGAGGTTTCGGCTCATTGCCGAAATCCGGAAACAAACTATCAATTCTCTTCAATTGCAAAGAATCGGCCGGATGCCGAAGCTGTCCATCACACTTCCTCTCTTCTGCATGCCATGTAATGTTCTTTGCGTCATTTACATTAGCAAACAATCGCTTGAACCGCGGAATCACGGGAAGATACCATAACACCTTCGCAGGAGGACCTTTAGTGACCACATCACAACTAGAATCACCATCCTTCACTTTGTAGCGTGATACCCCACACCGGGGCACTCGTGCATCTCTTCAAACTCTTTCCTGTACAATATGCAATCATTGGGGCAAGCGTGTATTTTCTTATACTCCATACCCATCGGACACAATATCTTCTTCGCCTCATAGTTTCGAGATGGCAATGTGTTGCCTTCTGGAAGCATTTCTTTCAACAACTCAAGCAATTCGGTAAAGCTTTTATCGCTCCACCCATTTCTCGCCTTCACATTGAACAATCTTAACACCGCTGACAACCGTGTGAAATTAGTGCACCCTGGATACAAAGCCACTTGCGCATCACTGCACAAAGTATCATACACATGTGCGCGCCGAAAAGACTTCTTGCCCAACATCACGGATCATGTCCTCTAGTCCATCGTCCATTTCCACGTCATCAACTTCCTCTCTATCCGACACCCTCGGCCTGTCTAACGATTCACCATGGCATATCCATGTTGTATAACTCTTGCAAATCCCCTCACAAATAAGATGATCACGTATCTCCTCGCCTTCTAGTCGTCTCTCATTCAAACAGTTAACACAAGGACAATAAAACCTTCCGTTACCACTATCAGGGAGCATTTGTTTTTGCAAACTGTAGAAAATCTTCCACTCCATTCTCATACTCATCACTTGTCCGTCTAGCATTCATCCAACCGCGATCCATGACTAAACCAATACCTTCGTACTTAGTCCAACATATTCATCAACCACTTCTTATGACAGGGGTATGGCCCTATCCCATTCGAGAAGAAACTTTTCCAACATTCGGTTAACAGTTAGTCCTTAACTCTCATGCTCATACTCGACAAAATTTCGGCAAAGATTTCCGCGGTCTCCGACGTACACTACTTGAACGCGATGACATCCACCACGATAAAGTATGCACCCGGAGAACGAAAGGAAATGTATCAATCCGAACTTTCATCAAGTATATAACATTAGAACCAATGAATAACTATTTTAACTGAATTAAGAAAAAGTTTTTTCCCAAACTGTCCAACTTTGGACAATTCAAGATCCAACACAATGAGCGGTACATTAAGCACGTACACGTACGCTCATTAGTATTGCATCTCAAACGGGAAACTAAGGCTTTACTATTTATGTAGCTTGCATGAAGATGGGGCTTGAAAAGTGAAGAAAATTAGCCAAACAGAGCCCTTCACGGCCTAGCCTTGAAAGCCATCACGACCGTGATCGAGTATAGCTTAAAAGAAAGAATGGAAAAGTCGAATCTGGTCACGGCCATCCCGTGATGCCCATCACGGCCGTGACATGTCACCGTACTGCAGACCCTCACAGGCGGAACCGATCACGGCCAGGCCGTGATGGTGGTCACGGCCGTGATGCACCAACCAAAGTGAAGCAACCTCCAAGGCAGTAACCTATCACGGCCTGGCCGTGATGGCCATCACTACCGTGACATGCCAATCGAACCAGACCCTCACAGTAGAACCGATCACGGCCTGGCCGTGATGGTGGTCACGCCGCCGTGATGCACCAACCAGCTGAAGCATCCTCCAAGGCGAGAACCTATCACGGCCGGCCGTGATGGCCATCACGCCGTGACATGCCAAGCGAACCAGACCTCACAGCAGAACCGATCACGGCCTTGCCATGATGGTGGTCACGGCCGTGACAGTAACAACCAGAGAAGCAACCTCCCTCGAGAATCCGTCACGGCCAAGCCGTGACAAAGACGGCTGGCGATGACGGGTGATACCACCACTGGAAAAATCCAGTCTTGGAGCAACAGAACAACACATGCAAGTATATTATCCAACCATTTCGAGTCAAAGTTCATAACTTTTCTAAAGAAGAAACAAATATATACCTGAGGGACGAGCAAAAATGGCGCTCTTCACGCAAACGAGGGTAGCTCGCGGCTTTGGTTCTCAGTGGTTCTCTTACGAAGCAGAAAATGAAGGCTCGCAGTCGCAGTGGTCTTCTTTGTCTACGATTGAAAAAGGGAAAAAGGACGTGAAGAAGGGAGCGAGAGAGAGAAAGAGAAAGAAAGAGAGAGAATGAGAAGAAGGAAATGCAGAGAGAGAGAATGAGAAGAAGGAAATGCAGAGAGAGAATGGGAATGAGAGAGAGAGAGACGCATACCTGAGGGTAGCTCGCGGATGTGAGTGCAAGTGAGAGAGATGGAAAAGCAGTGACAACGCGTTAGCAGAGGGAGGGAGTGTTGTGTTTTAGGGTACGTTCAGAAACTGAGAATGAGGGCGCAAAACACACGGAGGGAAATAGAAAAATGGGACTATTACACATCGGTTATGAGGAAAACCGATGTGTTAAACATATTATACACATCGGTTATGCAAAAACCGATGTGTAAACATGAAACATTTAAATTCTGATTTTTTCTTTTAAATTTTATACATCGGTTAATAAAAACCGATGTGTAAAAGTGTAACCTAAATTTCTATTTTTTTTTCTTTATAATTTTATACATCGGTTATTTAAAAACCGATGTGGTTACTCACCATTTTACACATCGGTTCAAAAAGAACCGATGTTGAATGTTAAAAATTCCGAGTTTTAAATTTTTTTATTTTAATTTTACACATCGGTTATATATAACCGATGTGGAAAAGTATTACACATCGGTTAATCTCTAAACCGATGTGTAATACTTTCCTTTGAATTTCAAAAATGCCACCGCCTCGTTTTACACATCGGTTTATACTAAACCGATGTGTAAACTCCGATGTAGAATCCCTTTTTTGCACTAGTGATTTAAAGCTCATCTTGGAATGTAGACCATGTGAAACAGACCAAGAACCAAAGTTTTAATGAAAATATTAGCAATGTGATCACGTATAGAAAGGAGAAGTAGACAAATAAGGCATTAATGAAGTTTCTCTCACAAGGTGACAATTGAGTTCAATATGTTTTATCCGTTCATGGAAAAAAAGATTGTTGGCAATGTGTGTTGGAAATTTATAGGAAATACACTTAAAGATGAAAATTATTAATATTCCATCAAGATAAGTCATGTTCAATCATAAGAAACAGCAAAAGGCTATAACATAAGCATACTCGAAACCGTTGAGAATATGTAGTGGAACTTGTCAGATTTTGGTCTTCCAAGTCTTGTATAAATCTTGAGGAAAATGCACAATTCCTCTCTAAAAACCATTTTGTTAGGTGTTTCAACACATGACATTGGGTAATGAGAGAATAAAAATAAGACAATTCAGATTCACAATCATTACCTGTGTGGATAATTTTAATCTTGTACTAAAATCGAGTTTCAACCAAAGCAACAAAGGATTTACAAGACTAGTAGTTTCAAATTTCTTGGTCTAGGTTGTGTTCTACTAAGGAACTTGGTGGAATTGGTCTAAGGTCTCTAAGGGTTATTAATGAAGTTGCATTACTAAAGTTAAGTTGGGAGATGTACTCTTCTAACAAGGATCGGGCTGTTTTTCTTAGATATAAGTTTCTAAGGCAGAATTCACCTATCTTGTACTATGTGAAATCTTCTATTTGGCCTGCTATAAAACTGCATTTTAACACTGTAAAATCCAATAGCTGCTGGTTGCTAGGAAATAGGGAGAGCATTAGCCTTTGGAAGGACTATTGACTCCCTGATTCTTTAGCGATTTTTGCTGCACATTCCTCGGGATGTTCTTCCATTTTAAAATGCTTCTATTAAGGACTTAATTCACAATAAGTCTTGGTGCTTTCCTGATGATTTTAAGCATATGTGCCTGTCGCAACCAAAAATTACGGCATGGACGGCGATAAAAAGAAATTTTAAGGAAAAGTAGAGTCGCCACCAATTTTATTTAATTTAGGAAAAAATTGGAAAACCTTTTAAAAAAATGGTCTTTGAAACCAATTTGAGTTCGGAGTCGATTCTGAGCAGGGGAAGGTATTAAGCACCCTACATCGCCCATCCTACGAATGGTACCTTGAATTAATCGTGCAAAATTAAATTATTTATTTGTTTACCCCAAAAATATTTGTGAGGAAAGATTTGTTTATTTATTAATATTTTCTTTATTTTTTATGTTTCTTTATTGGGGTTTTTTTAATTTAAAAAAAATATTATTGATAAATCCTAAATGAGGTTGAACATAGTACATAAGTCTATAGGGCCGCCTCAAAACTAGGGGATTGAGCATGACACTTGTCATAGAGCAATCCAAAAAAACATTAAATAAATTATTAATTAACTGTCCACATTAATTAAATAAATTAAAAAAAGAACACAAAAATAAAAATTATTGATAAATCGTAAACGGGATTGAACATGGCACGTAAGTCCATAGGGCAACCTCAAAGTTAGGGGATTGAGCATGACACTTGTCATAGAGCAACCCGGAAAAAACATTAAATAAATTATTAATTAATTATCCGCGTTAAATAAATTAAAAGAACACAAAAATAATGGAAAAATTAATTTTGACTTGACGAGATGATTGATCCCGCTCCTACGTATTCCCTGCTTCGATGGGGAAACTCAAAGCCACGTAGTTCTTGTAGAAAAATGTTTAGTTTATTGATTAATCTTAATTTTTATGGAAAAAATATTTATTTAAAAGGATTTTATTTTTATTTTTTTTGTTTTTTCTATTTCTTAATTTTTAATAAAAATGTTTTTAAAAGATTGTAAGCAAGATAGAGCATGGCATGCACGTCCACAGAGCTATCTCAAACTTACGAATTGAATGTGATACATCTCACAAAACAATCTCATTATTAAGTGATTACCTTTATATATATATATATGCTTTTATTTATTAGAAAAAAAACACGCAAAGAAATAAGGACCAGAACCTTCTGCTTTCTAACGCCAAAGTTGCAGAGAAAAAAAAAGACAAAAGTTTGGCGCTTTGAAGGTTTGGTTCGTGGGTCACCTCAGGGGTGGATGCAGAGACAGTTCAAGACGACGGGGCAGCGAGACTGCGAGGGCAGAACTGAGGTGCGCCTTGTGGATGACAGCAACGTCGTGGTGGCTGAGACGGTAGTGGATCCGGGTCCGGGGCGAGCCGCTGCGAGAGTGGTGCTGGTGACGCGAGGAGGGACGGCAGAAAGAATCCAGATCCGAGTCGTGGTGTGCGTGGGTCTGAGTCGCGCGAGGTGGCGGAGCTTGGAAGATGAGAGGTGGTGGACTCGAGGCCGGCGGCGCAGTCTTCTCCGTTGCGTCAGAGAGCGGTGGCCGAGCTGTTCTGAGAGGAGGTGGCGCGACTGCTTCTAGAGGAAAGGAGAAGATGAAGTTTGAAGGGAGAGTGATAGGTTTGATGGATGAAGGAAGAAGGTAAAAAAATGAGATGTGAAAAAATGGTTCCTGGTGGAGAAGAAGAAAGCAACGCGAAAGATAAACAGAATGGGAAGAGGAAGGTCAACCAAGAAAAACCGGATCCTTTTTCTGATCTGTGTTATGATTTTTATAATGCCCATTCCTCTCATCTTGATCCTAAAATCCCGCCAAGATTTGGATTGCTATCTGATCCTAAAAATATGCCCAGATTAACATTTCTATCTCTGATTTGAAAATTAAATTCAAATTCAAAATAAAGTGGTTGTTAGGGAGGAGGATGATATGGTTTTAATCATTTTATTATTATTATTTTTATTTCCTTTGCAAATTTTTTATTTTATTTTATTTTTTTTAAATTTTTGGTGAACCCGGTCAAAATGGGGTGTTCATAGTTGCCCCTCTTTACTTGTTCATTACTAGAATGCATGAAAAAAGAACGATTTTTCATGTGGTAATAGTAAGGAACTAGTAAAGAAAATGAACTCACATTTTAGCCGGGATGGGAAACAGGTTGGAAAAAATTAAGCTTTAGAGCTTGGAAAATAAAAGTGACCGGTGATCCTCAGAGTTCGAAAAATAAAGTGCAGTGGGCCTCAGATCCCTAATATAAAATTAGTAGTGAGCCTTAGAGCTCGAAAAATAAATTTGCAGCGGGCCTCAGATCCCAAAAGTAAATTTGCAGTGAGCCTCAGAGCTCGAAAAAGAAATTGCAGTGGGCCTCAGATCCTAAAAATAAACCGCAGTGAGCCTCAGAGCTCGAAAAATAAATTGCAGTAGGCCTCAGATCCCAAAAATAAAATGCAGTGAGCCTCAGAGCTCGAAAAATAAATTGCAGTAGGCCTCAAATCCCAAAAATAAAATGCAGTGAGCCTCAGAGCCCAAAAATAAATTTGCAGTGAGCCTCAGAGCTCGAAAGATAAATTGCAGCGGACCTCATATCCCAAAAATAAAATGCACTGAGCCTCAGAGCTCGAAAAATAAATTGCAGCGGGCCTCAAAAATAAAATGAAGTGAGCCTCAAAGCTCGAAAAATAAATTGCAGAGGACCTCAGATCCCAAAAACAAAATGCAGTGAGCCTCAGAGATCGAAAAATAAATTGCAGTGGGCCTCAGATCCCAAAAATAAATTTGCAGTGAGCCTCAGAGATCGAAAAATAAATTGTTGTGGGCCTCAGATCCCAAAAATAAATTTGAAATGAGCCTCAGAGCTCGAAAAATAAATTGTTGTGGGCCTCAGATCCCAAAAATAAAATGCAGTGAGCCTCAGAGCTCGAAAAATAAACTTACAGCGGGCCTCAGATCCCAAAATAAAATGATGGTAATTTACTTTTTCTTAAAAACTTTTCTTTTACCTTTGTCTCGATTACAACTGAATCACACGCTCCATTAAAAGACTTCGACCAATCAAACCTTTGTTTATCAACAACTCTGAGTCAGTGTCTTTCGATTAGAGGGGCTTCTTTTTCAAAGCGGTGAAGACACATAGAGCGATTATTTCCTTCAAGACTAGGACTCGTGGAGGCTTTCATTATTGCCTTTCTTTTCTCCTCATTGTGCACCGTTATCTCCCTTATTGAATTTGAAATGCTGGGCTTTCTTTGGTTCAAACCATTCATTGAAGTATCCATTAAAATTATCCAATCATACTGTTAAACTTAAATTTACTTAAATTGAGACATGATTTCAACGGGCAAGCATGATTTAAGCACAAAAAGAATGGATGAATAAAATCCTTGCCTTAATATGAGAATTTACATTGCACACAAGGAAATTGGGAAGAAAAAGGGGAAATACAAAGGGGTGTATGGGAATTGTACGAAAAGGGATAATGGAAAGAAAACTGCATAAAAATTTGCCCCAGTATTGGTTCCTTGATCCTCTTAACTGATTCCCAGCAACTGTTTGACGTCGCAGATCCTAGTCTCAGCTTCCACATATATCCTTTCATTAACATTTCAATGATTTTCTTTGCCCCATTGTAGCCAGTCACAAACAAAATTGCCCCAGTGTAGCAAGTTATGAGCAAAACTCCACCAGTGTGGTGAATATTGAGATATCTCTTAAACTGTCCTTGTGGGTTTTCAGCCTAAGATTCAGCATCTTTGTCCTAATTTTTGCTTAGGTCGCCCTTTCGGGTTTTCAACCTAATGGACTTCTCTCTCTCTCTCTCTCTCTCTTTTTTATGCCCTAACTTTTGCTTAGGCTGCCCTCGCGGGTTTTCGACCTAACGGACTTCTTTTTTATTTTATTTTATTTATGCCCTAACTTTTGCTTAGGTCGCCCTCGGGCATAGAACTTTTTCACGACATCAGAGTTTATAGGTCTCGGTAGCTCTCGTCCGTTTTAATCTGTCAGGACCAAGGCTCCGCCTGAGTATGTCTGCTTTACTATATATGGCCCTTCATAATTGGGTGCCCATTTTCCTCGGGCATCTTCTTGGTTGGGAAGTATTTTCTTTAACACCAAATCACCTGATTGAAACTCTCTATGACGGACTTTCTTATTAAAGGCTTTAGCTATTCTTCTCTAATATAGTTGTCCATGACAAAGGGCTATCAATCTTTTTTCCTCAATCATGTTTAACTGATCGTATCGAGCTTTCACCCATTCTGATTCTTCCAAGTCAGCTTCCATCAGCACTCTTAATGAAGGGATTTCAACTTCTATAGGAGAAACAGCTTCCATTCCATACACCAATGAGAAAGGCGTTGCCCCAGTACTTGATCGTATATTGGTACGATACACATGCAAAGCATATGGCAACATTTCATGCCAATCCTTATAATTTACGACCATTTTAGCAACAATTTTCTTAACATTCTTGTTGGCTGCTTCTACGGCCCCGTTCATCTGAGGTCTATATAGGGTGGAATTATGGTGCTTGATTTTAAAAGTCTCTAATAACTTCTTTACATCCGCCCCATTAAGATTGGCAGCATTATCTGTAATGATTCTTTCTAGTATTCCATAGCGACAAATAATATCCCTTTTTAGGAATTTGGTAAACACATTTTGAGTTATATTGGCATAGGATGCTGCTTCTACCCACTTAGTGAAGTAATCTATTCCAACCAGGATGAAGCGATGTCCGTTTGAAGCCTTGGGATTGATTGGTCCAATGACGTCTATTCCCCACATAGAAAATGGCCATGGAGACACCAGATTGTGTAGTTGGAACGGTGGAGCTTTGATCTGATCTGCATATATTTGGCATTTACGGCATTTTCGGACATACTCCAGACAATCGGCTTCCATTGTTAGCCAATAGTGACCATTTCGTAGGATCTTGCGTGCCATCATGTGACCATTGGCATGCGTTCCACATATCCCTTCGTGGACTTCTGTCATGATAGTCCGAGCTTCACGAGCATCAAAACATCTTATTTATGAGGACCCCATCATAATTCCTCTTATATAGAATTTCACCATATAAGTAAAAGGACATTGATAATCTACGAATCGTTCTCTTATTTACTTCATCTGCTCCTGCTGGGTATGCTCTACTCTTCATATATTGCTTGATGTCGTAATACCAAGGATTACCATTGAGCTCTTCTTCCACATGTGCACAGTATGCTGGCTCATCTTGTACCTTCACTTGAATAGGCTGGACGGTGGTATGGAGACCCAGCTTAGTCATAGCGGCTAATGAGGCTAAAGCATCCGCAAATTGATTCTTGTCTCGAGTCAAGCGCGAGAAAGTAATATCATCAAACTTCGCAACTAACTGAGTCAAGTATTTCTGATACGGGATAAGCTTGGGATCTTTAGTTTGCCATTCGTCGTTGACTTGATAAATGATTAAGGCTGCGTCTCCAAAGACCTTTAGCTGTTTTATTCCAAGACCTTTAGCAGACTCATCATGTTGCCCCAACATTGCCCCCATTGAGGTTGGGAGGATCGTGAGATACAGTATCAAAGGACGACCTTGAGTGGGCGGCACCAACATTGGCGGGTTTAATAGGTATGCCTTTATTTTGTCAAAGGCTTCCTGACATTCCTCATTCCATCTCCCCGGATTATTCTTCTTTAATAGCTTAAAAATAGGCTCACATGTGCTTGTCAAGTTAGCAATGAATCGGGCAATGTAATTTAATCTCCCTAGAAAACCCCTTACTTCTCGTTCATTCTTGGGAGTTGGCATGTCCCTGATCGCCTTTGCCTTTTCTGGCTGCACTTGTATTCCTTCCCTGTTGACCACAAAACCCAACAATTTCCCAGTTGAGGCTCCAAACACACATTTTGTGGGATTGAGTCTCAGATTGTACTTCCTTAATCTCTCAAATAACTTATGCAAAACTGCTACATGACTTTCCCCCTCCTTAGACTTAGCCACTATGTCATCCACATATACCTCTATTTCCATGTGCATCATATCAGGGAACAATGTTACCATAGCACGCTGGTAGGTAGCTCCAGCATTCTTCAGCCCAAAAGGCATTACTCTGTAACAAAAAGTTCCCCAAGGGGTGATGAAAGTCGTTTTCTCTTTGTCCTCGACGTCCATGAGAATCTGATTGTATCCCGAATACCCATCCATGAAAGAGAATCAGTAGTTCCTTGTCGTGCTGTCTACGAGGACATCAATATGAGGCAATGGGAAGTCATCCTTCCGACTTGCTTTGTTCAGATCTCTGTAATCCACACACATTCTTACTTTTCCATCCTTCTTTGGCACTGGTACGACATTAGCAACCCATTCTGGGTGTCTCGACACTTCCACAAACCCGGCTTCTAACTGCTTAGTTACCTCTTCTTTGATCTTTAGTGACATATCTGGGTGCATCCTCCTCAACCTTTGCTTCTTCACCACCGTATCTGGGTACAGTGGGATTTTATGTGATGCTATATCTGGATCCAATCCTGGCATATCTTTGTAGGACCATGCAAACACATCAAGGTACTCCTTAAATAGCGCGACCATTTCTGCACATTCTGGATTATCCACTATTTTCAACTCCTTCTTGTCTTCCTCGGTACCCATATTAATCACTTTTATAACTTCATCATTTGCAGTGAACCCATTTTCTGAGCGCTCTATTGACTTTGTAAATTCCTCAATGGCTTCTTCTTCCTCACTAATCCCAGAATCTTCTTCGTCAACAGCCGCAAGGGAATCAGTAAATGAGGTTTCAAGGTTCCTTTTGTGAGGCAAACCTTTGACGGTGGTGAGGTTCCTGAAAGAAAATGTTTGAAACAAGAGAAATATAGGCAAGGATATTATTCAAGAAATGAAACGTAATTGATATAAGATAAAGGGTAGGGAAAGGAAGACACCAAGAAAAATGCTGAAAAATCATACTAACTCATTTTATTCATTTCTCAACCAAAGTAAACATCAGTTTATACGAGATACAAAAAGATAATTACTTCATGGAAATAACATCAACAAATGGTTCAGACTGCCAATTGCCAAGGACCTCATTGTCAGCAGAGAGATAAATAACAGGGTTTCTTGCTTGTTCCTCTTCAAGTGCACTGATAGTGAAATGAGGGGAAGTCAACTTTTTTTGCAAGATCACTTCAGTTGATGCTGAGAAAGTATCTGTCAAGTGAGGGATATAATTAAATTCCTCTCTTTCTTCTTTCTTGCCTCTGAGAGTCAGGTACTTAATATTTTCCGCTAGAGAAGGATTGTATCCTAGTCCATGTCTTCCATCTCTTGTAACTGCTGCAATCGATTGAGGGATCCCTTGGAGGCTTGCCCCTAAGCCTCTTCCTTTATGATACCCATTCCTTTCCATTATACGGACTGCCACTTCATTCACATTTTGAATTGGCAGCTCCTCCTTCTTACTCTCTGGCTTCAGGATTTCAAAACTACGTAGGGAATCATCCTCGACTTGCTCTGCACTTTCTACGTATGGTACCGAAACAGGCTTTGAAAGCATGATTTCCTCTTCACCGCGGATGGTAATCATAACCCCATCCTGAATATATTTCAGACACTGATGCAATGTTGATGGAACAACACCAGCTTCATGAATCCAAGGCCTTCCTAGGAGCATGGTATAAGCTGGCTGGATCTCCATGACTTGAAAGAGAACACGAAAACAACTAGGCCCTACTTCGAGGGGCAGAGTTATTTCCCCTAAGATCCCTCTTGCTTGCTGTCCCATCAAAGGCTCGTACAATCATCTCTTGGGGTGTCAAATCCGTCAAGTCTATGTTTAGCTGCTCTAGAGTGGACAACGGAATCACATTCAATGTCGAGCCACCATCTATAAGCACCTTCTCAATCACAAATCCTTTGCACCTTAGGGTAATGTGGAGTGCCTTAGGACTACCTCTAAACTTCGAAAACACCTCATCTTCCGAGAAATTGATCATGTTGATCCGCCTCACCGGATCCACCATGTTTACTACATTCTCTGGCGAGACGTTGCGATTAACATAAGCTTCATTCAACACCTTCAATAATGCCTTACGATGCATCTCTGATGTGAGGACAAGCGACAAAAGGGATATTCTTGCCGGTGTTTTCTTCAACTGCTTTATCACATCGTATTCACTTTGTTTCATGATCTTCAGGAACTCTTCTTCTTCTTCTTCCTTCTCTTTTCCTTCACCTTTGGTATTCTTCCTTGCTTCTTCTTTTACCGGGTCATAGTATCGCCCACTCTTTGTGATGCTTCCAATTCTCACAACATTAGTAACCCGGGCCTTCGAAGTTTCTCCCGCCCCTCCTACTAGCTCAACTTTCTGTTCATAATTCCAGGGTACAGCGTGTGTATCATTATAAGCAAAAGGAGTTGGCTTCTTCACCTTTACAATCACTTTTTCTGGTGACGATGCATCATTCATAGGTGGTATCCGGAGCACAACTTTTTCAACCACACTAACTTCTTCAGTCGTACCTCGCCTAGCTTGGATCACCTCCAAGGTAAGTAATCCTTGGACTCGGACCTTAAAGTCCCAACAAGTTTCGATATCATGCCCTACCTGCCCATGATGATAATCACAACTTAAATCACCATCATACTTCTCTTTTTCTCCAATCAGCTTCATCGGTGCAACAATATCATATCCTGCTTTCTTGAGCCCTGCGAATACTTCTTGCATCGGGGTTCGCAATTCCAAAACCTTCTTGACTTGAGGCCCTCTCACTTCCAAGTTATTCATGCTATTTCCCGCATTATGGTTTGGGATTGGGTTATTAACAATGCTAGGCCCAGAATCTTCTTCGAAACCCAATCTTCCACAAGCAATCAATTTTCTTACTGCTGTCTTGAAGGCCTCACATTCTTCAATGGAATGCCCCACGGCATCCATGTGATACTTGCAAGTCAAGTTTGGATTGTACCAAGCAGGGAAAGGTGGTTCCATAGGCCATACAAGGTTTCCAGTGATTAGGTGACGATCAAATAGTTGTTTGAACAAATCTGCATTGGAGATAGACAGTCTTGGGAAAGGAGGCAGATTTTGATATTGGGAACATCCCTGATTTGGAAAATTTGAGCGAGGTCGAGGGTAGCTTGGATGGGTTTGTTGAGGTGCAGGTGGATAATGAGTATATGTTGGGCGAGTGGGGTTGTATGGTTGAGGGGTAGGGATGTTATTTATTTGGTTTAGTGGCTGGGTGATGGTTGGCGAGGCTTGTTGAGGTGGGTAAAATGGTGTTTGGGTCCGATATGGTGCTTGGTACCTTGGGTATGAAGGGACATGTCGAGGTCCAAAGTTTGGCTGTCTTTGCACATAATTTGCTTCGCTTCCTTCTTCTTGGGTTGGAACCCCTTCTTGGATGCACTGCCTTCCATGTCAGTTGGCAATTTCCCGGTTCTGGCTAGGATTTCAATTCTTTCCCCCGCAGTAATCAAGTTAGAGAAATCCCTATAAGCTACTCCTGCCATTGCTCCGATAAAGGGGGATCCCAGGGTTCCCAAAAAGTATGAGCACATTTCGGACAATATCAGCGGCGACTAAACCTGAGCTGCCAAACTCCTCCACCTTTGTGCATACTGTTTGAAGGATTCATCACTCTTCTTCTGCATTGTAGTCAACTGTTCACGGGTCGGAGCTATGTCCAAATGGAATTTGTATTGATCCATGAACAAATCGGCTAATTACGTCCCACCGAGAGATCTTAGAATGGTCTGACTGAAGGTACCACTCTAGTGCGATTCCAGTCAAACTTTCATGGAAAAAACCAATAAGGAACTTGTCATCCTTAGACCAGATGGCCATTTTGGTGGCATAGCTAATCAAATGGAATTGTGGGTTCCCACTTCCGTCATATTTGGAAAAATCAGGAATTTTGAAATCCTTAGGAATCACGACATTTGTGGAAGGACAAAGTTCTTCAATCCTGAGAAGGCCATAAGTATTTGAGCCTTTGATCTCTTTTATTTGTTCTTCTACCTTCTCCATCCACTCTTCCTTCATCTTATCGGGTCCAAACTGAATTCCCCTTGACTGGTCAGGAATGGATGCATGGGGCTTTTCCCATGTAAGTCCTGCGTAGCCAGCAGCCTCATGATACACATTCTCGATGGGGCGATATCCTTCCCCGATAGGGATCACTATGGGTTCTGTGTAACCCGACATTCCCTAAGTAGGGTTATGGCTTATGCTTGAAAACATAGGCGCAATTACCATGGAGAGGGCCGACTGTATGCTTACACGTGTGTCATCTTCATTTCGAGTTCTATTTGCACCAAGCCTGCTAAGAGATTCCCTCATATCCTATAGTATAGCCTCCAACCTTGCTTGAGTTTCAGATATTTCAGTCACCCTTCCCCTCACTTCGTCTACCTCTAAACTCAAGTTCCTTCCTGTCTCAGGATCGTTGGCAGCCATCCTGGTCCGAGATCTTGTGTTGTGAACTCGGGTTTGATTGGTATCGTCTTTCTTAGGTCGCGCAATGATTCTCGAACCCTCAGATTCGTGTTTTTAGCTCTGTTTAAAAAATCGTCAATTATTATTATTATTATTAAAAGAAAGATAAAAGTATGCTTCGAAAAACCACGAATTCTTTCTTTTGCAAAGGAAAGACCATTTTTGTAGCAAGCAACTTCACCCCGACACATAACTCTAGGGGCACGTCCCCCTTAGGTTAATGCGTAGTTGATGACAAATCCATGGGAACATGTGTCCCTCAATAGACAACATCATTCACTATCAATGCAATCATACAGGCCTACTTGCAACATACCATAAGATAGAGCAGAATTTATTGATGGATGTAACCCCTAAAAAAAAGCTTTTATTTCTTTGAAGAGAAAATACAATGTCTCCCATCTAACAGAATTACATCAAAAGTTTTAAAGTTTTCTTTTTGAACCCGCTAGCAAGACCCCTACAATACTTCATGAAGCGAGCTATTTTTGGAGGTATTGTAGATCCGTCATTCATGCGAGTTTCGACTAGTGCTTCCTCGAGGTGACCTACAAACTGATAGGTATGGTATTGCAAACTTCCTGAGAGGTGTTCATATCTTTTCTTCCAAGCATCTCTGTCAGCCTTCAAATCTTTTGCCATGGATTCCCAGTTCTCTAGCCATTCTTCCTGTTTTCTGATCTCATCCTCATATTGTTTTTTCTCCCTTTCGAACATCCGAAGCCTCATCCACAACTGCTGCTCTTTCTCTTGCGATTTTTTCAATGATTCGCGTATAGTCGCAGCTGCATTCCAACCTTCATCAGAGTAGCACTCAGCATGAGTTAAGGCTTCTTGTAGAGATCCTATGCTTTCCTCCAACATCTGGATTGTCTGAACGTGCACTTCAATTTTTGCCCCCAAGTCTTCTTTTTCTTTGAAGATTTGTGCCAACGCCTTTTTTTGATCCTCTATCCTTGTTAGTAATCCTTGAACTTCTGACTCTTTCATATTCCCCTTCCTTGCTCTCTTTGCTGGAGCTGCGGCTTCATATGCATCGACACATTCATCTTTCAAATGTTATATCCTCATGTTTAACTTATGGATTTGGTGTTGGAGCGCGTCGATGGTGATTTGATCTGTTTCATTCTTTTCCTCTAGCACTCTCGTCTGGGCCATCATAACCTCAATTTTCTTTAACATTTCTGCTTCCATTTGCGGATTTTCATCTTCATGCGAGATTGGTCTCGAAATAACACGGTTGTCTTTCCTTGTTTTCCTCCATGCCTCGTAGTTTTTAGTATGAGAAATAATTTGTCTTCCCAACTCAAGATTGGATCCCAGTACCCGGATGTTGCTCCAGGTGGATCTAACAGCTATTGTTGTATTCTTGACAACCTTGTATTCTTGATATAAGAACGAAATTCCACCTAACACTTTTTCAAGTGGTTCCTGTTGAGTCCATTTCAATTGTCGAATCACAAGTGCCGGAGAATATGACACGCAACCCCTTGGTCCCATCAAAGGAATATTCGAGAAATTCCCACAACTGAAGATGACTGTATTTCCTTTATACCAAGGACACATCCAGCAAAAAGCTTTCGAATCAACCTTATCAAATTCTTGTCTCCATTCATTGGGTTTGTGCGGCTTTATCGGAATGTGATGGAATCTCCTCAAAGGGTCAGCAATCCCACTAACATAATTTCGAGCATACATGTGAGTCACGACCCAAACATACAACATTTGTGCACAACATCGTAATTTGCCTTGTTGATTTTCATGGCAAACTTGCAATGATAGGAAATTTTCTGCCAAAATTGCGGGAACAGGGTTCACAGTATATTCTTCGACCTTGTAGTAGACATCCAAGGCTGCGTAATCCACCATGTCTGGTATAAAGGGGAAAAGCACCAGCCCATAAATGGTTAAAGCTAACACCCGCTTGAAGATAACCCAATTATTTTGTCGTGCTAGCTCCTGGAGATAAACTTCAAGGAATCTTCGCCTCAGACCTCTGACAGCTCCTTTTTCCATTTTGTCTGATGGCTTCGGTAGAATTCCCAACAACTTTGCAACCTTCCCATCACTAACATGCTGGCCATAATAGAAATAAACACAAGACTCCCTTGGAAGAGGCATCCGTAGCATGTATGCATATTATTCTATAGTCGGTGTCATATCCAAATTTGGCAACTCGAAACACCTCAAATTCGGGTTCCAATATTGGGGCAAAGCACTCAAGCCCGAAGCATCTACATGTATGTGTAACAAGTCCAAAATCTTCCCATACTTGCTTGCAAACTCTGAACACACTTCTTTTGGCATCAAGCGACTGATTTCCATTAAAGTCTTCACATCATTGATTTTCACGTCAATCCTAATATTCTTCTTAAGGTTAATTGCATTGCTAGAGTTAGACATTTTCGTTCCTTGCTACACAGATAGTGTCTTTCCTCCACAAAAGAGAATCACCTAAAATATATATATATATATTATTTTTTTACAAAAAGTAAAAAGCAAAAAAAAAATAAAAATAAAATAAATAATAAATTAAAGCAATATATATATATATATATATATATATATATATATATATATATAATGTGTATTTTACTTATTTATTAACCATTTGTTAAAACGCGAAAGGAAATGAAGTAAAAATAAATAAATAAGTAAACAGATAGAAAAACACAAGGGAGATATGGTACGTCTCCAAGTGTCTTAAGAGGTAGGGCCTAATCAAGGGTACCTATGATGGCAACTTCTAAGTCGAGCGGCCACTAAGTCAATTTATGAGTATAAACTTTAGGACGGGTCTAGACTTCTAAAGGTCACGGTCCCCAGATTGCCCTTGTCAAGGACCTAGTTCATGAACCTAATCACAAGTAGGGATAAACCCTCCAGGATGATTAGTCCATGACACTAGTAACAATCCGAGTGGTGAGTCAACAAATATCAGAGAGGCACTAGGCCTTCAATGATAATGCCGAGTCACCGA
The DNA here is from genome assembly GCA_030762895.1 of Sophora flavescens. NCBI lineage: Eukaryota > Viridiplantae > Streptophyta > Magnoliopsida > Fabales > Fabaceae > Sophora > Sophora flavescens. Next base: position 189,914,735 of record CM061062.1, on the reverse strand, counting down.
CTAATCCTTAAGATCCCACAAGCTCGGGTATAGAGCTGAAAGTGTGTGAAAATGAGTGTCGGTGTTGTGTGTGTCGGAGGCATACCTGTACAATCCAAAACTACTTGAACCTGAAAGACAAGCAAACAACAAATACCATGGTCTTCTATCCTAGTGTAGAAATGATTATTAAAGCAAAAAGGAATAAAAAATAAAATAAAATAAAAATAAAGGTAAAAATTAAAAATAAATAAATAAATAAATAAAAGAAAAGAAAACAATAAAAAGGGGTAAACAATAAATACCAAAATGCACAACTCGTTACTTAGGCTTGACTCTCCAAATGTCCCCAATGGAGTCGCCATCTGTCGCAACCAAAAATTACGGCAGGGACGGCGATAAAAAGAAATTTTAAGGAAAAGTAGAGTCGCCACCAATTTTATTTAATTTAGAAAAAAATTGGAAAACCTTTTAAAAAAAATGGTCTTTGAAACCAATTTGAGTTCGGAAGTCGGTTACGAGCAGGGAAGGTGTTAAACACCCTACATCGCCCATCCTACGAATGGTACCTTGAATTAATCGTGCAAAATTAAATTATTTATTTGTTTACCCCAAAAATATTTGCGAGGAAAGATTTTTTTATTTATTAATATTTTCTTTATTGTTTATGTTTCTTTATTTGTTTTTTTTAATTTAAAAAAAATATTATTGATAAATCCTAAATGAGGTTGAACATAGCACATAAGTCCATAGGGCCGCCTCAAAACTAGAGGATTGAGCATGACACTTGTCATAGAGCAATCCAAAAAAACATTAAATAAATTATTAATTAACTGTCCACATTAAATAAATAAATTAAAAAAATAACACAAAAATAAAAATTATTGATAAATCGTAAACGGGATTGAACATGACACGTAAGTCCATAGGGCAACCTCAAAGTTAGGGGATTGATCATGACACTTGTCATAGAGCAACCCGGAAAAAACATTAAATAAATTATTAATTAATTATACGCATTAAATAAATTAAAAGAACACAAAAATAATGGAAAAATTAATTTTGGCTTGACGAGATGATTGATCCCTCTCCTAAGTATTCCATGCTTCGATGGGAAAACTCAAAGCCACGTAGTTCTTGTAGAAAAATGTTTAGTTTATTGATTAATCTTAATTTTTATGAAAAAAAAAAATTATTTAAAAGGATTTTTTTATTTTTTTTTTGTTTTTTCTATTTCTAAATTTTTAATAATTTTTTTTTAAAAGATTCTAAGTAAGATAGAGCATGGCATGCACGTCCACAGAGCTATCTCAAACTTACGAATTGAATGTGATACATCTCACAAAACAATCTCATTATTAAGTGATTACCTTTATATATATATATATATATATATATATATATATATATATATATATGATTTTATTTATTTTTTTAAAAAAAAAACACAAAGAAATAAGGACCAGAACCTTCTGCTTTCTAACGCCAAAGTTGCAGAGAAAAAAAAGACCAAAGTTTGGCACTTTGAAGGTTTGGTTCGTGGGTCACCTCAGGGGTGGATGCAGAGACAATTCAAGACGACGGGGCAACGAGACTGCGAGGGCGGAACAGAGGTGCGCCTCGTGGATGACAGCAACGTCGTGGTGGCTGAGACGGTAGTGGATCCGGGTTCGGGGCGAGCCGCTGCGGGAGTGGTGCTGGCGACGCGAGGAGGGACGGCAGAAAGAAACCAGATCCGAGTCGTGGTGTGCGTGGGTCTGAGTCGCGCGAGGTGGCGGAGCTTGGAAGATGAGAGGTGGTGGACTCGAGGCCGGCGGCGCAGTCTTCTCCGTTGCATCGGCGAGCGGTGACCGAGCTGTTCTGGGAGGAGGTGGCGCGACTGCTTCTAGAGGAAAGGAGAAGATGAAGTTTGAAGGGAGAGTGATAGGTTTGATGGATGAAGGAAGAAGGTAAAAAAATGAGATGTGAAAAAATGGTTCCTGGTGGAGAAGAAGAAAGGAACGTGAAAGATAAACATAATGGGAAGAGGAAGGCCAACCAAGAAAAACCGGATCCTTTTTTTGATCTGTGTTATGATTTTTATAATGCCCATTCCTCTCATCTTGACCCTAAAATCCCGCCAAGATTTGGATTGCTATCTGATCCTAAAAATATACCCAGATTAACATTTATATCTCTGATTTGAAAATTAAATTCAAATTCAAAATAAAGTGGTTGCTAGGGAGGAGGATGATATGGTTTTAATCATTTTATTATTATTATTTTTATTTCCTTTTCAAATTTTTTATTTATTATTTTTTTTTTGAAAATTTTGATGAACCCGGTCAAAATTGGGTGTTCACATGCCCTGATGTGATTCCTAGAATTAATAAAGTTCAAATTCCATTTATTGATAGATCTGATTCTCTTGTTTGGAAGAATTTAGCCACAGGTACTTTATCATTCAAAGATGCATACAATCACATAAGTAATCTGCAAAATGCTCAACAAGTTCATTGGGGAAATCTCATTTGGAACCAATGCAAACCACCTTTAAGATCCTTTTTGGCTTGGAGGCTTCTTCACAATAGACTACGCACTGATGACAACTTAAAATTAAGAGGTTGCACTGTGGTTTCGGTTTGTTGCTTATGTGGGAAATTTGAAGAAACTTCTGCTCATTTATTTTTACAATGTAATTATGCATCTGTCATATGGTCTTGGCTTGCATCAATCTTGCATTCTCAAATTGATCTTTCTTCATTCAGTTCAGTCTTCTCATCTTGTAATGGTAATTGGAGCTCACAGGTTAAGGATATCATCTTATCTGCCATCATTCATGTGCTGTGGTTTATTTGGTTTGCTAGAAACCAACTTAGATTTCAGAATAAGTTTGTTCATATAAAATCAGCTACTTCAATGGTTATAGCTGCTGTTAAACTCTCGAGAACTTATTCTTCAGGCACTATGTTTTCCTCTATTGATGAGTTTTGCATTATTAAAGCATTTAATGTGCAGATTCATCCTCCTAAAGCTCCAAAAGTGGTTGAAGTTATCTGGCAGCCTCCTCTTTGTGGATGGTTCAAGTGCAATATGGATGGAGCAGCTTCTAATAATCTTGCAGCTTGTGGAGGTATATTCCGAGACAGCAGAGGTGCAATCCTAGGATGCTTTTCTGAATTCATTGGAGCAGCATCATCTCTTGAAGCTGAGAGCTATGACATCCATTGAAATTGCTTATCACAAGAAATGGCATTGCATTTGGCTTGAATCTGATTCTAAGTCAGTGGTTCAAGCTTTCTCAAATGAAGATATTGTCCAGTGGAAAGTCATGGCTGATTTTGGTGTAAGGATGGATAAGTCATATTCTAGGGTGGTGAAGGACGGGGTTCGTGGAAGTAAAATGTCTACTCACATGCTCCTCCTCCGAAAAGAAGAGGTGTTAATGCTCGGAATGATAATGCTTGGAAAGGTATGCAGTGGCTTCGAGGTTCATATGTTGGGCAGACCCACAATCTCACGTGCTCCGCTGACATTCAAGATAGCCTGCATTCGGTTGGTATTTTCTCCATTAATGTTGTACCAATGGGGGTAAAAAGGTTCGTTGATATTAGACCTTGGGAACCTGGGATTGTGGCTAGAGTTAGATTAGTGGGGGAATACGTTGCTATGGATAAAGTCACGTAGAGTAAGTAAATCAAGGTTGGATGTAGGAAGAATTCTTATTTCTAAATCTATGGGCCTCTTTGGGCTTTATAGCATGAAGGGAAGACGTCTTCTAAGGAGAGGTGTTGGGCCAGGCAGCGAGATGAAAAGGCAGGCTTATGAGTTGAAGGAGCTGGGCTGGGAGGAGACAAAATCCTCTTTCTCTACTCATGATGTTGGGATTGAAGTGGATCTAGTGGACTAACACTAGTGTAGAAAAGAGATTTCACATCGATTTTTTTTGACTTTTCACATCAGTTTTCAAACTGATGTTGAAACGACCGATGTGGTTTATTCTCACTTTTCACATCGGTTTTAAAACCGATGTCAAAAATTCTATTTCAGCAAGACAATAAATCTTGTTCAGTACATTTCACATCGGTTTCTGAAAAAACCGATGTGGTAACCCCACTTTCCACATCGGTTATTTTAAAAATCGATGTGGAAACCAACATTTCACGTCGGTTTTAAAAATAACCGATGTGTAAAATGGGGTTACTACATCAGTTTTTTAAGAAACCGATGTGAAATGTTGGGTTATCACATCGGTTTTTTCAGAAACCTATGTGAAAGTTTTTTTTTAAAAAAAAAAACCCCTTTACAGTAGTGACAGTCATGCATTTCTCCTGTTTCAGTAATCCAGATCAATACAAAATCTAAATATTCTCAACACAATCACTTTTGTATAACCAAAACACACTAAATTAAAAGATTACAAACGATTCAATTATATTCAGACAGCAAAGATAATTAGAAACCAAAAAGCTGCATATGATATATTATAGATTTCATGTCGAAACATATATCAGTCAAAAGTACACTATAGCTAGTACATGATGCGTTTATTATAAACTAACTACATATAAACCATGGTTGGTACACTTCAAGAAAGAAAGTTGCCCAACGCATCCTTATGTTATTGATGTCGGCATCAGAGAGTGGAGTCGGATTGTTGAATATCTGCAAGTTTAATTGGACATATAAGATTATATCTTTTAAGTAATAAACTAAAATAAAACATATAACGAGTCTATAACTGTTATAACTAATTGTGTTACCAATTAGCATTTACCTCCTGTCATCTTTCAGTGATACCGGAGGAGATAATTTCGACCATCCACTTCATCATATAATATCCACATTCCCATTATCCACATTGTCTATGGGATTACATACAAATGAAACCTAAGTAGAATATAAGGAATTAAATAGAAATCAATAATTATACCTATTGCGCTTGAAGCATTTGTAATAAATATCTTACGTTAGGAATAATCAATCTAATATCCCGACGCCTTTCATCACGCAGCATGTGGATTGCATCAATAGAACTATCATAAGAAAATAAACATTAATTAAAGTATATCTTATAGATTTCAAATGATTAAAACAACTTCATTACTGATTATAAATTATTTTAATGCTTACGTTTCCATGATGATCTTCAGTTGCTTCGCCGGCTTATTTCCCATCGAGCAGAAGAAGACCACGACATTCAACCGAGGGCACAAGATCAACAATTGCCAATGTTTATTGCATTTGTGGAACAATTAGTAACTAAGTCATATATAGAACGTTATAATTAAATAACTGGTACTTACTTATTGAGATAAGGCGCAAGGTAGAACTGATGATCATCTCGGACAAGTATATCACGTATGGTGGCGATCGGGTCTTCTAATGTTAGGAGAACATCACCCTGAATGAGCATGGGGTCAATGAACCCATAAAAGGTGAGGTTGCCCTGATCAACTAACATGCGATGCAGATACCTAATATATTGATAAAACATGTTAATTATCATAGTATTTAAAATTTAATTACTTAGCTTACAAATAAAATGTACTTACGTGCACTATAACGAGATGTGTGCAGCACTAGCCATTTCACGATCGAGCACCATCTCCATAATTTCCTTTTTTGGGATATACAGATCGTCACCTGGCCTAGCATCATGTTCCAACCTTACCAAAGCTGTATCGGCCTCCATGTTCACAACCTGTATAGCCAGATGTGTAAAAACACCACCAGTATCCCCTTTGTCAATCCCCTAAACAACAAAGATATACATTAGTAATCACAGTTAAGTTATTTCATTCGTAATTAATTGAATGGTAAAATGAATACGTTGGCAGGAGCATACTTCTCTGGTCTTCCTGGATCCGACCTTTTAGGTAGAATATCATTTCCAACACCCTAAAAAAAGAATTATCTTTAAACAATAATAAATAATTTCAACTATAAATATAGAAAAACACAACTAATTGAATACCTCAGATGCAACAAGAAACCTGACCAGTCTTCTTGGCCAGGGGATGAAGTTACCAGTGGCCTGGCCCACTGTTTGAACCTCCTCAGTGGGCACAGGGACTCGAGCATCAGCATCTCGAATAATCTCAACCACGACCCTCACCTGATCATCCGGTGATAAACGACGGTGTATGGTATTACCTAAGTTATGTGCCCTCCCTAATGTCACTAAGCGGCGATCATGATGATCATCAACATGCAGCTCACACCTATCAGGGTCGTCATCATCATCATAATAATTTTCAGGCTGATGAGGAGGATCACATGAGCCTTGGTGCTCACATGGATAGAGGGTTGGACACCTGTGTTTTGATGGGACATAGCAGCCATTATTGCCAGCTGCTGGGAAAACTGCTGGGCCATCTCCTGTCTAAGCTCATATGCAATCTCTCGTTTTAGCCGTTCTCTATCTGTATCAACATCCCTGTGGCATTGTTGTGAAGATGAACCATGGTATTGGTGAATGCCAACGCCCCATCCAACACCAATGACACGGCCCGGGTGGTCTGGTTTACCGATGGCAACAGCTAAGATATCCTCGCGTCCTTTAGGAACAAAGGTTCCTTGAGTGGCCTGCTCGTCCAAGGCATCCTACAACATATAAAATATTAGGTCACATTACAATTCAGTAACATTGTTAAAATCACAATTACAATTCAAAATACTTACAATCTTCTCAGCTACTTGGCGGGCCTCCTCAGATGTATATTGTCCTGTACTTCTTTGTCGGGTCCTCTTCCATTTACGATGGCGTGGGGGTGGAGGTGGATCAACAACTTCTGGACGATTATCAGCTGTAGGATCTGCCTGAGATGCTTCTTGCTGAAGTATTTTCTTTTCCTATTCCACCATTGTCAGGTCAAGTTTTTTATACCCCCCACGAGACAGTGTATGGGGGTAGACATTCTTGCTTTGGTTTTCCTGTCCCTTTTTCCTCTTCTCCTGTTATAAATAGAAGACAATTAAATTACATAAGTAAGTTAATAAAATTAATGAAATTACATAAATTTAGAGACAACTCAAATAAGTTAACCTAAAAGTTGTGATCATGTCGGCTCTGAACAAAGTGATCCCACGTCGCCTGGTCAAGAAACGGGTACACCTCAAGTGGGTTCTTTTCACAGCTTGGCTTGAATACATAATATCTGCCCAGGTCCACCTTAAGAGCCCTCCAACACTCACCAGCATACTTTATCAAACACTTCTTCATATCCGTCGTATCTGGCAGGTCAAAGGTGAGCTACATTAACACCAAAAGAATCAACGAATTACTATATGATATTAATAAGATTAAAATAAAGTAGATACAAACATAGGACGTAAAAGTATAGATACCAGAATACTCTCCCATATCTGATCCTTCATGCCCTGCGGTACATCTTTCCAAAACTCAATAAGTATACTAGGCTTGCTTCGAGCAGGGGTCCCCACAAAACTAATAAACTGCTCTGCCATTGGCCCAATAGGATTGAGATTAGCATAAAAGTTGATTTTTATCCTTTGATTTGAACCACGGTTGGCAGTCAAATTCCTCATTCGTGTGGCATGTCTACCCTTTCTACCCGTAGATGGGGTCTCCGACCCGCTGCATGAAGGAGGGATATCCTCAGGATCGGCCATGTATATCTGTTTAGACAAAAAAAATTGTCAGTATGTCTGGATAAATATCAAACATAACATATAAATATCGATCAACGTAACCATAACTTATAAATATCAACGTAAACATATAATATGACTTTAAACATAACTCAAACTAAACTTACACTGTGGTCAAGTATTAAAGTTCTCCCATAACCCTTCTGGGTGATCATTACGAGTAGCATGTACATCGTCCACTTCATTTTCCTCATTGAAATTAGGCACCCGTGTTGAGAAAGAAGGAGTATAAAAAATATCAAGAGTTGAATCTTGATTTCCCTCAGTACCATTATACATGTTTTTTTCCTGGAGAACCACTGACCACCTTTTGTTAGAAGGATCACGGATATAAAACACTTGTTTTGCTTGGGATGCCATGATGAAAGGCTCTTCTTTATTACCTACCTTATTAAGGTCCACCAATTTGAATCCTAACTCATCGGTTTGCACACCGTTGTTACTGTCGACCCACTGACATTTAAAAACAGGCACTCTAAACTTCGTGTAATCAACCTCCCAGATCTCTTCAATGATTCCAAAGTACGAAATGGGTGCCATAACAGGGTTTTCATCTTTCGAACTAGAGAAATTCATGGACTCAGTGACGACCATAACCCCGCTATTTTGCATAGTATTTTTGTCATCCTGGGACTTTGTATAGAAGGAAAACTTATTGATATCGTACCCACTCCAGAATATGACATCAAAGTTAGGCCTCTGTGCTAGCCATTTTAATGTATCAGAAGCAGTACCATCCTTTGCAATTTTTTCTTTAAACCAGTTCAAGAGGGTCTTATTATGCTTGTTCAAACACCATTTTTCATTCATTATAGGGTAAGTTTCATTGATGATTCTTTTGTGCTCACATAAGTATGGTTCAACCTCATCAGTGTTATTCAATATATACAAATATACTTGAAGCACTTCCTCCCGATCCATGCTCTTAACAGTAATACCTCGTGTACCCTTACCATCATATCTTCCTTCATGATGACACTTCGGAAGCCCTACAGGTTCCGCTTCTGACATGTAGTCGGTACAAAACGCAATAGCTTATTCTGCAACATACCTTTCAACAATAGATTCTTCGGGACGATGTGGATTCTTCATATATCCTTTCAAGATCTTCATGTATCGCTCAACCGGGTACATCCACCTTAAATAAACGGGGCCACACAATCTAATCTCCCTCAGTATATGAACAATCAAATGAACCATGATGTCAAAAAATGAAGGTGGAAAATACATCTCCAATTGGCACAAGATAATGGCTGCCTCATTTTCCAAGTCATCCAACTTTTTAGTGTCAATGACCTTACTACATATAGCATTGAAGAATAAGCATAACCTAGTAATGGCATGTCTGACTTTTTTAGGCAAGATGTCACGAATGGCCACCGGTAGTAGTTGTTGCATCAAGACATGGCAATCATGAGACTTTAAGCCAACTAATTTGAGATCTTTCATTGAGACAAGTCTCTTGATATTTGAAGAGTAACCCTGTGGCACATTGACTCCCCGTAGACATTCATGGATGTTGGTAGTGGCTACGATCTCAAGAGGGGGGGGGGGGGGGTGAATTGAGATATTGAAAACTTTTTCCACAATTTAAAGCAAATTAGAGTTTTCTTAAAGAAAATTGGTTTTAACTCAATTTTAATTCCCAAGAATTAGGTTATATAACAAGTAATGATGTTGAGAAGAATTATAAGAAGTAACAACAAGTTTAACACAGATTGTAGATCAAAGATTCAAGTTAACAAGCATTCTTAAAACTCATTCACAACACACAAGTGCATATAACAAGTATATGGAGTTAGAGATGAGAAGAACAAGCAAAACGATTTATCCTGGTTTGGCTACCTCCTCTGGTAAGCCTACATCCAATCCCACACCTTTGTGGTTTTCTCCACTATAATCAGCAATTACAAAATTCCAATTACAGCAACACAAGGATAACCTCCTTGCTCAAGAATTCACCATAAAGCACACTTGCTTTTCTATACCCAAGGATCCCTTCTATCCTTGTTCAATCCTAAGAGATACCCTCTCTTAATCACACTAATTCACAGAAAGAATTGAGTAGAGGAAAGACTCTAGAAGTCTGATTATACAAATTGAAGTTCTAAGTAATATCATACTTTTCTTTCAACGACGAAGCACTTTTGGAAGCTTTTGAATCTTTCGTATATCACTTTTCAGAATCAGTAAGGTTGTTGTTCTTCTTCTTTCTATTTCTTGTATTTTTTTACAATGTTCTTTTGATCCCTCTTCATATAGAAAACAAATTATAGTCGTTGGGATCAATTAAAACAGATTTGGATCTAATTTAACAAGATCTGTTTTCTTGATTCTTGTTCTTGAAATAAGGTTCTGTTGGTTCTTGTAGAGTTTGTGTCTTTCTTGAAAATAACTGTTTCCATCTGAAAGAATAGCCAAGTCTTATTTGAAGAGAAAAAAACAGCCGAGTCCATTTCCCACGTCAACAGACGGGAGTACTAACACAAGGTAATTGAGCGTGCTCCAACTGGTAAACGAGCTTTATATGCCGTGTCTGTGGACGGAGCTTCTCATTAAGATCTTAGTAGGTCAAAAGAGTGTAACCTTAGTAGACGAGCTCCATGTGCCATATCAGCAGATGAGCGCTTCTTGTTACTTTAGTAGACGCGCGCTTCTGTTACTTTCAGTAGACGAGCTCCATGTGGTACTTCAGTAGACGAGCTATATGTGCCACATCAGCAGACGAGCTCCATTTGGTGGTTGAGCTCCATATTGTAGTTCAGTAGACGATCTCTTCTTGTTACTTCAGTGGACGCGAGCTCCTTGTTACTTCAGTGGAGGCGAGCTCCTTGTTACTTCAGTGGACGCGAGCTGCTTGCTACTTCAGTGGACGCGAACTGCTTGTTTTATCCTTGAATTTTCTTTTTCATGAGTGATCTTGCATGCAACTTAACACGTAATAAGTACATAGTCAAAATAAAAAATCTTATTCAAAATACACTTTGTTTGTCATACATCAAAACATGAATGAGGACTTAGTCTTACAAACTCCCCCTTTTTTATTATGACAAACCTTACCATACTTAACCTTAGTTATTAAGAATCAGAGTGCAGTTGTTCAGTAAGCATGGTTCTTGAGTCATTTTCATCCCCCCCATGTGGTATTGATATCTTTCAAAAGAAAATCAAGTGTTATCATATCATTATCATGAAAAAAGAATTTCATCTTGCATTTATTATAAGTTCAAGTATGTCTTTTCAAAGCAGTTCATACTTAGGTATTTGAAAAAAAACTTCATATCAGAAAAAGAAAAAATTTATAGCAAATGCAAGACAGAATTAATGATTGTATAGTTCATCTTGTATGGTACATCTTTCTCCCCCTTTGTCATTATAAAAAAGAAACTATGGAGAATATTGAAATCAAACTGAAAAACAGTCTTGCATTCATTGATAATAAATCATTTCATAACTTACGCAATGCATCAAAACATCCAAAACACTAAAATAAGAAAAAGAATTACAGACACCTAAGGACACTTAGTCTAAACTGAGACTAGATAAAAGCATTTTGCCCATGTCCTTCATAATTTTCAGCAACTTGTGCTGTCTTGCTTGCCATATTGATTATATTATCAAAAATAACATTTGATATCAATTATTTCGAGGATCAATTATGCCAAGTTCCCTTCTTATAAAGAAGAAACTCTCCTTATTTAGTGGTTTGGTGAAAATATCAGCTAATTGCTTGGTTGTATCTATATGTTCAATCACAACATCACCACTTTGAATATGATCCTTGATAAAATGATGCCTAATTTCAATATGCTTGGTTCTTGAGTGCATAATTGGGTTCTTTGTTAGATTAATTGCACTAGTGTTATCACACTTTATTGGTATATGATCTAGATAAACACCATAGTCAATTAATTGTAGTTTCATCCATAGGATTTGAGCACAACAACTCCCAGCTGCAACATATTCTGCTTCAGCTGTGGATAAGGCCACACTAGTTTGCTTTTTACTAAACCAAGATACTAAGGAATTTCCTAATAAATGGCATGTCCCACTTGTGCTCTTCCTATCTAACTTGCATCCAGCAAAGTCAGAGTCGGAATATCCTATTAATGTGCAAGTGGATCCCTCGGGATACCACAGCCCCATTTCTTTTGTTCCTAAAAGATACTTCATGATTCTTTTAACTGCAATAAGATGTGATTCTTTAGGATTAGCTTGATACCTTGAACACATACACACACTAAACATTATATCTGGCCTACTTGCAGTGAGATAAAGTAAGGATCCGGTGATACCTCTATACTTGGATACATCTATAAATTTACCATGTTCATCTTTGTCCAAGTAGCAGGTTGGACTCATTGGTGTTGCCATTTCCTTTGCGCTTTCGATTCCAAACTTCTTTAGTAGTTCCTTGCAATACTTTGTTTGGCTTATGAAGGTTCCATCTTGGCATTGTTTAATTTGAAGTCCAAGAAAGAAGGTAAGCTCTCCCATCATGGACATTTCAAATTCACTTTGCATTAGTTCACCAAATTCCTTGCATAAAGACTCATTAGTAGCACCAAAAATAATGTCATCAACATATATTTGAACAAGTAAGATATTGTGTGCTTTGGTTTTAGTAAATAGTGTTGTATCAATTTTTCCTCTTTTAAAGCCTTTCTCTAGGAGAAAATTGCTTAACCTCTCATACCAAGCTCTAAGAGCTTGCTTGAGTCCATAGAGGGCTTTAATCAGCTTATAGACATGATTTGGGAGCTCACTATCGATAAAGCCAGGGGGTTGGCTTACATATACTTCCTCTTGTATTATTAAATTTAAAAAGATACTTTTCACATCCATTTGGTACAGTTTAAAGTTCATTATACAAGCATAGGCTAAGAGCATTCTTATGGCTTCTAATCTAGCTACGGGAGCATATGTTTCATCATAATCAATTCCTTCTTCTTGATTATATCCCTTAGCTACTAGTCTAGCCTTGTTTCTTACTATTATTCCATTCTCATCCACTTTGTTTCTAAACACCCATTTAGTTCCGATTATTTGGTTACTTTTGGGATTTGGAACTAAATTCCAAACTTTGTTCCTTTTAAATTGATTTAACTCCTCTTGCATTGCAATCATCCAATGTTCATCATTAATAGCTTCATCAACATATTTTGGTTCTATTTGAGATACAAACGCCATGGTATTGCAAATATTCCTTAAAGAGTTTCTAGTGGTTACCCATTTGGTGATATCACCAATGATATTGTCTAGGGGATGATTCTTTGAAACTTGCCACTCCTTAGGAAGATTCTCTTGCTGAAGTTCTGCTTGAGTTCTTTATTGCTCTCTTCATCTTCCTTTTCCTTGTTGCTCTCCTTTCCTTCATGAGATTTCACTTCATCCTCAAGAGTTTCTACATCCTCAAAAATGTCCTTTCCCAACCTTTTGGGGTTAGACTCATCAAATGTTATGTGAACAGATTCTTCCATTGATAAAGTACGCTTATTAAACACTCTATATGCTTTGCTAGTTAATGAATAACCTAGGAAAATACCCTCATCAGCTTTGGGATCAAATTTTCCAAGATTATCCTTGCCATTATTTAGCACAAAACACTTACAACCAAAGACATGAAAAATGAGAAATGTTAGGTTTTCTTCCCTTGTAAAGTTCATATGGAGTTTTCTTCAAAATTGGCCTTATTAGAACTCTATTTAAAACATAACATGCAGTACTCACAGCATCAGCCCAAAAATACTTTGGTAAATTAGAGTCACTTAACATGGTTCTAACAATTTCTTCAAGTGACCTATTTTTCCTCTCAACTACTCCATTTTGTTGTGGAGTTCTAGGTGCAGAAAAATTGTGTTTTATACCATGTTCATCACAAAAGTTATCAAACTCCTCATTTTGGAATTCTCCTCCATGGTCACTCCTAATTGAAACAATTTTCACGTCTTTCTCATTTTGAGTAGCCTTAGCCATTTTCTTAAAAGCTTTAAAAGCTTCATTCTTTTGTGATAAGAAATAGGTCCAAGTAAATCTAGAGAAGTCATCAACAATTACAAGAGCATAAAGATTTCCACTAAAGCTTTTTGTCCTAGAAGGTCCAAAAAGGTCCATGTGCAGCAATTGTAAGGGTCTACTAGTTGAAACAATGTTTTTAGCCTTAAATGAGGTTTTCACTTGTTTACCTTTTTGGCATGCATCATATAAGCCTTATTTAACAAACTTTTTATTTGGTTAACCAATTACAAGTTCTTTGGAAATTAATTTATTCAAGTGATCCATATGAATGTGAGCTATTCTCCTATGCCAGAGCCAATTTTCATCTTCTTTGGAAATTAAGCAACATGCATCATTGGAAATTAAATTGTCTAAGTCTAGCATATAGATGTTATTGATTCTATTCCCAATCAATTTTATGTTATTATCGTGAATAGATTCGATCATACACAAATTTGAGTTAAAGTTTACCTTGTAGCCTTTATCACATAATTGGCTTATACTTAGTAGATTATGTTTGAGCCCTTCCACATAGAGAACATCTTCAATCTTGATTACTGGACTTTTTCCTATTGTTCCAACGCCAAGAATTCTTCCTTTGTTGTTGTATCCATAGGTGACGTTTCCACCTTCTTTGGGAGTGAAAGATGTAAATTTTGTGATGTCTCCGGTCATGTGTTTGGAGCAGCCACTATCTAAAAACCAGCTTGAGCTTTTGGCCTTCAAACACACCTACAAAACAGATTTTTATACTTTTTCTTTAGGTACCCAAATCTGGTTGGGTCCTCTGGTGTTAGTAGCAACATAAGTTCCTTTTGGAACCCAAATTTGTTTAATGCCAATATGAATGTTCTTTCTAAGTCTACAAGTAGCAGCTGTATGACCTTTCTTTAGACAATAATAGCATTTAACAAAAGGACTAGTTAAGGAAATAGGTGCAACAAAAAGCTTCTTAAAAGATTTTTCATGTACCATTGGCTTATATCCAATTCCAGCTTTGTCATACACACCCTTTTGCTATCCTAATATGGCATTCAAGTTATCTCTTCCCAAATTAAACTTGGATAGAGTTGTATTCAGTTTTTCAACTTCCTTTTCTAGTGTAGTGCATTTGGTGCAGATTGAACTAGATGCAAGTAATTGTGACTTTTTAGCTTCTAGTTCTTTAACCTTTATTTGTAAAGATGCATAGTCACTACATTGTTTTGCGATGATCTTCCTAGAAGATATAAGTTGTTTACCAATTTTAACATATACTTCATGCAATTCATCAAAAGCATCCTGTAACTCATCATAGGTAGGAGAATAATCATTTACCTCGGTTTCACTATCACTTTGTTTATTTGCCATGAGACATAGGTTGACTTCTTCATTTTTAGATTCACTACTAGTGGAATCCATATCATTTTCTTCCCAAGCTATGTATGCTCTCCTAGGCTTTCTTCCTTTCTTTTCTTTGCTGTCATTCTTCTCATACTTTTCTTTCTTTTGTAGATTTGGACATTCATTTTTGTAGTGTCCAAGCTTTCCATATGCAAAACATTTGAATGTTGAGGAAGAGCTTTCGTTTCTTTTTGGTAGGAAAACTGAATTGCTTCTTGTTTCTATTCTTTTTTATGAATCTTCTAAATTTCCTCACATGCAATCCCATGTCTTCTTCTTCGGATTCTTCACTTTCATCAAGGTGTTCATCTTCATCACTTTCTATTGATTCTTTGGAGATATGAGCCTTGAGTGAGAGTCATTTCTTCTTTTTCTCCTTATCTTCATGACTTTTCAATCTATTGAGTTCCAATTCGTGTTCTTTCAACTTGCCAAATAAAGTAGCAATCTGCATGGTGTCTAGATCCTTTGCTTCAGCAATTGCAGTGATTTTTGGCTGCCACTCATGACTCAAACATCTCATTATCTTGTTAATCTTTTTCTCATCTGTGATTGTATGTCTAAGTCTTTCTAGCTGGTTCACAATGTGTGTAAACCTCTTTTGCAGTTCATCTATCTCCTCACCATTCTTCATGTGAAAGAGTTAAAATTCATGGACTAGTGCATTCATTCTTTCTCTTTTCACATCGTTGGTTCCTTCATGAGTGAGTTGAAGAGTATCCCACATTTGCTTTGCCATTTTGCAATTTGAGACCCTGAAAAACTCATCATAATTCAAAACAGCTGTTATAATAGTTTTTGCCTTAGCATTATAACCAACTCTTCTTTTATCATCATCATTCCAGTCATCTTTTGGTTTAGTTTGTTTATTTCCCTTAGCATCAAGAATAAATGGAACACAGGGTCCATTTTCAATAGCATCTAATACATCTAAACCTACAGCCTCAAGAAAGATAAGCATTCTCTCTTTCCAATACATGTATTGGGAGCCATTAAAGGCAGGGGGTCTAGTGAGTGAAGCCCCATCACCCAGGATATCATTTGTAGCCATCTCTTAAAGCTAACAAGAGTTTTAGCCCTGATGCCAATTGTTGGTAGTGGCTACGATCTCGGGGGGGGGGGGGGGGGGGTGGATTGAGATATTGAAAACTTTTTCCACAATTTAAAGCAAATTAGAGTTTTCTTAAAGAAAATTGGTTTTCACTCAATTTTAATTCCCAAGAATCAGGTTATGTAACAAGTAATGATGTTAAGAAGAATTATAAGAAGTAACAACAAGTTTAACACAGATTGTAGATCAAAGATTCAAGTTAACAAGCATTCTTAAAACTCATTCACAACACACAAGTGCATATAACAAGTATATGGAGTTGGAGATGAGAAGAACACGCAAACCGATTTATCCTGGTTCAGCTACCTCCTCTGGTAAGCCTACATCCAGTTCCACACCTTTGTGGTTTTCGCCACTATAATCAGCAATTACAAAATTCCAATTACAGCAACACAAGGATAACGTCCTTGCTCAAGAATTCACCAGAAAGCACACTTGCTTTTCTATACCCAAGGATCCTTTCTATCCTTATTCAATCCTAAGAGATACCCTCTCTTAATTACACTAATTCACAGAAAGAATTGAGTAGAGGAAAGACTCTTAAAGTCTGATTATACAAATTGAAGTTCTAAGTATTATCACACTTTTCTCTCAACGACGAAGCACTTTTGGAAGCTTTTGAATCTTTCGTATATCACTTTTCAGAATCAGTAAGGTTGTTGTTCTTCTTTTTTCTATTTCTTGTATTTTTTTACAATGTTCCTTTGATCCCTCTTTATATAGAAAACAAATTATAGTCATTGGGATCAATTAAAACAGATTTGGATATGATTTAACAAGATCTGTTTTCTTGATTCTTGTTCGTGAAATAAGATTCTGTTGGTTCTTGTAGAGTTTGCGTCTTTCTTGAAAATAACCGCTTCCATCTGAAAGAATAGCCGAGTCTTATTTGAAGAGAAAAAAATAGCCGAGTCCATTTCCCACGTCAGCAGACGGGAGTACTAACACAAGGTAATTGGACGTGCTCCAACTGGTAGATGAGCTTTATATGCCGTGTCTGTGGATGGAGCTTCTCATTAAGATCTTAGTAAGTCAAAAGAGCGTAACCTTAGTAGACGAGCTCCATGTGCCACATCAGCAGACGAGCGCTTCTTGTTAGTTTAGTAGACACGTGCTTCTGTTACTTTCAGTAGACGAGCTCCATGTGGTACTTCAGTAGACGAGCTATATGTGCCACATCAGTAGACGAGCTCCATTTGGTGGTTGAGCTCCATACTGTAGTTCAGTAGACGAGCTCTTCTTGTTACTTCAGTGGACACGAGCTCCTTGTTACTTCAGTGGACGCGAGCTGCTTGTTACTTCAGTGGACGCGAGCTGCTTGTTTTATCCTTGAGTTTTCTTTTTCATGAGTGATCTTGCATGCAACTTAACAGGTAATAAGTACATAGTCAAAATCAAAAATCTTATGCAAAATACACTTTGTTTTTCATACATCAAAACATGAATGAGGACTTAGTCTTACAACAGAAACTTCATTTCTAATTTTTTGATAAAGTATGACATGTTGGGGGCAAATAAGTCTTCTTATCCCCCACTTTATGTGGAGCTAACTGCTTTCGTATACCTATCGCAACTAGATCCGGACGAGCATTCACACCATCCTTTGTCTTGCCTTGAATGTTGAGAAGCGTTCCGATTAAACTGTCACACACATTCTTCTCCACATGCATCACACCAATACAATGTCTTACATCAAGCTTGCACCAGTATGGAAGATCAAAGAAGATCGACCTCTTCTTCCATATATTTTTCTCAGTAGCCTTCTTCTGGGTCTTCCATAGATAACATTAGTGTTCTTCACCCGTTCATAAACTTGGTCTCCAGTCAAGGCCACCAGAGCAATTTCATTCTCCGGAAGTCCATTGAAAGCTTTCCTCAATCTACGATAAGGATGATTACGCTGGAGAAATCTCAAATGCCTAAGGTAAACTGTCTTCCTTCCATGTTGCAGTTGATGGTGACATGTGCCTTCTTCACATATTGGACATGCTTTATGCCCCTTAACACTACCCGCACAGGTTCCCGTATGCTGGAAAGTCATTGATGGTGCAAAATAACATGGCACACTATCTGAAAGTTTCACGGCAATACCCGTCGACCACATCAACGCCTTCATCCCACAACATTCTTAAGTCTTCAATCAAGGGACTCAGATAAACATCAATATCATTTCCTGGTTGTTTTGGACCCGAAATCATCATACTTAACATAATGTATTTACGCTTCATGCACAACCAAGGAGACAGGTTGTAAATTACCAGGAGAATAGGCCATGAACTATGAATACTACTAAAGTTTCCATATGGATTCATTCCATCGGTAGCAAGTCCAAGCCTGAGGTTTAGGAGCTCATTTCCAAACTCCGGAAACAAACTATCAATTCTCTTCCATTGCAAAGAATCAGTCGGGTGACGAAGCTGTCCATCACATTTCCTCTCATCTGCATGCCATCTAATATTCTTTTCATCCTTTTCATTAGCAAACAATCGCTTGAACCGGGGAATTACTGGAAGATACCATAACACCTTCGCAGGAGGACCTTTGGTGACCGCATCACAACTAGAATCACCATCCTTCACTTTGTAGCGTGATACCCCACACCTAGGGCACTCGTGCATCTCTTCAAACTCTTTCCTATACAATATGCAATCATTGGGGCAAGCGTGTTTTTTATTATACTCCATACCCATCAGACACAATATCTTCTTCGCCTCATAGTTTCGGGACGGTAATGGGTTACCTTCTGGAAGCATGTCTTTCAACAACTCAAGCAATTCGGTAAAGCTTTTATTGCTCCACCCATTTCTCACCTTCACATTGAACAATCATAACACTGCTGACAACCGTGTGAAATTAGTGCACCCCGGATACAAAGTCACTTCCGCATCACTGTGCAAAGTATCATACACATGTGCTCACCGAAAAGACTATTGCCCAACATCACGGATCATGTCCTCTAGTCCATCGTCCATATCCACGTCATCAACTTCCTCTCTATGCGACACCCTCGACCTGTCTAACGATTCACCATGACATATCCATATTGTATAACTCTTGCAAATCCCCTCACAAATAAGATGCTCCCATATCTCCTCAACTTCTAGTCGTCTCTCATTCAAACAACTAACACAAGGACAATAAAACCTTCTGTTACCACTATCAGGAGCATTTGTTTTTGCAAATTGTAGAAAATCTTCCACTCCATTCTCATACTCATCACATGTTCGTCTAGCATTCATCCAACCCGCGATCCATGACTAAAACCAATAACTTTGTACTTAGTCTAATATCTTTATCAACTACTTCTTATGATAGTGTATTGCCCTATCCCATTCGAGAAGAAACTTTTTCAACATTCGGTTAACAGTTAGTCCTTAACTCTCATGCTCATACTCGATGAAATTTCGGCATCATTTCCCTTCGGTCTCCGACATACATGACTTGAACGCGATGACATCCACCACGATAAAGTATGCACCTGGAGAACGAAAGGAAATGTATCAATCTGAACTTTTATCAAGTATATAATATGAGAATCAATGAACAACCATTTTAACTGAATGAAGAAAAAGTTTTTTCCTAAACTGTCCAACTTTGGACAATTCAAGATCCAATACAATGAGTGGTACCTTAAGCACGTACACGTGTGCTCATTAGTATTGCATCTCAAATGGGAAACTAAGGCTTTACTAATTAATTAAAATTAAGAAAAATAATAAAACACTCCAATCCCCAAGTACAATGCAAACAAAAACCAAACGATGAAAATGGAGAGGAGAAAGCTTACCGGGTGTGGGAAGAACATTCAGTCGGAAACTGTAATGAATAATGAATATTCTTCTTAATATTCTACTCGGAACTTGTACCATAGTAGTTTCAATAACATCAAGTGTACCTATACAAAAAGAGAAGCACTTTCTGAATATTTTCATAACAAGACCAGAACAACAAGTTCACAACAACAATTATGTAGCTTGATCAGGATAGAAGCATAAATAAAGAAGAACTGTGATAGAGATAAAGCACACACATACATATAAGAAATATCTGAGCTTACAGTAGAAAATCCAAGTTGATGAACACATATAAGGCTCCACATATAAATGATTTAGCAGGTAGAATGATAAATGAAAGCTGGAGCTCAAAATTTGATGGGGAAGATGATCAAAATGAAGTCTGGAATGGTTGAGTTAGGTGTGTCAGTATTGCTCTCACTCTCATGCATTTAAATCTATAACTCTTGAAAAACAAATCGGAATTGTAAGTTTTAGTCTCTTGATATTTAACATGGCAGGCAAGTAAAACATATAGACTAATCAATCCTATCCTACCTAAACCTAACATAAAACCGATCCAACTTAATTAGCTAATATTTATATTACTTTCAGTCACTTAATGAGGCAAAACTTATCTTATAAATCTTAACCAGATAAATGACAGCAAGCTAAACATAACTGCAAAATTCTCACACTAGATCATTATCCAGCATCATCAATTATAAGAAGACCTTTTAAAATTATATTGATAACTATATATCAAAGACAACACCTTTTTAAATTATATCTTACTCGATCAACAATAAAATCTTAAAGACAAAACATATCCCCAGCAAGAATCCAGCTTAACAAATATCCTCCATGGAAAGAAATAACACTTTAACTCAATGGGATCATAGCTGTATTGTGTAGGTAATTCTGGAGACACAACACTGCGACCAAACCAGAAAATGGAGACACATCACAGCTTATGAATGAAAATGCAAGCAAAACAAAAACAAACTCTCTGGGCAGTGTGGCAATTATTCAACACATAAAATAAATGGAAAGGGTATTAGGGAGAGGGTATGAGAAGACCTTGCACTTCAAGTAGAGGATATAGGGTCACGGCAGCGACAAGGAGGAGCAAGCGGAGAACAACGAACTTCGTGGCTGAGGTGACGCAGTGGTCCTCCCAAGCCGTAGATGGTGACGCGGCGGAGCGAGCAAGGAACAGAGGTTATGAGGGTGTGAGCATTACGGTTTCCATATCTTTTTGAGCTTTTGAAGGTGTTGGGGGTAATGGGAGGAGAAGAAAACCCAAACCCACTGCCTCACGGGGAGCAAGCGGAGGCTACAGGGTCACGACACGAAGCGACGGAGCAAGCGGAGGGGCTTCGAGGCTGAGATGACAGCGGAGGGCGCAGTGGAGCGAGCAAGAATGGAGGTGTGAGGGTGTGAGGGTTACCGAGCACGTATGCAAAAGAGAAAATAATAGGTTTCAGACATCTAGTGGTAGCGTGCAAGAGAGGCATTGGAGGGAAGAATAAATGAAAACAAAATGAAAATACACATCGGTTATATCCAAAATCGATGTGTTTTATTACTTTTCCATATCGGTTAACAACAAAAACCGATGTTAAAAATGTTGCTGCTTAAAAAAATTCAATTTTATTGTTCAATCTTCCACATCGGTTATAATAAAATCGATGTGTAATCTTATGGCTGATTAAAAAAAAATTTTGTTTCCCTTTTCCACATCGGTTATCACAAAACCAATGTCTAAAATTAATGTTTTTCACTATTCCACATCGATTATACTAAAACCGATATCTAATCTTATGTCTGATAAACAAATAATTTTGGTTTCACTTTTCCACATCGGTTTTTATAAAAACCGATGTTAAATATTTTTAGCACATTGGTTTTTATTATAACCGATGTTAAAATATTTTAGTTTAATTTCAAAAATGCCACCGCCTCCTTTTTCACACTGGTTTTGTTAAAACCGATGTTAAAACTCCAATGTTAAATGCATATTTTACACTAGTGCAAGTGCCTAATAAACATTTCATTTAATAAGCACCGATGCTTATTTTTAATGTGTCGTTGGAGTGCATCTTGCAAAAGTTGCTTACCAAGTGCAGGTGCTTATTTAAGCACCAGTTCTTATCTCAAATTGTGTGCCAATGTGGAAATATTTTATATTAAAAAATCTGTAGCCATTGATTTAAAAAATTATTGATGAAATGTAAGGATATGAGGTTTTTGGTGGGACCGATTTAAGAACTTTTTTGAATTTTCTGGGTTAGAGAGTTGAGGTGCTTAAGTTATAAAAAGTAAAAATGAGTGATATGTCAAGGTGGTACCCATTTAAGAATTCCAAAAAGTAAAAACATGAGGTGCTGGGATGGAGATGACCTAACAAATCTAAACTGGATGTTTCAGGGAGAGCTTGAGGTAGATTCCCAGAACTCTGGAATTGCCTTCCGTCTTCGTGTTAGATAACGTACGCTTCGTAATGTGATGTTTAGGTGGAATTTCAGAGGCTCTGAAGCCTTATAACTATGCAGGGCAGAAACGAGAGGATTTGAGGACCACTCGTTACGTAGCGTTCTTTCACAGTACGACTTTCCAGGTGGGGGAGAGAAGCCATCTAACGTCGGAAATGGTGAAGTGGCATTTATTTCGATAAAGGCATAGGGCGACCGAAACCCTACTAGAGAGCGAGTAACGGACAATATCAATATCACATTGGGGATTACTTAGTGGTACCAATGATGATATTGGAATTGTATGTTTATCGCTGATACGTACAAAAATAAATTACTTTGTTATTGAGGTTGGCTGTTTTGACTATTTGACTGTCGTTGATATGCTGCTTGTGTCATGATGAGTTGTTTGTGTTCATTGGATGATAGAGAAAATTATATTATATTATTCTATTATTTTATGATATATGGAGAAGATTGGAATGATGATATGTTGATATGATTATAATGATTATGCTTAGTGATTTTCTCCATGATGAGACATTATGAGTTATGGTGATGAATGTGCGGGTTTATCATACATGTGTTCAGTAGTGCTGAACTGAGATGATTATTTTGATATTGAGATGAGATTGATGAGATGTGATTATCGTCGAGGTTGACTATGAGATAGTGATGAGAGGTTCAGGCACTAGGGGATGACCTGAGAGATGGTCTATGATATATTGCATTGGCACTAGGGGTATTATTCCTCGAAGGATGTATTCCCGTGGTTTAGACTACTGGAAGGACCGTCCCAGACATTATTATTATTTTGTCGTAGCTATAGTTCATGCGTTGCATGAGCACCCTGGCCGTGGGATCGGTGGTGTGCACCGACGTGTATTGTGCAACTATAATGCCATTACTTTGCATGGGCATTCTCCCTCCACGGACAAGATTGTTCGCCGGTGACTCTGGAGACGTGTCGTTATGGATATCCGGATATGTGGCCATACCCGATTATACACATTGCATTGCATCGCATCATGATGGAGGGTACAGGAAAATAATAGACGTTTCGAGGATGATTGTGTTTATATATAGAGAGATATATGGAGACGGATGTTTAGTGTGCTGTTATAGATATAAATGTTTCTAAACTCTTTCCACGTTTGACGTTAAATCGTTTCTCATCCCCTTTCTTTTGCTGTGGTGTTTGCTTTATTTTTATGGTTGTGTCTTAGACCTTGAGCGCGAGGATGGAACACTAAGAGCACCCGTGGATGACTCAGGAGGCAGGGTTCTCCCTCACGGGGACTTTTGAGTTCGAGTTTATAGATCCCAATGGGTGTCTTGTGGACCCAGTCACCCAGTTTGCAGTTTATATGTAACACCCCGTTTTTCGTTAAGTGCTTAGCTGTATACTTGTTTGGTTGTTAAATCCTTAGGACTTAGTCTAGAGTTGTTGGTTAAGGGCTAAGTGGGGGTTTTAGCCTTAAAATCCCGTTCTGGTACATGAGCACGCCTGTGCTCATTGACCAGCACGCCCGTGCTTAGGCTGCAAACGTCTCGTTGACACTGATGTGAGCATGACCGTGCTCAGCAGTGAAACGCGTCTCGCTGACGCTAAGTTGAGCACACCCGTGCTCAATAGTAAGCACGATCGTGCTCGTGCCTAAGTCTATATATAGACATCAGTTTGTGAGGGTTATGAGTTACAACTTTCAGATTGGCATTTTAGGCAACCCAAAGTGTGACGGCAACCATTTCTTTCCCTTTTCTTAGAAACCAACTGTTCTTGGCATTCTTACTCCTTAGGAGAGTCCTTCACGTGCTAAGTGCCAATTATCATAAAGTAAATGTCTTTCCCTTTTGTGTTTCCTTTTCAATTCTTTTGATTAGGAATCTAATTGGTTAACTTTTCTATGTTGGCCAAGGCTTGAGATGATTCATCGAGCCAATCAGGGGAACTGGTTAGACCGATGTTGTTTAAGGGAGGAATCTTCATATCAGGTATAGGGAAAAGAGACAATATGAGTATGTAGGCTTGGGGGTAGCATAAGACGAAGGGTTCCCATGACCCTTTATGTTTGATAACATGACTATATGTACATGTTTGATGATAAAGTGTTTATGTGAATTGATGTCTTGGCATGATAATTTGACTTATGTGATATGATATGTGTATCTGGATCATTGATGATGATGTTGTTATTATAATTATAATATGTTATGTGTTGATGCCATGATTGAATGAATTGCCATGAATTGGTTGTTGGTTGTTCGTTGTGAACATTAATGATAAACAATGTTTAATCTTTGATGATAGGTTAATGATAAAAGGGAGGTTTTACCTCTTTGGCTAATAAGACATGAACGTTAATGATAATGTGAGGATCTTTTCCTAAAGGTTTAGGAAGACCCTATGGAATGATTTGTTAGAGTTTGAGAGAAGTCAATTAAAGGATTAATTCCCCAAAAAACTATAAGCCATAAAGATTAAGCTTAAGTGATAAGATCAGAGTTAATGGATTTAGTAATGCCAATAGGTTTAATCTAAGTTTTACTCCTAAGGATTTGACAAGGGTTTACAACCCTTGCTGCCTAGAAATAGTGCGGCCTGCTCTTGTGCACGACCGTGCTTAATAAGGAGCACGCCCGTGCTCCATCACAAAACCCAGAAAAGGTCGTTCTCTTTGAGCACTACCATGCTTAACAGTCAGCACGACCGTGCTTGACTCAAGGGCCACCACAACCATTCTTGATAAGGGGCACGCCCGTGCTCCCTTGCCCAGAACAGAAAATAGAAAATAGTTTAAGATATGGATTGTTACCCCAAGCACTTAAAAGACTTAATAAGACACCAACGGAACATGAAGACCAAAAGACAAGTGAAAAGATGATGTACCTTGGTAGCCCAATGGCCAAGGGGACCTTGATGCATGATGGTCAAGGTGGTAATCTCTAGTGCATAATGGCTAGAGTGATGATAATGATGTACCTTGGTATCCTAGTGGCCAAGGGGGACCTCGATAGCCGAGTGGTCGAGGTGGTAATCTCTGGGGCAGAACGGCCAGAGTGATTAAAAGACTTAAGGATGAACATTAAACGATAATCCTCGATAGCCTAGTGGTTAAGGTGATGATGGTGATAAAATTTGGGTAGCCTATGGACCCAAGCGGAGGTGGTGATTGTGATGGTGTGTTGTTTGACATGCATTCACGCAATGGAGTAAGACGATTTGGCCGTCCGTGGGACCTGATACCACCGCAGTGGCTCATCTGAGAGTAAGGTGAGTCGGCTATCCAAGGGGTCCAACCAAGGTAAGTTGGATTGCCCCGGCGTTGGTGCCTAGTGGCTAATGTGGAGATTTAACTCCGAAGTTGACATTCTGAGATAGATTGGATCCATGTGCATAGCAGAGAAGTGAAGTAGAATTGCATTGCATAGCATACACATTATGTGATGATGACCGTTATGATATTGCTGCTTGATATTCTTGCTTGTTTGATGTATGCTCGTCTTGCTAAATGTTTCCTTGCCATTATATTCATGTTAATGTTTCTTACTCTCCTTTGCTATGTTTTGTGTTGCATGTATATCTCTATATGCGGAGGATGACGATCAGCCCGTTGAGGAGTGACTCTCAGGAGCCACTACTTTCGTTTACGATTTCCAGTTTTTCAGTAGTTGTTTAGTTAGTTGTTTCGGTTGTATCCGAGGATTTGTTGTTTCGGATTTTGGTTATACCAGCTCTGTATGTGACATCGGGGTTGGGTCTGCTTTTATGTTATGTTTCTGTTGAACCTTATGATATGTTTTATTTCCGTGTTTGAGCATGTTGCAATGCGGCAACCCCTGCCCGTTGTTTTAATTCCTTTACTAAATGAAGTATCTTTTATAAATGTTTATCTTTATCTTTTATATGCTGCTATATGTATCCAGGGTAGAGGGTGTTTCATTATATGGGTCTAGTTTCGGTGACTACCGAACTAGGGCATGGAGCTCCTTTAGGTTTGGTGGGTACTTTCAAAGTCGGCCTGACGTTTCCCCTCCCTATTGGTTTTCTAGATACACAGTTACTGTCGATGCCGCCTATGCCAGAGATGGCACCAGTTCCCTTCCTAGTACCCTTCGAGGTACCTGCTCCAGAGCCAGCACCCACACCGGAGTCCACCCTTGCACCAGTTCCAAAGGAGGACCCAGTAGTACCAGTTCATGATCTGATACCTGTCCCGGAGGCACTCGTTCTCCCCGAGGTCAGAGCGACAGGATCGGAGTCCTCCCGAGTGTCCTCCAGGTTACCATCCCGGGATAGCAGGGCATATCAACGGTTGTTTCAAAAATCTTCAGAGAGGAGCTCTTCCAATGGTAGCAGAGGAGTAGCGGGACCGTCGAGACTTAGGGGTGACGACGAGGGTAGTGGCCAGTGATGGCTCAGGCTAGTGCTATGTGTATAGGTGTGTGTGGGAGGTTTTGATGTACTTTGAGAGGGGACTGGGTGCTTGAGAGTTTGGCGAGGTATCTTCTATTCTAGTCTTTTGATATATTTTTGTTATGTTCTACTCCCTCCGTTCTTTTTCATTGGTAATTTTTGCTATTTGTTTTTTGGTCCAAAACAGTGGGTGTTTTATAAACCCAAGACATATTTGACCATCTTTTCCATATATACCTTTATAGTATAATTAAATTGAAATGCCTTGAAAATAAACAAAACCTTCAAAGTACATAAGTGACTAGTAGAGTATGGAGTAAATATAGTTGGAATTTGTAAATAATTAATGGTAGAAATAACGATATTTTGG
Source organism: Sophora flavescens (assembly GCA_030762895.1). Classification (NCBI taxonomy): domain Eukaryota; kingdom Viridiplantae; phylum Streptophyta; class Magnoliopsida; order Fabales; family Fabaceae; genus Sophora; species Sophora flavescens. The sequence goes on along the minus strand of CM061062.1, from coordinate 189,887,578 downwards.
TACAAATATAAACACATTAATGATTTCTTAATCTTTGTGTAGAAACCTTAAATTACCAAAGAAAAAGAACAGAGGGAGTACCAGTTTGTATATACTTGGGATCTTTCTGATGGGATTTCCTTTACAGTACTGTACCCAGGATGTGAGGTATATATTGATGCATGTATGTATGTATATGTCGATATATCTGTATGATAGTTGTTTATGTTTAAGTTTTAATTTTCCCGCCGTTTTAATATAACTGCTTAACGCCAATAACACGATTATGTTTTAATTATTTTCCGTTTTTCTTTAATGGGACTGATTGAAATGAACAGAGATAAAACACTAGAAAGGGGGTTGAATTGTGTTTTAAATACTTTTTGGAAAACGTTGCAGTTTAGCTTATAAGACACAAGGATGCGTCTGATAAAAAAGAAGATTCACTTTCCAACCCAGTTAACACAGTTAAAGTAAAGCGAACTGAAAATATTAAGCTAAGAAAAGGAGACACAAATTTATACTGGTTCACCCCAAACCTTAGGCTACGTCCAGTCCTTGGCTTCACCAAATATTTGCACTATAACTGATCAGGTTACAGAAGGTATTTTTTGCTCACGTAGCCTCCGTAGGCTCAACTAACAAGTATTGTTTGCACACCTAGCCTCTCCAGGCTCAAACAAGTATTCCTTCAACAAGCCTCTTCATGCACTACACATAGTAAGAGTTTGAATGAAGCAGCAGCTTCATGGATTACAACTTGCAGATCTACCGAGTAACACTCATAGAATGAATAAGTATTTGAGGTAGGTGAGATTGCAATAAAGACTTCTCAATAAATACAAATTATTTGAACAGAGAAGTTTTCTATGAAGAACTTAAGAGAGCTTTGAATGCTTGAGAGTATTGAATGTGTGAGTTAATATATCAGGTGTGTGTCTTCAATGGTCTTCAAAGTCTTCTATTTATACTCATGAGAGATAAGTTCGTTGAGGAGAGTTCTTCAGCTGAGTATTATTTGTTCTTCATCAATAAATGGTAATAGAGTCGTTCTGGTCTTGCATTTAATGTTTATGATCGTTGGTGAGCTTCAAGACAAATTGAACGTATAGGTTGGCATAGCTTTATCAAAGTGCAGCTTGATTCAGAGCAACATTTGTTGCTTTTCAGACTTGGGCAGCGCGACTTTCCTTATTTGTGCTAAGCGAGTCTGCATGCAAATAAAGTTCACTTTGCTTTTTGCAACAAAAAGATTCTTCAGGCGCGAAATGGTGCTTTGAGCTTTTCTGATATCGAATTACTTTATTCGAAATAATCAGAGGATATTCTTCATGTTTGAATATTGTTGAAGCGAGGGACTTTCATTTGCTTGATCCGAATTTGGTAGAGATCGAGTCATTGTTCAGACGCATCAGACAACAGACGCATCATCAAGACTTTCTTTCTTTAACATGAGACTCTTGTATACTGATCTGCATACTTAATAAACATATTAGTAGATTTCACAAGGTTCACTTAAAATCATTCTTTGTTTGGATTCATCAAAATCAGAGATGCCTAAAGATGTAGTCTTAACAATCTCCCCCTTTTTGATGATGACAAACATTGTCTTATGATTTTAATGAACTAAGGATGACTACAGATTTAAGCACAAAGAATCATACCAAGCTTATAAGAACATTCAAGTTAATTAAGCTTCTCAAGCTCCCCCTGAACTAATGCTTCCATTAAGAAATCAGATGCATGAATAAAGAGTGTCTTATCTTTTGAGTTTCATTAGATAGTTAGTTTAGTTCAGATATATAGATATATTATTTTCTCCCCCTTTGTCATCAGCAAAAAGATAAAGTAACATAGTTAAAGACATCTGAAAATGACATTTTATTGATCGAACCATCATTGACTTATTATATTGCTGACAAAGGAAACAAAAACTGAAGTTATTGTTTCTCAACAATCTTGGTGAGAAGAGCCACAACAGTTTGAATGGTTTCACGAAGACCGCTGATTTCTGCACGAGCTACTGGATCCATTCCAACGATGGTGGATGCCGGTGCAGCAGGATCATCAGGTGGAGATGAAGAGGAGGGACCAGGGTCAGAAGGGGTGGCAGTCATGGGCGGTTCATATGGAACAATTTCCAGACAGTGCCATGGAAGAGAATGACCAAAAGAGAAAATAAAAATAAGATAAAAAACAATGGGGAACAAAGAGCGAGTTAAGGGAAAGACTGAATGCAACGAACCAAAGGGTTGCAGACAGGGAATTCGAAAATAGGGGATTTCTAAATTAGATAAAGAAATGAAAAAAGGGGAAAGATGTTTGAAAAACCAAGTTAAATTTTCAATAGAAATTAGTAAATCAAAAAAGTAAATAGAAAAATGGTTTTCATAAGAGGACAAAGGTAAAATGAAAAGAAAATGAGTGAAAATAAGAGTTAGTTGGAAGGGGTCTTGCCTTATTTCTGCTCTATCTTCATCTGGATATTCGATCCAGGGAATCTAATAAGAATTGAGTCGAGCACTATCTGTAGGTGTCTTGAGTTTGTCAAGCAGAGATAGACCATAGTGATGAGTTGGGTCTTGAAAAACATGAGGTGCGTGGTGACTCAGGAACGAAGTAGGCCATCTAGGGAATTTCAGTTTCTGATTCTTTCTTTTCAAAGAGACAAAAGGCTTCTTGGATTTTGGATTCAATTTTGGCTTCGGATAGACAGATCCTCTATCAGGACAGATCTTCAATACAGTATTGGGCTTTATGCAAGCAGAAGGACTAGGTCTCTATTGCCAAGAGGCTTGATTCAGCCTTACTGCAACCTGTTCAACAACAAGATTGCTGATTGCTTTTAAGTCATTCGGGATAAGAAGATCAGGATTGATTTGGTCTATAGGTAATGGATCAAAAGGGTTGAAATGAGTAGGTAGAGGTCTTTGTGGTGAGGTTTGAGGGGTAGATGAAGGGTGAGAGAGGGGTGATAGAATGTAATCAAAAATTCTTGAAATAGGAACAAGAGATTGAATTTCTTGAGTTGGTGAGGGAGAAAGTGATGAATGGTTGGATATGTGATCCAGTGAGTTATGAAGAATAGGTTGTGGTGATGGAAGATCTGAAGTGAGATTTAAATTGAAATATCGAACAGATAAAACAAGAATATTTTCAACAATTAAAATCTGATTGTGCAGATGGGAGTTATGGGAGGAAGAGGATGATGAATCAGAGGGTGAGGATAAAACAATGGGTGAAGAGGGTGAGGGTTCAGATGACCTAAGAGGTGATACAGCAGGTTGCAAAGAAACTTGCACAGGTTCAACAATCTTCAGCCTTGTAGATCTTCTCAATGGTGTGTAGCTACAACAGTAGCTTTCATATTGAGTTCCTTCCGAGGGGAAACAGCAGGGTTTTGAACCATTTCCTTCTTCAGAACCTTGGAAATAGGTTGGTCATTGTCATCATCATATTCTTCTGAAATGACTAGCTTCCTCTTTACTCGAAGCTTTGTTCTGACCTTGGGATCCAAAGGTTCAGACACTTCTGTTGCTTCTGAGTCATCAGACTCATCAGTTTCCTCTTCAGATTCTTCTGAAGATTTCTTCTTCTTCTTCTAATCATCTTCATTAGAGTCAAATCCTTCCTGGTGGTCTCAGCTTCATCTAAGAGAGGGTTCTTTCATCAATGGCAGTAGCCATATCAACCTTTCTAGTGAGGGGAATCCCCTTGATGTTTAGCAGTCTGGTAATCAGCATCACATATGTGTATGAGGTCTTGATTTGGGGTTTTACCATCCTCAGCATATACTTGAAAATTAAATCATTGATGTCATCCTTCATCATGTTCAGGAGATGGAATAGGGAAAATCTATCCATCTTGTTGACATTGTCACGAGCACTTGTTCTTGGCATCACATATTTGATCAGCAAGACATGCAAAAACCTTCCTTTTGGAGTCAGTTTGGAGGCAACTTTGGTTGTAGGGTTGGATAACCCATGGAGAACTTGATGAACAGTTTCTTCACTATATTCAGCTTCCCAATCATCTCTAAAAGCAGCACCTTGCCTAGGGCAGCCGGTTGCTTTCTGAATACTGTTGAGAGTGAATGAATAGGTTTTTCCATTACACTTGGATCGAATGGAAATTTAAGTCTGAGACATCCTTTCTTCAGCATTTTCCCAAAATTCTTGAAGTAGCAGAGGGTAAACGGGTTCATGTAGAGAGAAAAATTTGACCCATCGTGAAGCTTCCAATTCTGCCATAACATTCATGCCTCCTTTGATGATTTTTTTTCATCTTAACGAATCATTCAGAAACGATCATAGATATGTCTTCCACACTCATACCTTACCGAGCAGCAGCACGGGAAATTTTCTAATTGGGTGCTTTGGGTGCCATGGATTTGGGTTTGAAAGAGAGAGAAGACGAAGGGGTTTCGACAAGATTCGTTCACAAGAGAGAGAAACGCTTTTTGAAACAGTAAAGTGTTTCGGAGAGAAGACTTTAGGTTTTAAATAAAGAGGCTTTAGAAAGAGCAGTTGAGAAATAATAAAGACAAAACGTTTTGAATTCAAAAATATTTTAGATAATTGCAATGTAAAGTCTCAGTAAATAATCCACATCAGCAGACGCTTCATAGAAGAGTAGACGCATTATTCATTTATGAAATTCATGTTCAGATTATCATTAATATAAGTGAATATATCTTCAGCTAAGGGTTTAGTTAATATATCAGTCCACTGATTTTCAGTTTTAACAAACTTAATATCAAAAAACATCTTTTTGAACAGTCTCTTATGAAATGATGTTTAATTTCTATGTGCTTAGCCTTAGAATGCTGAATGGGGTTCTTCGAGAAGCAGATAGCACTAGAACTATCACACCAAACAAATATATTATGTTCAAAGGTAGAATAATCTTCAAGTTGATGTTTTACCCATAAGAGCTGTGAACAACAACTTGCAGCTGAAATGCATTCTGCTTCTGTAGTGGATAGAGCAATTGTATTTTGTCATTTACTTGTCCAAGAGACTAAGCTTGCTCCAATGAATTGACATCCCCCACTTGTGCTTTTTCTTTCTACTCTGTCTCCAACATAATCAGCATCACAAAATCCAACTAATCTATATTCTTGTGTTGTTAAATACATCAAACCAAGATTAGTGGTTCCAAGCAAATATCTAAATATTCTTTTGACGACCTTGAGATGTGATTGGAATCTTGCACACATACAGACACTGAATTGAATATCAGGTCTACTTGAAGTTAAGTACAAGAGAGAACCAATCATACCTCTATAAGTAGTTTGATCTACCTTTTTAACTTCCTCATCTTTGCCTAATTTTGCATTGGCTTCCATGGGAGTTTTCATCGGTTTAGCTATATCCAGCTTGTATTTCTTTAAGATCTCCTTGGTATATTTTTGTTGATGAATTTAGATTCCACCATATGTTTGTTTGATTTGTAGACCAAGGAAGAACTTCAATTCTCCCATCATGCTCATCTCAAAATCATTCTGTATAAGCTTGGAGAACTCTTTGCAGAGCTTTTCATTAGTAGCACCGAATATGATATCATCAACATAGATTTGTACTATAATGAAATCCTTTTTAGAACTTTTTCTAAATATAGTTGTATCTACTTTTCCTCTAATGAAATCATTTTTCATAAGGAAAGAACTTGGTCTATCATACTAAGCTCTGGGTGCTTGTTTTAATCCATAGAGAGCTTTCTTAAGCTTATAGACATGAGTTGGTTTGTCACTATCCTCAAGTCCATGTGGTTGCTTAACATATAATTCTTCTTGAATAATTCCATTAAGAAATGCACTTTTAACATCCATTTGAAATAAGGTGATTTGATGTTGTGCCGCATATGACATAAGTATACGAATTGCTTCTATTCTAGCTACTGGTGCAAAAGTTTCAATGTAGTCAATACCTTCTTGTTGATTATAGCCTTGAGCTACTAACCTTGATTTGTTTCTGACTATCTTTCCATCTTCATCAATCTTGTTTCTGAATACCCATCTAGTTCCAATAATTGACTTTCCTTTTTCATTTGGAACTAAAAACCAAACATCATTCCTTTTGAACTGATTTATCTCCTCTTGCATAGCTAAAATCCAGCTTTCATCTTCAAGAGCTTCTTTGATGTTCTTTGGTTCAATCTCAGATATGAATGCCACGTTGTTTGCATCTTTGAATGTTGACATGGTTCTAACTCCTTGAGAGGGATTACCAATGATCAACTTTTCAGGGTGATGAGTCTTGAACTTCCAATCTCGTCTGGATTCAGTTTCAGATGGTTGTTGAGCAGGTGGATCAGACGCTTGAATAAGAGTTTCTGGATCTTCATTTTTCAAGCTATCATCAGTCCGATTGCTTTCTCTTCCGACATCTAATCCTGGAAGATCATCTTCTAGTTCTGATAGTTTTCTATCAGTCTTTAAACCATCATTAAATTCAACATGAATAGATTCCTCAACAACTTCTGTTCTAGAGTTATAAACTCTAAAAGCTTTAGAAGTGTCTGAATATCCGAGAAATATAGCCTTCTCTACTTTTGAATCAAACTTTCCAAGTTGATCTCTGGTATTCAAAATAAAACATTCACATCCAAAAGCATGGAAATAAGAAATGTTGGGTTTTCTACCTTTCCACAATTCATAGGGAGTTTTATTAAAGAAGGGTCTTATGAATATTCTGTTATGTACATAACAAGCAGTGTTTACTGCCTCAGCCCATAAGTACTTTGGGAGTTTGCTTTCATTGAGCTATGTTCGAGCCATCTCTTGAAGAGAACTGTTCTTCCTTTCTACTACTCCATTCTACTGAGGAGTTCTAGGAGCAGAAAAGTTGTGAGAGATACCATTATCTTCACATAATGTATTGAAGTGCTCATTTTCAAACTCTCCCCCATGGTCACTTCTAATAGCTGAGATACAGATTCCCTGCTCATTTTGAACTTTCTTACAGAATATAGAGAACATCTTAAATGACTCATCTTTATGGGTTAAGAATAGTACTCTTGTATATCTAGAATAATCATTGACTAAGATAAAACCATATTTCTTTCCTTCCTTACTAGCAACACTAACATGACCAAACAGATCCATATGCAACAACTGTAAAGGTCTAGAAGAAGATACCAGTTTTTTGGATTTAAAGCTAGATTTAACTTGCTTTCCACATTGGCAAGAGTCACATAAGACATCCTTTTTGAAACGTATATCAGGTAGACCTTTCACAAGTCTATACTTCTGAAGCTTAGTTATCTGTTTCATACTTGTATGTCCTAGCTTCTTATGTCATACCCATCTTTCATCTTCTCTTGACATGAAACAAGTCACATTTTTATTAGTCAATTCAGTTAGATCAATCTTATAAAGATTGTGTTGTCTGTTTGCTAAAAATAGAACTTTGCCATTAGTGCCTTTGACTATACATGCATTCTTAGTAAAGGAAACATTATATCCATTATCACATAATTGACTTATGCTTAACAGATTATGTCTTAATCCTTCAACTAAAAGAACGTTAGAGATAGATGGTAATGGTGATTTCCCACCAATTTTACCTATCTCGATGACCTTTCCTATTTGATTTCCACCAAAGGTAACATGTCCACCTTCTTTAGGTTGGAGGTCTAGGAACATAGACTTTTCTCCGATCATGTGTCGTGAGTAGCCACTGTCCAGGTACCGTGATAGGTGTGCGTTTTGTCCTATTAAGGATATCTGCAACAGGAATAATCAAAGCTTTAGGTACCCATATTCTTTTGGGTCTTTTTTTGTTAGTTCTTGAAGTTTGTGACAACTCCTTTCTTGTGTGAATACACTTAGACGTGAAATGTCCAGTTTTTCCACAATTTTTACAACTAGTTTTGTAAGTAATGACCTTGTCATAAAGATTTTTAGGTTTTTGTCCTAAGACTTTGTTAGATACTTTATGATGTGTCTGATCAATGAATCCTATACCAGTTTTATCAAAAGAGGGTCTCTGACTTGCTAACAACTTAGTTAGGTTATCTCTTCCATCGACAAAACGGGCAAGATCATAGGTGAGCTCTTCAACTTTCTGTTGAAGTTTGACACTTCTTCAGATTGTGGAGTCTCAGCTGTTATCTTAACCTTAAGCTTTTCAGCTTTAAGCTTATTGTTTTCCTGAGACAGTTTGTCACACTCTTGAGTCTTATGTTCATGCTCTTTTAGGAGTTTCACATATTGTCTCTTAAGTGTTCTAAACGCCTTAGTTAAACAGTTAGATTTCTCAATCAATTTATCACAGGCATCTTGCAAATCCTTAAAATCAGAAATTACCTTGGAGTCTGAGTCACAATCTGCCATGAGACATAGATTTTCTTCTTCGCCTTCTGCATCTTCATCAGATAACCTGCCATCAAGATCTTCCCAAGTTGCCATCATCCCTTTCTTCTTCTTTTTATAGAACTTTTTTGAAGGGTTGCTTTTGCAACTGAGGACATTCAGATTTGAAGTGTCCTGGCTTCTTACATTCATAGTATATAATAGAGCTTTTGTCAGAACTATTGTTCTCTTTGAAGAATTTTTCTTTGTTGAACTTCTTGAAAGGTTTATCCTTTCTGAAATTCTTCTTCTTCCATAACTTCCTCATTTTTCTAGTCAGTAATGACATTTCATCATCACTGTCTGAGTCTTCTTTGGAGGCATCTGACTCTTGATCTGATTCTTGATATGATTCTTCAACTTTTAGAGCTTTTGAGGATCCTTTCTCTGCCTTGTGGGCAATGGTTTTTCCTTTCTTATTTGAGCTGTCTTCATTCAGCTCCTACTCATGAACTTTTAAAGTTCCAAGAAGATCACTCATTTGAAGAGTTGTGAGATCTTTGGCTTGCTGTAACCAGAGGTCTCCACTGTTTGGGTAGACTTCTTAGAATTTTGCCAACTTTCTCTACCATGGTGTAGATTTTTCCCAGTGACTTCAAATTGTTTATGATAGTCTGAAATCTTCCTATCACACTACAAAAAAAATTTGTTTAGCGACCGTAATTTTCGGTCGCTAAACCATGTAAATCGGTCGCTATTTGTTTTAGCGACCGAATCAGAGACCGATTTATGATGGTAGCTGAATACCTGGTCGCTAAGGTTTTAGCTACCGAATTATTATTTCGGTCGCTAATTAGCGACCGTAAATTCGGTCGCTATATAATAATAATCGGTCGCTATTAGGTTGGTTGCATTTTTTGGGTAACCATTTTTAGCGACCGATAATCGGTTGCTAATTCGGTCGCTAATTTTGGTTACTGTTAACCTATATTAGCGACGGATTTTCGGTCGCTATACATCATCTGTAAATCTTAAATAAAGTTTAGCGACCGAATTATTGGTTTCTAATTCGGTCGTTAAACTGGTTATTATTATTATTATTTTAATTTTAAATTTTATAATAATTTTTTTTTCTGATTTTCTTTAAACGTTAAAAAAATTACTAATAAAACACACCAAATAACTTATGAAATATACAATCATAAAAAATAATAAATATATATAAAAAGAATAATCCAAAATGTCGTACAAGAATCGTTTAAAGTCAAAAATATGGAGAGAAAAAATCAGTCATGATGAGGGGGAGATGGAGGAATCCAATCATCCTCAGCGTCCGTACCACCGACGTCTGCTAGCTGATCGTCCTCTGCAGTAGCAGCATCAGTAGCTGGCGGCGGAACTGGAGGAGCGGCAGCAGGCGGCACAACCGTCAGAGCATCATGATAAGCCTTCGGCTTATCTAGTTTTATAACTAGATGGACCGTGGTTTTTGTGCAAATTATTCGAGTTCACTCTCGATTTCGCCGAAATTTGCCTTGTTTTGTTCTTAAGTTGGACTTTGACTCGTTTTGCGTCTTTTGTGTAGTTTTTAGCTTATTTTGGACAGAATTATGCTTTTGGTTGCTTTTGGTGTTTTCAGGTCAATAGGTGAAGCTCCGGGAGTCAAGGAAAGTCAAAAAGCAGTGGAAATTGCAAGTCTGGAGACACTCGCCTCGCGAGTGGATGCTCGCCGCGCGAGCCTGAAGGTCAACAAAGCAGCAAAAGTCATCACTTCTGGCTCGCCCCGCTAAAATATTCTCACCACGCGAAACATGAAGACCTGAAGTCAGAGACAATCACGGCCTAGCCGTGATGAAGGTCACAGCCTAGAATTGAAGTCTCGCCCCGCGAGAGGTGTCTCGCCTCGCGAGTCCCTGAAGACCCTGGAAGACAGAGACCATCACGGCCTAGCCGTGATGAATATCACGGCTGTGACAGATTAGGGTTTGGAGACTCGCCTCGCCAATCATAATTCGCCACACGATCATTCAAACTCAGGATGGAGCCAAAACTGCAATTCGCCTCGCGAATAGACGCTCGCCCAGCGAGATCCAAGATTTGAATGCGCGCCAAACTAAAATTCGCCTCGCGAAGTAGTGCTCGCCCCGCGAGCGAACAAGATTTAGAATCCTTATTTAAAGGTTGTTTCAGATCAGGTTTAAGGAGGCTGGAGGGCTTTTGGAGGGCCGCGAATCCTAGTAGTTTTCCACTGTTTAGAGTAGTGTTTAGGGTAATTTCTTTTCTCTTTGGAGCTGTGTCTCCCTTTTTCTTATGGAGATTATGTCCGATTGTTTGTCTATGAGCATGAGGAACTAATCCCCTCGTCTGAGGGAACGATGAAGCCACCCATGGCAGTGTAGATTCGATATGATGTATGTCTTTCTCCCTTTTTCTCAATAAATGTTTTCCAATTCTGATTTGATTGTGTTAATCATATGTGTTGCGTGGTTGACTTGTTAATGTTGATGAGGCCTAGTCAGCGATTCGCGTTTAGAACTTGAATTGGGATCATCGATCGAATATTGCACGAGAGTGAGTAGGAGATCGGTGCAACCTTATAGGGAACAAGAATTAACCAAATTCGAGATTAGGATTATGAGACCTAGTAAGTAATTAATCCAATTGTCGAATACGTCCTAATGAGCACGAGAGTGGATTTAGGAGAATTTAGGGGTCCCGGTTGACATTGTAATTGAACTTAGGGAGGAATTCATCATCACTTGGGAATACATATTGGGTAGGTGGATTTGTGACCTTGGACATTTTAATTTCTGATTTTTAGTTAATTAGTTTATTAGATTCGTTAATTGAATTTTTGATATTATTCTCTTTCTCTCAACCACCTTCTGTAACTTGACCAAACGTATCGGATTTCCCGCGGATTAGTCGAATTGGTAGCCCAATCCCTGAGTTCGACCTCGGTAATTACTTGCCGTGTTTATTTTATTACTTGCGACGACCCGGTACACTTGCCGGCGTCACCAACACATCATCCTGAGCAACTGGAGTCTGGATCCTCATCTGCTCCAACACCAGCCGCAGTGTCTCGCCCTACTCGATGCTCGCCTGCATCAGCTGCTGGTGTGCCCGAGTCAACTGTGCAATCTGGTTCGCCATCTGCTGCTCTCTCTCGCTCTTCTCCCGAAGCTCCGCGTTCAGCTGTGTGATGGTGTCCTGCATTTGGTGGAACTGCTCCTGAGGGACGGTATCGGCGCAGCAAGGAGCAGGCGTGCCGGACGATGAAGCGATGAACTCGGCTCCCAGGTGTCCGAGGCCATACACGTGCCCCTTCTTGTTCCTGCCCCCGACGACCTCCAAATAAATGGCATTATCGTCGACGGAGACAGGAGAGCAGTCATCACCAGTCAAAGCCTCATCTTGTGACTGTGAGGCACGTGATATGGCATCGTCCTTCTTCTTGTTGAAGCCCGCCTACAAAGTATAGTTGAAGAGATTTAGTTAAAATAATTATATCCAATATTAACAAATCATTTATAATAAATTACAAGTAAACACTAAATTATTTGTTTGTTTACAGCATAGTTACGGGACTTGTCGTTGACCCATGTCCCCGACTTCAACTTCTTCGTCCTCTCCACCAACTCCATAGCAGTCGGGGACCGTTGTTTCTGTGCTTTCTGCACAGAATAATATAATATTAAATTCATAAGAATAATTAAAATGAAAACTAATTAATTAAATAGTATATTAAGTCAAAAGTTTAATGTATTATCAGCTCGTCGTAGTGGGCGGCGGCTGATTTAGACCCACCGGTCCAAGCACATGCGCCACCATCAGAAGCTCGATTACGCCGAGCTGTGGCCTGGATCTCCTGGAACTTCTCAGTAGCCCAGTACTGGTCCAGCTGCCTCTTGATCTCAGGATCCACCCACCTCCCTTTATTCTGCCCCTTCCTCAGCTTGTTCATCAGATTCTTCATAACCAGTGAGCCTTTATGCTCAAATATGTCCCTGACGAGAGCTTCTAAAGCTAAGTCCCACCTATACTCTTTCTGTAACTTGCAGTTGTTAGGAAATTCGTGTGTACATATATATAATGTAAATTTAATTTAAAAAACTTAATAAATTGTTACCTTAACCTTTAGAAACAACTAATCCCTATGGCCCAGTGGGATGGCCTTCCATGTAGGCCATGGACCATCAAACTTGCGTCGCAGGATCTTCGATATCGAATCAGAAGGGCCCTTCGCGGGCAGAAAGCTGCAGCAAAATTAGAGCATTAATAAATGTTATAATTAAATTTTAAAAACAAGTAAATAGAAATTAACGATACTTTATATATATTAAAAAATTAAATTAGCATACTCGTTATCCCCCCTGGGGATAAGAAGAATCCTCCTGTCGGATGGACCACGACTCTCCTGTCCCGATGATGATGATGGTCCTATCGTCGTAGGTGTGGATGATGAGGGTGCAGCCTGTGTCCCGACCACATGAGGATGGGTGGGGGGTGCAACTCCATCACCCTGAGGTGTCCCGTCAACAGAGGTGCTGGTAGGATGGTCTCGATCTGAAGGCTGTGGGTCGGCCGGCGAAGGGACTCTCGCAGCACGACCTCCACGACGACCTCCACGACGACCCCTACCTCTGGAGGAATCTGCCATCTGTGAAAAAAATGAAAATATGATTACACAACAGTGTAAATAATACAAAAATAAATTACCTAATAAGTAGAATGACATTCACACAATGAATTATGACATAAATAAATTACCTAAGTAGAATCTCCGTCACTAAATTCACCCTCAGTCTCATCAGTATCACTTGATCGGAATGTACCTTCGCTAGATGCGTCCAACTCGGATTGATCCATTAAATTTCTTTCAACTTCTTCCCCATTTCCGGAAATGTCCGCCAGAGAATTAACAATAATGTCCGGCGTAATTTGCAACGGTACGTGGGGTCTTGAAAACTCATCATCTTGGTACGGAGCATCTTTTTCAGGCTGGTTGATTACATTATCAGTAATTATACTGCGAGCCTTTATCTTAATAACACCCAACCAGCCATGATGTCCTTCGGGATATGGTGAGTAATAAACCTGCTCTGCCTATTGTGAAAAAATGAATGGGTCGTACGCCTTATTATACCTTCGAGACAGCCTAACTTGAACAATACCATAATTTTTATCTATTTTTGTCCCTACGTCAAGAGTAGGATGAAACCAATCACACTTGAAGATAACTAATTTCATCACGGGGAAACCGGTATAATCGAGTTCAAGGATGTCAGTTAGAACCCCATAGAAATCATCCTCTACATTGCCATCAGTGGCTCGCACACAAACACCATAGTTACACGTCTGCATTCCTTCATTCCATGTTTTTGTGTTAAATTTATATCCATTTACAATATAAGTATTCCATGATGTAACCCATCTGTTAGGCCCCATGCCAAATTTGTCAACAATGGATTTTGAACATTGTTTTCTGGATCTAGTACCTAAACAATCAAATATTATATTATTCTTATACATGTTATATATTTAAGGAGATAAAATGTATGCTTCAAAAAATGAAGATGCTTAACCTACATATTTACTGAACCACGTAGCAAAGTGAGAAGTAATTTCTCGATCAACCTGATCATTTGAAATGTCAGGTTGGAGATCCCTTAGAAAATTGCCGTACATCCTACATATGGGAGATTAACAGCAGGACGATTAATAATAATAAATGTCAATTGAACTTATTAAAGACGTTGTAGAAACTTACTCTAAATATGGCGCCACCTCTTCACAATTTTGAAGGATATACAGAGGAGCAGCATTAATGTCACGCTGCTCCAAGAAATATCCTTTTGATTTGCCACTAAATCTGCCCGGATAGTTGAATATTGATATAGGAGGACTAGTTGAACATCCTTCGCCCGAATCAACGTTTCTAGGCATCCTTGTCCTTCTCGTGTTAACTTCGTCCGGATAGTAATAAGAGGCAAAAGTGGAAGTCTTCTCTACTAAGTATGCTTCACAAATGGAACCCTCCACTCGTGCCTTGTTCTTGACTTTGTGTTTAAGGGAGTGCAGGAACCTATTAAAGAGGGATACATACAAATAATTACTAGTTTTAGGGAAAGCTAAACTACGCTCTCGTGTTCGTGAATTTCATATTTATTAAGTAAAATAGTTGATGTTGTTTACCTCTCAAATGGATACATCCAGCGGTATTGGACTGGGCCACCAACTCTTGCTTCGTAAGGTAGATGAACTGGCAGGTGTTCCATGGAATCAAAGAAACTCGGCGGGAAGATTTGCTCCAGTTTACATAACAAAAAGGGTATCTTGACTTCCATATCCTTTAATTGATTCACATTTAGTGTTGTCGATGTAAGCTCCCTGAAAAAGTGGCTAAGCTCAACAAGTGGGTTCCAAATTTGCTTCGGTAATGCGTCGAACGCAATTGGAAGCAACCGTTGCATGAACACGTGGCAATCATGACTCTTCATTCCATGTAACTTTGCTTCCTTAATGTCAACACATCTACCCAGATTGGAAGCATACCCATCTGGTAACTTTAGTTCTTTAACCCACTTACAGACGGCCAATTTCTGTGCTTTGCTTAGTGTATAACGTGCCTTCAGTTTGATAAGTCTGCCACGACCACCGTCTTGCAACTCAAGCTCCTTCCGATTACAAATGTCAGCCAGGTCCAATCGAGCTTTATTTGTATCCTTTGTCCTCCCCTTGATGTCCATCACAGTGTCAAACACATTCAAAAACACATTCCTCTCAGTATGCATGACATCAATGTTGTGACGGAGTAGCTGCGTCCTCCAATACGGCAACATCCAAAATATACTTTGTTTTTTTCCAATTATGGTTGACGCCATAATCAGGAATATGTTCTCCTTGGGTTTCATGGACGAGCGGTAAGTACTGTACTCTGCGCCATACATTAGGACCAGTCAAACGTGGTGGAGGCGGTGTTCTCTCCGCACAACGCTTCTTGAATGCATTCTTGTTCCGCCTATAAGGATGATCTTCTGGAAGGAATTGACGATGACCATCAAAATATGAGATCTTTCGACTGTTTTTAAGCGTGAATGCCTTCGATCGCTCCATACATATTGGGCATCCAAGCTTCCCCGCGGTCATCCAACCCGACATCATCCCATAAGCAGGAAAGTCGTTGATCGTCCACATTAAAGCTGCTTTCATGATGAAATTCTGCCTCAAAGATACGTCATATGTCAACACACAATCATTCCACTGCATTGTCAACTTATGTATCAGTGGCTGCAAGTACACATCAATCTTACCTTTTGGATTAGACGGACCGGAATTATGACTGTTAGGAACATAAACTCCCGCTTCATGCACATCCCCGGGGAAGATTGTGCGGTGTCGGGATAACCTTAGGCCAACAAGAGTATGCTTTTCCAGGCTCGCCCAAAAGGATTAAATCCATCAGCCAGATAACCCCAATCGGACATTGCGAGGGTCCTGCGAAAATGCCATATGAACCCTATCAAAATGCTTCCAAGCTTCTCCATCAGATGGATGACACAAGATATCTTGCTCCCTCTCATGCTCACTATGCCACCTCATGTGAGCTGCAGTGGCCATCTAAGAGTACAATCTTGTAAGTCTTGGCACGAGCGGAAAGTACCACATCTTTTTTAGCGACCTCTTCTTCTCAATGCCCATCCTAGTGGTTGTCTTATACCGATCCACACCACAAAATCGACAACACGTTATGCTTTCCGCTGAATCATCCTTATAGTACAACATACATCCATTCGGGCAACAATCAATTTTCAAACACCCCAGACCCAAATTTTCCACGGACTTCTTAGCATGATAAAAACTTGTAGGCATCCGATTGCCTTCTGGCAACGCCTTGGACACTGACCTACTGAGGCGATTAAAATAGCCTTCTTGCATATTGTAGTCAGATTTGATACTCAACCATTCCATGCACATCGACAACTCCGTGTACTCCTGACATCCTTCCCACAATGGAGATCGTGCAGCACTCAGCAGATCATAGAATCTTTGAGCTTCGGGATTCGGATTCTCCTCTATGTATTGGGAACCCATTCCACCATCTTCTCCCCCATCTTCTTCTAGTACAACACCAACCGATGGTCCAGCATGATCCATTATCATCTGCTCGTATGGATTCAATTCTTCCCTCCCGTCACCACTTCCATAGTACGAACCTTCAGCCACAATCGGGTTTAAGTCAGGCAACGTCTCACCATGGTTACTCCATCAATAATAATCGGGCATGAAGCCCTTCTCATAAAGATCGGCTACAACTCCATCCACACTTTTGAAAGATTGACACTTGCATCTTTTGCAAGGACACCTCAATTGATCACCGCCCAGCCGTATAAATCTCTCCTGGCTAACAACAAACTCTATAAACTCACCCACTCCAACTCTATACTCTTCCCTAAGACGTTTATTCAGATCCAACCTACGATACATCCATTTCCGATTCTCCGGAATATCCATTGCTGGCAATTAAATAGCCTGACCAACCCTACAATAACACTTATATATTACGCTGCATTCCAATAACTCCATCAATCTCGTTCTTATGACAAGGTATGAACCTATCCCATTCGAGAAGAAACCTTTGTCACACTCGGCTACTAATAGTTATTCCCATATTCAAATACCTTATACTTGACAAAATTTCGGCAGCATTTCCCATCGGTCTCTAAGTTACACGACTCGAGCACGGTCAGAATCACCGCGATCAAGTATGCACCAGGAGAACAAAAGGAAATGCATCAGACCGAGATTTCAACAAGTATATAAGGCATTTGAACATTGAAATGACTATTGTACGAGTGTGAAAAAGGTTTTTTCCCAAACTGTCTCACTTGGACAATTCAAGATTCAATACAATGAGCATGCAAACCTTGATAAGTTACGCATGCTCATTAATATTGAATCTCAAATAGGAAACTAAGGCTTGCGTAAATTAATTATTAACTCTAACAGAAAATAAAACCATTAACCCATAAATATTGCAACATTGTTGAGTTTATATAAATTGCAGCGTAAATCAATACAAACTTAGATTAAATATTGTAGCAAACATCCTATTGAGCTCCGCTCTCCACTAACAAGTAGCAGTTAATTGTCAAACACATGCATAATTTCTAAATTATCAAGACACAACCAAAGATCCGGCCTTTCGGACAGGATCACATCCTATTGAGCTCCGCTCTCCACTAACAAACAACACATATTGACAAACACATGCATAAACATTAAATTATCAGCATACAATCATACAAAATCACATCCTATTGAGCTCCGCTCTCCACTAACAAACAACACATATTGACAAACACATGCATAAACATTAAATTAATTATCAGCATACAATCAGACAAGATCACATCCTATTGAGCTCAGCTCTCCACTACCAAACAAGACGATAATTCACATAATACATTACACTGAGTGTTCGAGAGAACCGACTGAGAGAGAAAACACAACTGAGCAGGGATAAGTGGAGGAGCCGGTAGAAGAATATGACAACAAGGACCTATCGTGCATAAATGAAATTATTCATTTCAAATCAAATCACTATTCTATTATGTTAAATTGTTATACCTAAATAATTTATCTCATGAATATCTAGTGTTAAAGCATGTGCTCACGAAAAAATAATCAATGAAGCATAAAAAATAATAAGAAAACGTATGATTATATTTCCCTGAATCAATAGTAAATTATCAAACATCATAGGGCATACCAATTATTCTCCAACGTTAAAATCATTCAAATTAATATAATGGCTGCAGAATGGTGTAGTAGATCCTACACTGGATAATTGCAATTTAACTTCCAAAACCAAGGAAAATATTTGCTAAGAGAAAGCAAAGGAAAAGAAACTGAGTCATTGTTTTGAAGTTTTTGGTTTCTGAAATTAGGTGCTTTGAAACTATGGAGAAAGATGGTTTTGGGGTTGGCTAATATTTGCTTCAGCATTATTTAAAGGGATCCTGCAATCGTGTGGTTTGGCTGAAATTTCCTACTGTTGGATTATGACAAATAATTTACTTTTGATGGAGTTGTGTGGTAGATGGGAGAAATTAATTAATTTACATGTGGAGGCATTAGTATATCAGAAATACAACTAAGAAACAACCAATTAAGGGAACAAGATATCACTGATGTTTATATACAGAGTTGTGATACAATTGAGTTCCATTATAAAAATCAGTGTCACTAGTTCCTATAAAACTTTTCAAGCAAGGGAACTCGAAAGCTTTTTATGATTGGAGAGCTGAAGGTCATATAAACCTTACAACGAAATCCTACTTCCAATGTGGGATTCAAGTCACCTTGCAATTGATACCTACCCCTATTTGTGAAAAGGAAGAATATAAATTAACGTTAGGCATAGGAACATGTGTATCCTTGCTTAAATCTTTGTCATTAACATGACATGTTTACAGGGGAAATAAATGTGAATTTCTTGTCAAATTCAAAAGACAATCGAGCATTGGTTCAAGCAAACAATCTTTCAATCTACATTCATGCTGTTGCTGGATAACCAACATTGTTTTATTATTCTAATCCAGTTGAATTTATTTCTCCAGTCAATAAATTATACTATCGAATAGCATGTCTACACAAAGCAGTAGCTTCATTGCCTTGTATCATGTAGCAAAATAATTTGTCATGTAGTAAGAGACCTATAGTCATAGACAACTCTAATTCAATAACAAGTTTATGACTTCGTGTATCATAGTTTCTTCATACGGGTTATTTTGAAATCAATCCAACCATAAAACAAAATTAAAGAGGGAAATTGATGGACTGAAGAGAGACAAATGAATTGTAACATTGAGATTATAATCTAAATTTCAATATATTGAAATATCCATTACCAACCAAAAATAAACCATATCAGCCACCACTTGAACCAGCAGAGCTAAAAAGACCTAGAAAAAACCTCTCCAAACTACCTACCAGTCCAAACAAGAAGTGAAAAAAAAAAAAAACAGAATGAAAAATCATCTAGTTCACAATTTTCTTTTTCATTACATAAATATAATAACATGTGAACAAAACAACTCTGTGAATATGTTGTCTGATCCACTATAAAATTGAATTTGCTATCTAATGTTGTAATTAGAGTTTCTGTTTGTTCAGCACTTCTTCACCATATATTCATTTCAAAGCTTACAAATCCATATAATCATTCCAATTCTTATAAGTTCTTATGACATAAATCCATTAAAATTCAAATTATAAAATCTTGATTATAAAGAGTCTTAAAAAAATCTTAAATTCCTATGTAGTCTTTTAAAATCCACAAGATTCTTTTATACCAAAATAATCTTTTAAAATCTCAATCCAATACACCAATTTAAATTGAAGGGTAGGAATATAGAGCAAGCCTTTTAAACTTACTCTTGAAGTCAATATAGGAGAATTCAAACCCATATACATTGAACCATATCAATGACACCTAAATGTTATTTACAACTGATTCATCCAGATAAGACCATATTTTTCTATTCACATCATTTTCGACTAGCTAATGAACTCAAAAGCTTTGAATATAGAACACCATATAGACTTAAAATACATCATCCTAGCTTCCTGCCACATGTAAGGGCTACATATTTACTCTACAACCTTTTTTTTTTTTGTTGATAAAATTTACTCTATAACCTTAACAACTTGTAATCACAACATAATTGCTTATAGGACCACAAGGATTTTTTTAACAGCTCCACAAAAATAGAAAATTATAACCCACAAAAGCATTGGAAAATTAAGATCACATAAAAACATCAATAAATCAAAGAAGAGGTAACTACAACAACACCCTAAAAACAAGTATGTTGCGATTCTTTGGCAAAATTAGAGAAAACAAGACCAGAACCAGAACATGAGAGCCAAACTTGCCCCATTGAATATCAAAGTCAAAGCCCACGAATTGAGCCATCCGAGCCTATTGGAAGGAGTGTTAACTCTCTGCCCCATCAATTTCATTAGTCGTTTATGTATAGAATAGACAAACAACCAGGAGCTAACCTACTATTTTTTCTCTGCCCCATCAATCGTACATGTAAATGAGATGATCGAAAGCTTTAAAATTCTTGTTAAGTCATTTTGTGTAAATGAGGTGTTGGCTAACTATAGGCTTTGTTTCAGGCTTGTAAGTTGAAGCATTGCACTGTGGTCTCACTTGCATAAAACTAGCAGCAAATGGAGTAGAGGACGGAGAGACAGTGAGACAGAGAGAGATATATGCGAGAGAAACAGAGACAGAGAGATTGAGTAGAGGAGAGCTTACCTGAGCAGAGGGGAGATGACGGTGGTGACCGGAGGTGTCTTGGGGTGTTGAGGTGGACGGAGCGCGCGCCGTAGAAGAGAGAAACAGCGGGTGGAGAGAGAAACGCGACGGAAAAAATGAGGAAGAAGGAGGTTTTGTCGAATTTAGGGATTTCAGTTTTAGCGGCCGAATTAATTCGGTCGCTAATTCGGTCGCTAATATGGTTAGTTTTAATTTTAAATTGTAATTTTAGCGACCGATTTAAATTTCGGTCACTAACACGCGCAATTTTATTTTTCTAACGCGCCATTTAGCGACCGAATTAATATTGGTCGCAAATATAATAAATTTTAAAGTGTTAATTCATAGACTTAGCGACGGATTTATAAATCGGTCGCTAATCTAATTACAGTTTGACCGTTGCATTTAATTCGGTCGCCATTTCGGTTGCCAAAAATTCATACATTTCTGACTTTTACTTTCCTTTGTTTAGCGACCGAAGTAGCGACCGATGTATCTGCTACGCTCTATTTCGGTCGCTATTTCGGTCGCAGATTCAACTCTAACAAGTGTTTCATGTAGATCCTGCAATCGGTCGCTATTTCGGTCGCAAAAAGCAACCAAAAAATTCGGTCACTATTTTCGGTCGCTAAATGACCTTTTTTTTGTAGTGTCATCTAAGCAATGCTTTCTCCTTCTTCCATAGTAAATAACTCATACTTTCGTACAAGCATGTTTATCTTTGTTTCTTTCACTATTGTTGTTCCTTCATGAGTAACTTCGAGAGTATCCCAAATTTCCTTAGCAGATCCACATGCACGGACCTTTTTAAATTCTTCTTGACTAACAGCACACATCAAGGAATACCCTGCTTTATGATTTAGCTCCCACTTAGTCTTTTCTACAACAATCCACTGAGCTTTGGGTTTGTCAATGTCATCATCATTCTTTGGAATGTAGGGACCATCAGTGATAATATCCCATAAATCAGAATTTGTTGACACGGTGAACCATTGAAATCTTTATTTCCAATAAATGTAGTTTTCTCCATCAAAGTAGGGAGGTCTATCCATACATGTTCCTTCTCCAGTGTGGCTTCCGTTTGTGCTAGCTCCAGCTGTCATGATGTCTATTCAACAGGATCTTTCCTCAACATTGTCAAGTGCTCAACATAGAGGTTAAGCTCTGGTACCAACTGAAATGAACAGATATAAAACACTAGAAACAGGGTTTAATTGTGTTTTAAATACTTTTTGGAAAATGTTACAAATTATCCTATAAGACACAAGGATGCGTCTGATAAAAAATGAGATTCACATTCCAACCCAGTTAACACAGTTAAAGTAAAGCGAACTGAAAAGATTAAGCTAAGAAAAGGAGACACATAAATTTATACTGGTTCACCCTAAACCATGGGCTACGTCCAGTCCTTGGCTTCACAAAGTATTTGCACTAAAACTGATTAGGTTACATAAGGTATTTTTTGCACACCTAGCCTCCGCAGGCTCAACTAACAAGTATTGTTTGCACACCTAGCCTCTCCAGGCTCAAACAAGTATTCTTTCAGCAAGCCTCTTCAGGCTCTACACACAGTAAGAGTTTGAATGAAGCAGCAGCTTCACGGATTACAACTTGCAGATCTACCGAGTTACATTCACAGAGTAAATAAGTATTTGAGGTAGGTGAGATCGCAATAAAGACTTCTCAATAAATACAAATGATTTGAGCAGAGAACTTTTCTATGAAGAACTTAAGAGAGCTTTGAATGCTTGAGAGTATTGAATGTGTGAGTTAATGTATCAGGTGTGTGTCTTCAATGGTCTTCAAAGTCTTCTATTTATACTCATAAGAGATAAGTTCGTTGATAAGAATTCTTCAGCTGAGTATTCTTTGTTCTTCATCAATAAATGCCAATAGAGTCGTTCTGGTCTTGCATTTAATGTTTATGATCGTTGGTGAGCTTCAAGACAAATTGAACGTATAGGTTTGCATAGCTTTATCAGAGTGCAGCTTGATTTAGAGCAGCATTTGTTGATTTTCAGACTTGGGCAACGCGACTTTCCTTATTTGTGCTAAGCGGGTCTGCAAGCAAATAAAGTTGATTTTGCTTTTTGCAACAAAAAGATTCTTTAGGCGCGGAATGGTGCTTTGAGCTTTTCTGATATCAAATTTCTTTATTAGAAATAACCAGAGGATATTCTTCGTGTTTTAATATTGTTGAAGCGAGGGACTTTCATTCACTTTATCAGAATTTGGTAGAGACCGAGTCATTGTTCAAACGCATCAGACACCTGACGCATCATCAAGACTTTGTTTCTTTGACATGAGACTCTTGTATACTGATCTGCACACTTAATAAATGTATTAGTAGATTTCACAAGGTTCACTTAGAATCATTCTTTGTTTGGTTTCATCAAAATCAGAGATGTAGTCTTAACACAGATGCAAGTCCGGCAAGTGTATCGGTTCGTTGCAAGTAATAAAAACACAGTAAGATATACCGAGGTCGAACACAAGGATTGAGAGACCAATTTAACCAAATCATTTAAAAGGAAATTCAAATCGTTTGACCAAGTCAATATTAGTTGGTTGAGAAGAGAGAGAGATAGATCAAGTAACAAGAATTTATCTAAAACAATTATCTAAAATGGCTAACAGTAACAACGAGATTTAAATTGACGATTAAAGCTTCTAAGGTCCCGAATCCGCCTACCCAATCATGCAAGCTACCCAAGTGATGATCTTCTATTTCCTATATTCAATTTATTTGCCAAACGGGACCCCCAATTTCTCCTAAAGACACTACCAATGCTCTAAAGGACGTATCTAAACTGTAAATTAATTACCTACCAAGTCTCATAACCTACAATTAGATTATATTAAGTTCTTGTTCCCTAAATGGTTGCACCGATCTCCTACCCACTACCAATGCATTATTCAACTGGTGTTCCTAATTCAAGTCCTAAGCACGAATGACCTACCAAGTCTCATTATGCTGACAAGTTAACCAAAGGCCCATTTGATTAACACAACAAACACAAAATTAAGAAACAAGAATTGAGTTAAGGAAAAGAATACACATTGAAATTTGCTATGCCATCAAGGGTGGCTTCATCGTTCCCTTAGAATAGGGATTAGTTCCTCATGGAGACGAGATCAACAATCAATGTAACAATAGAATTCATCCTAAGGGAAGAAAACTACTGAAAAATAGAGGGAGACGCAGCTCCAAGGAAACAAGGATTAATCTCTATCAAAATATCTCTAAAACTGACCTAAAACAAGCTATTTATAATGGGCTAGGTGTACGTGCGATCGCGGGGTGAGCAGGGGCTCGCAACATGAGTCTTAAATTTGGTACCAGTTAAAATTTGGAAGCTCGCGAGGCGAGCAGATGCTCACGAGGTGAGACTGAGTGCCCTTCAATTATACTGATTCTGGCTCGCGAGGCAAGCACTACCTTCGCGACGCGAGGCTGAGTGATGCATGTTCCTGCATATTCTACTTCTCAGGCTTGCGAGGCGAATCTACCTTTTTGCCTTTATGTTTGTTTTCTTCAATTTTCCTAGATTCCTTGAGCTTCACTTTTAACCTAAAATATAAAAATAGTATTTTAATGATTTATTGACTCAACATAACCCAAAAATTCCTAAAAACTCTCTAAGAGACTAAAAATGTTGCTTAGGGACAAAAGAAGCCAAATTCGGGTGATTAGCGAGGTTAAATTGCTCAATTAGCATAAAAACCTTAGCCTTTCTAGCCATAAAACTAGATAATCTAGATGCTTATCAAAATATCCCAAACTTAAACTTTTCTTGTCCCCAAGTAAACTAAAACTCAAAAAGACTCAAGACAAAGTAAGATTCGTGGATTCAATCAAATTTAACCGAGCTTCATGCACTTGTTTACAATTTCTTTTTCAACTTGATGTCCCCCCCGCCCCCCATTACTCATTATGGTCACCCCCACATGCATCTACTTTTGACCAAAAGAGAAATTCATTATCAAATCAATCTTTACTCTAAGCAAGGGATCCAATATACACACAAAAGAGAGATCACCAATTTCAAACAATTGCCTTCCTCACAAAGGGCATTTAGTAATTCACTCATTCGCTCAGTTTGTCTAGGCTATCAACTTTTCACTCAATTTCACATTTTAAGAGCACTTCCCATGAATCTGATCTTCATCTAAACAAAGTTCCCATAAAAACATGCATCCAACATCAAAAGGTCTTGTAAAGGTTGTAATGTGGCCTGGCTAAAGGTAGGATATGCAAAGGTACGTACTAGGCTAAGTCCCTAGGAATTAAGAGAGCATGAAACTTTTTACACTTTTATTTTCACTCTAATTCTTTTTTCAATTTTTCTTTTTCACGCTTTTGGGTGGCTACAACCTATTTCCTTTGACACCCTTTTATTTTTGCCCTCTTTGGCATTTTTGTACTTTTCTTCTTTTTCTTTTTGCCTTTGGCTTCAACCTTTTTATCTTCTTTTTTTCTTTATTTCTCAACCAAAATAACATGATAACACTTGTAGCCACCCCAAACTTAGTTTCCCAACAACACTTACATTGCTAAGTTTCCATGCTCTCCTAAACCTAAGATTGGGCTAACATGGTATTTCCGAATTTATGGCTTGTATTGTAAGGTTATTAAGAATAAAAGGCTTAATGCTCAATGTGGCTAACTAGGGGACATGCATCAAGGTTGGTTTATTTTAGGCCAAGTAGCTATTTCAAAGAAAATTGCCTAAATCATTTGATGCAAACATATAAACATGCAAACCATGAAGATATTCAAGCAAATTCGGGAAAGTACAACTTAAAAGTGATTCACGCAATTCAAGAATAATGTTGGAGGCTCAAATTCCTCACCAGGACATTTTTGTAAATTGTTTAACCAAGATACAATCCCTAAAGTGTGCACCCTTTCACCACAAACTTATCATAAATCATGCAAACACAAAAAAAATCATCTAAGTTCTTATTTTCTATTTTCACATGGGGATTTTAACTTTCAGAACATCGAGGGGGATTCATCAAAGTGGTTTTCACAAAAACTCATGCATTCAACCAAGTTGGAATTAATCTAAATCCATAAACTTACCAACTAGACTCGATGACAGTATGGGTTTTTCTTATTGACCAATTATTCACATGCAAACTAAGAGATTCAAGATAGGGAGAGGGGAGAGAAGTGGAAGTAAAGGAAAAATGAAAAGAAAAGAAGAGAATGGTTTAAGAAATGTTATCTCAAGGGGTCCGCTCTCAAGGGGTCCGAGCGGACCCCAAACTCTCATTAGAATTTCCCACTTCTTCTATCTTTCTTCTGGCCTTTTTCACTAAGTGTCTAGATTCGATTTTATCCAAGTACTTAGCCCAAACAGTTTCCGGGCTCTCAACGATACTTTATTCTCTTGGAGCTTTTCCTTTCGGAATTCTTTCCTTGGCTTGCCTAATTGCTTCCATCTCCACCCATGCGCAATCATTTGCCCCTTTAGACGTGATCAACCACACCGGGTTCCATTTATCCTGTTCCTCCTTGCGCAAGAATTCTACTTCTGGGAATGGAATTCAGTTGTTCTCTACCGCTTTCTTGACTTTTTCATACAATGCATGCTCGGTAGATATGTGCACCGGATAGTCTCGATGCCTTTCTTCGACCTCACCATCAATTTCCCTATGAGCATAGTCATTCACACCCCTATCAAAATTCAAGTAAAACGGATCCTCATCCATCTCTTGTTCTTTTGTCAACCTCTCTTGGTTGGGGAAGGGGATCTGTTTCTCTTGAATACAAAGTTTGACGTATTCATACTCGGGGTGGTTCGGAGTGATATCCTTTTCATCAATTGGCATTCACACACTGCGCAAGTGACTCAAGTCAAACATCTACTTATTCACAATTAAAACATTGGTCGATATTATAATTAAAATTAAATAAAGACAAAATGAAAATGTAAAACATGCACCAAAAATATATAATCATCGAAATGTGTGTGCATCAAGTATCAAAATAACCTATTAGTTTCTAGATATCTATCATAGTACAACCATATCGAATAGCAATAAAAAATAGCTAGAACTCAAAAAAAAAGGGTAATGGGTAATGGGAACTGAACTGGTAATGGTGGGCCCAGATCAATCAAAATCAATCTCGTCCACCGGGTCACCCTGCTGAGCTGCTGCTGCCTCATTCTCTTGAGGTACCTCAGGTATCCCCCCTATGGCATAGCATCCCGGTCCCCAAGATAATCATGCCACCCAAGCCGAGGTGTCAAATCCTCCTCGGAAAGGTAAAGGGGTACCCGGTCCTCCTGCTGGGCCAATGACATCTCCCGGAAGAACTCCATCAACACTAGCTGATCCCTCCTCATAGCCTGTTAGTTCTGCAAGAACAGAACATGTCAGATGAACGTGGTCTCTGAGGTGGTTGTGCTGCTGGCCTCCGGGGTGGTGTGGGCTCTGTGAAGCAGAAGCGGCGTATATAGTCTCTGTAGATCGGATGACGGGGCACCTTCTCTACCCTGTCAGTCACCAGTACGCCCGCTTTATGGATAAGCTCTGTAATCAGGAATCCGTGCCCCAAACATTCCTTCTGGGCCCTTGAGTTGGCCTTCTGCTAGATGTCTGTGGCAATGATAGAGCCACCATTTATGCTCTTCTTCTTCAGGATGGCATATAGGAGGTGGGCCCGAGCGGCAGTAATGATGGACTCATGAGAGCTCACCCTAAGGTTCGCATGAATGAACGCTGACCAAACCCGAGCCATCGGGGTAAGATCCTGCCACCTCAACCTCAGCAGGTTCCCCGATGTGCCAACCTCCCACACGGCCCCTGGACTGCAGCAAGTCTCAAGAATATCTCCGGTCAGGCCCTCTACGGCCGACAACAACTCGTACTCACTCCTATCTTCCCAAGTAATGGGGATCGCTAAGCAGTTGTTGATGACCTCTGGAGTGAAGGACATGGGGATGCCCCTAACTTCGGATATGCATCGGGGATGAGTAATGTCGGTGTTGAGGGCATTGGCATAAAATTCTTGCACCAGTCTGATGTCAAACCGGCGAGGAAGATCAGCCAACACACTCCAACTCCGCGTACGGATCTGCTCAGAGACTGACGGGTAGTTGTTGCCCACCAGGACCACACTCCTCTCGAGGACTATCTCCTTCGTCGTCACCAATTAAAGGATTTTACTGTTCATCTATATATATATATATATTGTTTTCCTTAACTCAATTCTTGTTTCTTAATTCTGCGTTTGTTGTGTTAATCAAACGGGTCCTTGGTTAACTTGTTAGTGTGATGAGACTTGGTAGGTATTTCGCGCTTAGGACTTGAATTAGGAACACCAGTTGAATATTGCATTGGTAGTGGGTAGGAGATTGGTGCAACCATTTAGGGAACAAGAACTTATATAATCTAACTGTAGGTTATGAGACTTGGTAGGTAATTAATTTACAGTTTAGATACGTCCTTTAGAGCAATAGTAGTGTCTTTAGGAGAAATTGGGGGTCCCGGTTGGCAAATAAATTGAATATAGGAAATAAAAGATCATCACTTGGGTAGCTTGCATGATTGGGTAGGCTGATTCGTGACCTTAGAAGCTTTAATCATCAATTTAAATCTCGTTGTTACTATTAGCGATTTTAGATAATTGTTTTCGATAAATTCTTGTTACTTGATCTCTCTCTCTTCTCAACCAACTACTATTGACTTGGTCAAACGATTAGAATTTCCTTTTAAAAGATTTGGTTAAATTGGTCTCCCAATCCTTGTGTTCGAACTCGATATATCTTACCGTGTTTTTATTACCTGCAACGAACCGGTACACTTGCCGGACTCGCATCAAGTTTTTGGCGCCGTTGCCGAGGATTGGTACAACCAATTTTCCTAAATTTAGGAAAATTAAATTTTTTGATTAAGCACTTTTTTCTTTTAAATTTCTGCACTTTTTATCTCTTTCGACTTCTTTGATCCACTTTGTCTTGGCTTGTTTTTGAGTATGCGAGGTACCGTTCCACAGGAAGACTAGTTATACGACCCAGAGATTGTCAGGACTGAATAGCGATTGAGGAAGGAATTGAGAGAGAAAAGCAGACTTGAAGCAATCCAACCCATCAACATTGAAGGGATGGCAAAAGGAGATCCTCCGGCTTACAAGCCTCTCTATGAGTATAATCGTCCTAACTTGGATGATTGTGCTTCTACTGTTGTCAAGCCGACCATCACGGCCAATTCTTTTGAGATCGAGTCATCGGTTCTAAACCAGGTACAAAGGAATCAGTTTGCTATGATATGTTGAAGACTTTTGGAGTTTCAGATGACGCCTTCCGTTTGCGACTATTCCCTCTCTCTCTTTGGGATAGAGCATGCGATTGGCTAGATTTGAATTTGGATAGAGGTAGCATTTCGAATTGGGAGGATACGGCTCAGAAATTCCTCACAAGGTTCTTTCCTCCTCAGAGAGCGACACAACTGAAGATAGCAGTTACTTCCTTCAGGCAACATGAGGACGAGACTTACAATGAAGCTTGGGAGAGGTATAATGTGCTCTTGAGGAGATGTCCTTCTTCCTAATTTGATTTGGTAACAAAGGGTCAACATTTCTTCAATGGGTTGAGGGGTCGCTACCAGATGAACTGTGATGCCACAGCTGGCGGTTCTTTCTCTTGCAAGTTAGTGGAGGATGCATGGGCATTGTTGGAGAAGATGTCTAGGAATGACTACAACCGTAATGGGAGTCACTTTTCTAGTACATCACAACAAAATTCTTCCTGACTCAATGCAACATCTATTGAAGCTATTCTTGAGCAGAACGCACTTCTAAAGAAGCAGAATGAGGCATTTAATAGCAAGTTGAAAGTGAACACAGTACGGGAAGGATTGCCATCGGGTTGTGATTTTTGCAATGGTGATCATGACAGTGAAAATTGTTCGGGTAACTTTTCTCAGGAGCATGTGGACTCGTGTCACAACTTCTATGACATAGTGCCACAATGCAATGACTATTAGAGGAACATACAGAATGACAACCACAATGGGTGGAATTGGAACGTCGGGAGAGACCATTTGGGTTTCTCTTGCAGTAACACCAGTGGTGGATTGGCCGGGCAACAACAACAGAATCAGAGGCAAAACTATGGGATTCACCAACACAATACTCAGCAATCTCTCCTTAACCCAAATCGGTTACAGATCACAGATGGTGAGAAGCAACCAAAGGAATTGGCTATTGAAAAGACTAGTGCGGCCATTGAGAAGTTGACAGTGCATACAGACATGACCATTGACAAGTTAGCAACTCGCACAGGGGCAGCAATTCAGAATCTTCAGACTCGGGTAGCGCAACTGGCAAAGCAACTTAATGAGAGTCTTCCTGGCTCTTTCCCAGGTAATACCGAGAACAACCCCAAGAATCAATGCAATGTCGTGACCACTAGAAGCAATAAGGTGTTGGAATCAAATGGAGGTGAAACTAGTTCTCCTGAAGTTGAAACTTCGGAACAACCACAAGTAGAAACAGAGCAAGCAAAGGAAGATGAGGTATCTAGTGAGAAAGTACCGGAGCAAGGTGGGAAATTTAAATTAGTAGATGAATAATTCCGAAGAAAGAAATCTCCCTACTTACATGAAGGTACCTTATCCAGAGAGGTTGAAGAAGCCTGCGCAAGATAAGCAATTCAACAAGTTCCTTGATGTATTCTGTAAGCTTCAAATCAATATTCCATTTTCCGAAGACTTGGAACAAATGACATCTTATGATCTGTTCATGAAGGAACTTCTCTCCAAGAAACGGAAGATAGTGGACGAGGAAACAGTTTCTTTGACCGAGGAGTGTAGTGCAATTCATCAAAGGAAACTACCTCCTAAGTTGAAGGATCCGGGTTCGTTTAGCATACCATGCACCATTGGAGAGATGACTATTGGGAAGGCACCATGTGATTTAGGGGAAAGCATCAACTTAATGCCCCTATCTATGATGAGGAATCTTGGCATTCAAGAGGCTAAGGGGACTATGATGTCACTCCAACTAGCGGATCACTCTATTAAATACCCTTATGGAGTGGTGGAGGACTTATTAGTAAAGGTGGACAAGTTCATCTTTCTGGCGGACTTTGTGGTGCTAGATATGCATGAAGATGTCGAGGTCCCTCTTATATTCGGAAGGCCTTTCTTGGCCACCGGACGTGCTTTGATAGATGTACAACAAGGAAAGCTCACACTAAGGGTGCAAGATGATAATGTGGTCTTCAACGTTTTTGAAGCAATGAAGCATCCAGTTGAGAAATCTTATGCATATAGTGTGGATGTAGTGGAACCAATTGTGGAAGCTAGAGCCACACAAGAAGCTCATGTCTCTACACTTGCAAAAGTGTTGGTAAAATCCCATGTTGAAGATAAAGATGGGGACTTTTTTGGAAGATGATGATTATCTAGAGTTCTTGAAAAACATGGAAGTGATGAGTGTGATTCCACCTCATCTTTGTCCATCATTTTGCATGCATTTTCATGTAGTTTAGGCATATTTTTATTAGATTTTAGGTTAATTTTCCTTTGGAACGGGTAAGGCGGTTTTCGTGTGTTGTTTTGCAGATATCAAGGGTAAATTGCTCAAGATCAACCATGATGAAGTTTGGATGAAGATGGAGCTTTAAAACTGAAGAAAATGAGCCAAACAGAGCCCATCACGGCCTAGCCGTGATGCCCATCACGGCCATGATCGAGCAAAACTGAAAAAGAACAAAGGCTGAAGTCAGAGTCTGTCACGGCCTAGCCGTGATAGCCATCACGGCCGTGACCCAAAACCACCACAAGTCAGAAGCTGTCAGGGCCAGGCCATGATGACCATCACGGCCGTGATGGCCGTCACGGCCAGACCGTGATGAGCATCACGGCCATGACAGACCAACCAGTGAAGAATTTTCAAGGCAGAATCCATCACGGCCGTGACGCGTATTACTTGGCTCAGAAGTAACAGAATTGGATCTAATTTGAGTTGGATTAGGACTCTAACTGCCCAATTCTATAAATAAGGGACCAGGCAGAGGCAGGAATCATGAGACCTTTGGGGCTACTACTCTAGGCATAGATTTAGGATCTCTTTCTTCTTCTCCTTCTTCTCTTAGTTATTTTCATGTTATTTGTAATCATGCCTGTCATCTCCATGGCAAGGCGTGAGTAGTAGCATAGTTTCTAGGGATTAGGGCTCTGCCCAAGTTTGTTTATGATGTAAATTTGATGTAAACTCTTTGTTAATTACGATTTACTTTAGATCTGATTTCTAGTGTTTAATCAATCGTAAAATCGGCGACCGCTTATTTGCGTGACGTAGACGTTCTAAGGAGGAACCTAGCGGTGAACTTAGGATCTCTAGTGTGTTTCACACGTAAAGTTCGGCGGCCGCTTATCAGCGAGACGTAGATATTCTAAGGAGGAACCTAGCGGTGAACTTAGGTTATTTGCATGACTTAGACATTCTAGGGAGGAACCTAGCGGTGAACCTAGGTGTCGGATCTATAGAGTCAGACTTGGGACTGAAATCACGAGAGTTAGAAGCCGTCCCTCGAGGATCAACGAGTTGTCACGAAACGCAAAGGGTTCAATATGGGATCGACTACCACGAGAGTAGGGGTCGGGTCAATTGGGCACGGCTTTTGTAACCCGAGAGGGAGCTTAAGCTATCGAGAGGATAAACTCGCCTTCAAGGCAATTTCGCTAATTAACAAGGGTAATCAACTTCATAACGTAAACGATCTTGTGGTAACCTAAATCCCTAGGAACCCATTTAGATCTGAAAAATCAAAAAGATTTGTTTTCTGTTTTGTTTGATTCTGTTTTATCTCTTAAATTCAAATTCAAAAACCATTTCAAAAATATAAAAATCTTTTTAAACAGTCCAGATCTAATCGATTGGATAATTAGTTGCGATTCGAGAACACAGTCTCTGTGGGATCGATATCTTTTATTACTTGGCGACGATCCGGTACACTTGCCGGAATCGCACGTGCATTCGCACGCTATCAGGAAGCATTCCAAAATCTCCCCAAGGATGAATGCCCAAAAGAAAAGCTTGACAAGGAAGGAGCGGAAGAGGACAACAAAGCGCCAGAGTTGAAGCAACTCTCAACTCACCTAAGGTATGTATTTTTTAGTGAGGGTGGACATCACCCGGTAATCATTAGTAATGCTTTGGAAAAAGATGAAGAAGACAAGCTCTTAAGGGTTCTTAGGGAACACAAATCCGCCATTTGGTGGAAGATTTCAGCTTTAAAAGGAATAAGTCCTTCTTTATGCATGCACAAAATTTTGATGGAGGATGATTACAAACCGGTGGTTCAACCACAAAGACGGTTAAATCCCGTCATGAAAGAAGCGGTGCGTAAGCAAGTGATTAAGCTTTTGGATGCTGGAATCATCTATCCAATCTCGGATAGTAATTGGGTTAGTCCAATTCATGTGGTCCCGAAGAAAGGTGACACAACCGTGGTGGTCAATGAGAACAATGAGATGATTCCAACAAGGACCGTCACAGGGTTGAGAGTTTGTGTGGATTCTAGAAAGCTAAATGATGCAACAAGGAATGATCACTTCCCTCTTCCTTTCATTGATCAAATGATAGAGAAGTTGGCCAGTTATGAGTATTATTGCTTTTTGGATGGTTACTCCGGTTACAACCAAATTGTGGTAGATCTAAAGGACCAAGAGAAGACAGTATTAAGATGTCCCTATGGAGTCTTTGCCTATAGGAGAATGACTTTTGGATTGTGCAACGCTCCCGCTACTTTCAAAAGGTGCATGCTCTCTATTTTCTCGGATATGGTGGAGAAATTTATAGAAGTATTCATGGATGACTTCTCGGTTTTTGGGACATAATTTGATAATTACTTGAAGAACTTGGCTTGCGTGCTAGAAAGGTGTCAAGAAACCAACCTTGTGCTTAATTGGGAAAAATGTCATTTCATGGTTCGAGAAGGTATAGTGTTGGGGCACAAAATCTCCTAAAAGGGGATCGAAGTGGATCGAGCCAAGATAGAGTTGATTGAAATGCTACCCCCACCAACCAATGTGAAGGGGGTGAGGAGTTTCTTGGGACATGCCGGTTTCTATCAGAGGTTCATCTGAGATTTTTCAAAGATAGAAAAACCGCTATATGACCTTCTTGCAAATGATGTATCCTTTGATTTTAATTCATCTTGTTTAAATTCTTTCAATACTTTGAAAAATATGCTTGTCACCGCACCCATAATCACTGCACCTAATTGAAATTTACCCTTCGAAATTATGTGTGATGCAAGTGATTATGTGGTGGGGGCGGTTTTAGGACAAATGGTGGAAAAGTTAGCTCATGTGATTGTGGAAAAGTTTTGCTTTAGATAAATTTAGATCATATGTTGTAGGGTCTAAAATTATTATTTTCACCGATCATGCGGCCATAAAACACTTGATGATAAAACAAGAGGCCAAACCTAGATTAATTCGGTGGCCACTACAAAAAATCAACTATTTAGCCACCGGCATATTTGGTCACTAAACTATCTAATTCGGTCGCTATTTAATTTAGCGACCGATTCATGGTGGTGGCTGATAACCTGGTCGCTAAGATTTTAGAGACTGAAATATAAATTCGGTCGCTAAATAATAAAAAATGGTCGCTACACGGTTGGTCGCATTGTTTGGGTAACCATTTTTAGCGATCGATAATTGGTTGCTAGTTCCGTCGCTAATGTTGGTTACTGTTAACCTATATTAGCGACCGATATTCGGTCTCTAGACCACAATTTTTTAATGTTAACTAAAGTTTAGCGACCGAATTATTGGTTGCTAATTCGATCGCTAAACTAGATTTTATTATTTTTTTAAAAATTTAATTTTTAAAATAAAAACTTTTTTTTATTTTTCTTTAAAGTTTAGCAAAATTACTAATAAAACACACCAAATTACTAATGAAATATACAATCATAAGAAATAATGAATATATATTAAAAAAAAAATCAAAGTGTCGTACAAGAATCCTATAAAATCAAAAAAATGAAAAAAAAAATCAGTCATGATGAGGGGGAGGTGGAGGAACCCAATCATCCTCAGTGTTCGTGTCGCTGACGTCTGCTATCTGATCGTCCTCTGCAGTAGCAGCATCAGTAGCTGGCGGCGGTACTGGAGGAACGGCAGCAGACGGCACAACCGTCAGAGCATCACCCTGAGCAACTGGAGTCTGGATCCTCATCTGCTCCAACACCGGCCGCAGTGTCTGGCCCTGCTCGATGCTCGTCTGCATCATCTGCTGGTGTGCCTGAGTCAACTGTGCAATCTGGTCCGCCATCCGCTGCTCTCTCTCGCTCTTCTCCCGAAGCTCCGCGTTCAGCTGCGTCATGGTGTCCTGCATTTGGTTGAACTGCTCCTGAGGGACGGTATCGGCATAGGAAGGAGCAAGCGTGCCAGATGATGAAGTGATAAAATCGCCTCCCAGGTGTCTGAGGCCATACACGTTCCCCTTCTTGTTCCTGCGCCCGACGACCTCCAAATAAATGGCATTATCGTCGACGGAGATAGGAGAGCTGGGCCTATCACCAGTCAAGGCTTCATCTTGTGACTGTGGGGCACGTGATATGGCATCGTCCTTCTTCTCGTTGAAGCCCACCTGCAAAGTATAGATGAAGAGATTTAGTTAAAATTACAATAAATATTAACAAATCAATTATAATAAATTACAAGTAAACACTAAACTGTTTTTTTTCCTTACAACATAGTTATGGGCCTTGTCGTTGACCCATGTCCCCGACTTCAACTTCTTCGTCCTCTCCACCAACTCTATAGCAGTGGGGGCCCACTGTTTATGCTTTCTGCACAGAAAAATATAATCTTAAATTCATAAGAATATTTAAAAATGAAAACTCATTAAATAGTATACTAAGTCAAAAGTTTTAAGTATTACCAGCTCGTCGTAGTGGGCGGCGACTGATTTAGACCCGCCGGTCCAAGCACATGCGCCACCATCAGAAGCTCGATTACACCGAGCTGTGGGATGGATCTCGTGGAACTTCTCAGTAGCCCAGTACTGGTCCAGCTGCCTCCTGATCTTAGGATCCACACATTTCCCCTTATTCATCTGCTTGTATGGATTCAATTCTTCCCTCCCGTCACCACTTCCATAGTACGAACCTTCAGCCACAATCGGGTTTAAGTCAGGCAACGTCTCACCATGGTTACTCCACCAATAGTAATCAGGCATGAAGCCCTTCTCATAAAGATCGGCTACAACTCCATCCACGCTTTTGAAAGATTGACACTTGCATCTTTTGCAAGGACACCTCAAATGATCACCGCCGAGCAGTATAAATCTC